>CM040187.1:8304566-8342066 GCA_022606455.1 Callitettix versicolor
TCTCACAGTTCATGTTTTAGGTTCTTTCCTATTCAAATAGCTGCAAATGTTGTATGTATTAGCCAAGAAAATCTTTACTATTTACTCAGCTTGACCTATTATTGTGCTTGCGGCAACACCAACACAGCTGATAATTAAAATAAATTTACGGCTGCCTCACAAACACCGCTCTCTGTAAACGGTATTGTGGTCTCAGAAACAAACATCTGGACTACGGTGCTATGATTTATACAACCGCAGTACGTGGGGGGGGGTGTGTACAAAACTTCATGAGAGAACTGAAACAATAGATTGTTATACAATGAATATCGAAGTTGTACCAGGATTATCGGAACTCAAAACAGGTGTTGATTAGTAAAATCCCTGGGGTATGCAATTTAGACGAATGAGTTTCTAAATTGCAAGCACACAAATACACAAGCCCTCGGATATATGGAAACAGACTCCGCCCTTTGTCACAGATATTTTTTTGTCAATGAAACGTTCTGTTTCAAACAACGAATGACTTTTACTGTAGAAACCTCTAAATACAATAATAAACGTGGCAGATGCTGCCTCGCTGCCGTGATGGAAGCGAGGTGCAAATAAGAAAATTAATCCTGACCGGCGTCAAATATCAAAGTGATTTGAATATTGAAAGTACTAATTTATGCAATTTTTAACGCTGATATTATGACTATGGAAAACGATTTTCAAAATAATTTAAGAAAAAAGTTGCGAATTTTTAAAAATTAAAAATGGCCGCATTTTGAAACTGTTGAATGAATTTTGCTGCTTAAAGAACTTGTCGAACATATTACAAAAATCGATTTGTGTGCCAAGTTTCAATAAAATCGGACAAAAATTGAAAACGTGGGCTAAAACACACACACACACACACACACACACACACACACAATTTTTTAACGACCTCTCAAAAAGTGATTTAGGGGTAAGGATCGGTGTTCATTTCAAAGTATCTGGTCTGGGTCTTTACATGATGGCCGCTAAGTTAGCTCATTTTTAAAATGAAAAATTGCTAATAAAGTATAAGACATAAAAATTATTGTGTTATTGTTATTTTGGAAGTTCGTTTATATATATATATATATATATATATATATATATATATATATATATATATATATAGGACACTACTACGTTTGCAATTTAGTCCGATTTTATTCAAACTTGGCAATACATCGATAACAGTAATAACTTAGAGTTATTCGTTAACCAGTACAATTACTTGAACAGTTTCAAAATGGCGATCATTGCAAATAATTAAAATTCGTAACTTTTTGTCTTAAAAGTTTTTCAAAATATGATTTCACCATTGCAATCAGCGTTACAAACTGCATGAATCAGCATTTTCGACTGATGTCAGGGTTCATTTTCGTAGCTTCATTGTAATTTTGTAAGTTTAAATTGCCCATTTTAATGCTGATTTCAAAAAATTAAATCAAAATTTCAAAAAGGGTAATATAAATAAAAAGTACTTTACCAAAATTTACTTCTTTCAAGTGAACGAGACAGCTGTGCGCCGCTATAATTCCGGTTTATACAGGCGTTTTTGTTATGGCTTAAATCAATATGGCTAACCTGCACACCTGACACCTACACACGAATGGATGACAATACCGGTTTTCTCAGGACATTATTCCCAAGGGCGCAGTCCATCCGTGCTTCGTGAACGCAACCACCCCCGTATGAATTAAAAAAACAAACAAACCGCCAAAACAAACACCTGAGGGAATTTTTTCGTAGCGAAATATTGTACGTGTGAAATGTAGAAAAAAAACCACGATGCGTAACGCAATGGCGAGACAGAACGCACTGAAAAAGGAAAATTATAGCGAACAAGTTTTTTGTTTTGTTTTAATAGCCTACATTTGTCTACTTCCGTACCTTAATAGTAGATGTATTACTGCAAAAAATCAGAAGCATAATATATATATATATATATATATATATATATATATATATATATATATATATATATATATATATATATATATATATATATATATATATATATATATATAATATATATATATATATATATATATATATATATATATATATATATATATATATACATATATTGCTAATTCTCTCTAACGAAATAAGATATAAAACTTTCAACTCGAAAAAATTACTTGTGTCATTGGGGTAGTAAGTGACCTTCCTACTGCAGATGATACAACCACTGGTACGTTCGCGGATGATACTGCAATCTTAGCTACGGGTAAGAAAATTGAAGAAGCTGTGATGAAGCTTCAACGAGCTACAGATGAGGTGTGCAAATGGACCAAAAATGGCGCATTAGCCTGAACGAAACCAAGTCAGTGAATGTAAATTTTACAAATCTTAAGATAGATCATTCCATCCAATTACAATAAATTCTATACCAATTCCCCAAGCTAACTCTGCTAAATATCTGGGAATGACCTTGGATGTGAAACTGAAATGGAAGGAACACGTAAAAAGAAAAAGCAAGAATTGAATTTTAAATTTAGAAAATTGTATTGGCTAATTGGAAGACAATCCAAACTGTCAATTCATAATAAGTTATTAATATATAAACAGGTTTTAAAGCCAGTGTGGAACTATGGAATACAGTTGTGGGGCTGTACAAATAAGACGAATATTAATACAATTCAAGTTTTTCAAAATAAGGTACTTCGAAGCATTGTTGACGCACCATGGTATATACATGAAATGACAACATTCATAGGATTTGAATGTAGAGTTTGTCAGTGAAGAAATCAAAAAGCAAGCATTGAAGCATGGACACCGCATCTCACATCATGAATGCTCCGAGGTTCGGGGACTGATGGTTACACCTACGTCAGCTAGAAGACTGCAAAGAACTAAGCCTTCTGATTTGATTAGTAGAGAATAACCATTGGGTTATAACTCTAGATAAACGTACTATATTTACCGATTGTGTTCATAGAAATGTAAATTACTAGATGGGTTTCTGACTCAGTTGTAATATTATTAATAATAAAAAAAAAATTGGGGTAGTGCTAACAGTAGTGAACACTGTTATACTCGCATTTAAAAACATTTATTCAATGGAGAAAAATATTTGAATTGATGGCTTTTACAGATTACAAAATTCAAATAAAATTTATAATTTTTATTTAATATCTGATATTAATTACTGTATAATTAATTTAATTATGCAAAAAGTAGGCAGTCGCAGGACTGGCCGACAGAAGTGACTACTTTTTTTGCTTGCCTGATTGTGCACTTTTTCACTATTATAATTTTATTATTATTTTAAAATTCAGATGCATTCAGGAAAGGGTTTAATAGCCTAAATATAATAATAAATATAATGTTAACGATTCTCGTATTCAAAAATTGGTATAAGTCATACTCCTGAAATAATTTAACTACGCAAATTTAGAAAATGCACATTTTAAAAATTAACACGAACAATAAACATAACCTCAATTGAAAAAAATGGTATTGAAGCAACAGCTGTTTTGCACGAAATCAGCTGTTTAGAAGTAGTCACTTCAAGTCTACTATAAAAGAACAATTATATATGCTGTGAGGTATGCGTTACGGAATCAAAAGATGCGAAAGCAAATGTTTTTACCCACGTTTTGTCAACCGCGACCATGAAAGTTTTCACTTCAAAAATTTAGAACAGATAATCGTCACCGTAACTCTTCATAAACTATAAAGTAAAGCCTCCCACACACCGAGGCGGCCGCAATAGCGGTGGCAGTGGCACTGTTTGAACACAAATATAATAAATCTACTGTAAAGGTCATAAGGCTTAAATAAATAAGATAAATGAGTTATTGTGAACAAGAAGAATTTTAACAAAGACCGTTCTAATTTGTCTTTGTTAAACAATTGTCTGCTGTCCATTTATCAAAAAAAGCCTAATCAGTAAGGAGAAATTCAACAAAAATAATTGAATACCAACATTTCTTTGTAACCTCAAAACAAGTCATTAGAAAAAAAAATATAACTAAAGAGAAACACTGTAATAGCTAATCATTTTTATGGGTCATAATTTATTTAAGAAGATTCTTAAGTTATAGGTTCTCTATTATAGGCTAAACCACATTATAACTTACGTAATTTACGCTAATATATCAATTAAATATAAAACAATTAAAACCAGTAATATGATTGGCAGCCTTAAATTGAAGCTATATGCTTTGTAATCGTTGAAATATACTCGTGTACTACACTACTTTGAACACACACACACACACACACACACACACACACACACACACACACACACACACACACACACACACACTGTTAAAAATTGTAGATATTTAAAAATCATGTTCTTGAGTATCTGCATTCATTTCAAGATATCATGCCCGGCTCTAATACGATTGCCGCTTCATGAGTAGCTCATTTTAATAGAAATTTGCAGATAATTTTTTTCTTTTTTTTTTTAACGTCCGACTATTGTGCACACTTGGGCTAATGCAGACGATGGGATGATTTATAGCGTATGAAAATGCCAAGCCCTCGCCGGGAATCGAACCCGGGTCCTCGGGGTGAAAGCCTAGTACGCTATCCACTAGGCCACCGAGGCGGCTATTTTTTTCGCAGATAAAAATATCCAGTACTTTCCCACCTATCCTTTCATCTCTGTACTGCTCCACAAAAGGATTACTACCCTGACAGAGTCTCAGCTTCGATTCGACTTTTGATATATTATGCACAGTACATTTTTTACACGTTGCTGCCGAAAGGTCAAAACATGATAAAGTGATTGCATTTTATTTATACGTTTGTGTCCAAGCCAAACGCACTCATAAAGGCAATGACTCTGTAGATAAAACTTCTCTACATGACAGAGAGATATTAAGGCGAGTGTATGAGGGGGGGGACAGGCTGACTGAAATATGATGCACTTGTCAGATGTGGGTCAAAGCGGGTCAACTCCCGCTACCGTGGACTTATTACACGCATGGCTTCTGACTTTTATATACAAACTATGACATTTTAACACAAAAAACCTTCCTGAATCCTGGACAAATAACCAAACACGTTATAGATACCTAAACTGGTTTAGGATAAAATTTAATCAATGTGGATCACGATGTTAGTAACAGTCTTCTGGATAGTGCTGAGTACAGTTTTGGGACGGCTAAATCAAAACATCTCAAAACCTGTCTTGCACTCTCAGAACACTCTATATGTAGTTGACTTTTAAAACTACGCTCGTTTTTCTAACTCAAGCAGAACTTGATTTACAAACCAGTTTTCACATTGGTAAAAAAACCAAAATATCTAACAAAACTACAATAATTTTCGTAAATAGAATTATGACCTATTTTTTCCGTCTAGTGGTCTATTTACACACCTCCTAAAAGCTACTGCGATTTCGAAAATTACTGTTTCATCTTATGGCTGTAATACAAAAATCTGTTTGTCGAGGTCGTCAAAAAATTAAACAAAACATTGAAAATACAAGTCACAAACACTAAATACATACACGATTAAAATACACACGATAAAATTTGGTTTGGCCAAACAATACGTACAACTCGTACCAAATTTTATCGTGTGTATTTTAATCGTGTAATTGTGTTTAGTGTTTGCGACGTGTGTTTTCAATGTTTTGTTTAACTTTGTGATGACCTTGACAGAGAGATTTGACATTTAGTATTATTTCCTGAAGATGAAACAGTAAGGTTTCGAAACCGCCTTTACGAGGCTAGTAAATAGACCACTAGACGGGGAAATAGGTCATAATCCTAATTATTTAAATAAGTGGTCGGTGGCTATGTTGCAATAATGAAAATAATTTTCACAATAACAAATTTCGATTTTGTAGAGAAGAGAAATATTATACAAAAATACTGGTATGCTTGAATTTAAAATATGCTATAATACCACGTTTTGCAATTTTTAGAATACTCTATATGTTTAGTATATGTAACAGTTATTCGGACTCAAATTTTGTATATGTAAAATAACCCGGTACAAGTGACCAAATGTATTAAAGTGAATTTGCAATTTATTTTTATCACTGAATCAAGAGAATGTTTATAAGTAGCCGGAGGTACATTAATGAACGTTTTTTGTAACACAACAAAATCTTATTTAGTAAAGATACCTTATATATTTCCTTTATTCAGAGTCCTTGGATAGTAGTCAACTTCCGGTGGGTGACACTAAGATATACAGCTACACTGACTGTACAGAAGTTTATACACACCAATGTTCTATTTACAATGTTCACTTTTGATTGTTTAGACACACGAGTACTGATTCAGTTATAGAGCGATATGTCCAAAGTTTGTGAAGTAATAAGTCCGCGGATGTTATTCAGTGTTTGGCGGTTTTAGATTTACACTTAAAATAGGCACCTGTGCTGTTCTCTCTGACGGAGATACAACACAGGGTTCTAATGATTCTGTGGCCTGTGCTGTTCTCTCTGGCGGAGATACAACACAGGGTTCTGATGATTCTGTGGCCTGTGCTGTTCTCTCTGGCAGAGATACAACACAGGGTTCTGATGATTCTGTGGCCTGTGCTGTTCTCTCTGACGGAGATACAACACAGGGTTCTAATGATTCTGTGGCCTGTGCTGTTCTCTCTGGCGGAGATACAACACAGGGTTCTAATGATTCTGTGACATGTACTGTTCTCTCTGACGGAGATACAACACAGGGATCTGATGATTCTGTGACATGTACTGTTCTCTCTGACGGAGATACAACACAGGGTTCTGATGTTTCTGTAGCCTGTGCTGTTCTCTCTGGCGGAGATACAACACAGGGTTCTGATGTTTCTGTAGCCTGTGCTGTTCTCTCTGACGGAGATACAACACAGGGTTCTGATGATTCTGTGACATGTACTGTTCTCTCTGACGGAGATACAACACAGGGTTCTGATGTTACTGTAGCCTGTGCTGTTCTCTCTGGCGGAGATACAACACAGGGTTCTGATGATTTTGTGACATGTACTGTTCTCTCTGACGGAGATACAACACAGGGTTCTGATGATTCTGTGACATGTACTGTTCTCTCTGACGGAGATACAACACAGGGTTCTGATGTTTCTGTAGCCTGTGCTATTCTCTCTGGCGGAGATACAACACAGGGTTCTGATGATTCTGTGGCCTGTGCTGTTCTCTCTGACGGAGATACAACACAGGGTTCTAATGATTCTGTGGCCTGTGCTGTTCTCTCTGGCGGAGATACAACACAGGGTTCTAATGATTCTGTGACATGTACTGTTCTCTCTGACGGAGATACAACACAGGGTTCTGATGATTCTGTGACATGTACTGTTCTCTCTGACGGAGATACAACACAGGGTTCTGATGTTTCTGTAGCCTGTGCTGTTCTCTCTGGCGGAGATACAACACAGGGTTCTGATGATTTTGTGGCCTTTGCTGTTATCTCTGACGGAGATACAACACAGGGTTCTGATGATTCTGTGACATGTACTGTTCTCTCTGACGGAGATACAACACAGGGTTCTGATGTTTCTGTAGCCTGTGCTGTTCTCTCTGGCGGAGATACAACACAGGGTTCTGATGATTTTGTGACATGTACTGTTCTCTCTGACGGAGATACAACACAGGGTTCTAATGATTCAGTGGCCTGTGCTGTTCTCTCTGGCGGAGATACAACACAGGGTTCTAATGATTCTATGGCCTGTGCTGTTCTCTCTAGTGGAGATACAACACAGGGTTCTAATGATTCTGTGACATGTACTGTTCTCTCTGGCGGAGATACAACACAGGGTTCTGATGATTCTGTGACATGTACTGTTCTCTCTGACGGAGATACAACACAGGGTTCTGATGTTTCTATAGCCTGTGCTGTTCTCTCTGGCGGAGACACAACACAGGGTTCTGATGATTCTGTGGCCTGTGCTGTTCTCTCTGGCGGAGATACAACACAGGGTTCTGATGTTTCTGTAGCCTGTGCTGTTCTCTCTGACGGAGATACAACACAGGGTTCTGATGATTCTGTGACATGTACTGTTCTCTCTGACGGAGATACAACACAGGGTTCTGATGTTTCTGTAGCCTGTGCTGTTCTCTCTGGCGGAGATACAACACAGGGTTCTGATGATTTTGTGACATGTACTGTTCTCTCTGACGGAGATACAACACAGGGTTCTGATGATTCTGTGACATGTACTGTTCTCTCTGACAGAGATACAACACAGGGTTCTGATGTTTCTGTAGCCTGTGCTGTTCTCTCTGGCGGAGATACAACACAGGGTTCTGATGATTTTGTGACATGTACTGTTCTCTCTGACGGAGATACAACACAGGGTTCTGATGTTTCTGTAGCCTGTGCTGTTCTCTCTGGCGGAGATACAACACAGGGTTCTGATGTTTCTGTAGCCTGTGCTGTTCTCTCTGACGGAGATACAACAAAGGGTTCTGATGATTCTGTGACATGTACTGTTCTCTCTGACGGAGATACAACACAGGGTTCTGATGTTTCTGTAGCCTGTGCTGTTCTCTCTGGCGGAGATACAACACAGGGTTCTGATGATTCTGTGGCCTGTGCTGTTCTCTCTGGCGGAGATACAACACAGGGTTCTGATGATTCTGTGACATTTACTGTTCTCTCTGACGGAGATACAACACAGGATTCTAATGATTCTGTGGCCTGTGCTGTTCTCTCTGGCGGAGATACAACACAGGGTTCTGATGATTTTGTGACATGTACTGTTCTCTCTGACGGAGATACAACACAGGGTTCTGATGATTCTGTGACATGTACTGTTCTCTCTGACGGAGATACAACACAGGGTTCTGATGTTTCTGTAGCCTGTGCTGTTCTCTCTGGCGGAGATACAACACAGGGTTCTCATGTTTCTGTAGCCTGTGCTGTTCTCTCTGACGGAGATACAACACAGGGTTCTGATGATTCTGTGACATGTACTGTTCTCTCTGACGGAGATACAACACAGGGTTCTGATGTTTCTGTAGCCTGTGCTGTTCTCTCTGGCGGAGATACAACACAGGGTTCTGATGATTTTGTGACATGTACTGTTCTCTCTGACGGAGATACAACACAGGGTTCTGATGATTCTGTGACATGTACTGTTGTCTGACGGAGATACAACACAGGGTTCTGATGTTTCTGTAGCCTGTGCTGTTCTCTCTGGCGGAGATACAACACAGGGTTCTGATGATTCTGTGGCCTGTGCTGTTCTCTCTGACGGAGATACAACACAGGGTTCTAATGATTCTGTGGCCTGTGCTGTTCTCTCTGGCGGAGATACAACACAGGGTTCTAATGATTCTGTGACATGTACTGTTCTCTCCGACGGAGATACAACACAGGGTTCTGATGATTCTGTGACATGTACTGTTCTCTCTGACGGAGATACAACACAGGGTTCTGATGTTTCTGTAGCCTGTGCTGTTCTCTCTGGCGGAGATACAACACAGGGTTCTGATGATTTTGTGACATGTACTGTTCTCTCTGGCGGAGATACAACACAGGGTTCTAATGATTCTGTGGCCTGTGCTGTTCTCTCTGGCGGAGATACAACACAGGGTTCTAATGATTCTGTGGCCTGTGCTGTTCTCTCTAGCGGAGATACAACACAGGGTTCTAATGATTCTGTGACATGTACTGTTCTCTCTGGCGGAGATACAACACAGGGTTCTGATGATTCTGTGACATGTACTGTTCTCTCTGACGGAGATACAACACAGGGTTCTGATGTTTCTATAGCCTGTGCTGTTCTCTCTGGCGGAGACACAACACAGGGTTCTGATGATTCTATGGCCTGTGCTGTTCTCTCTGGCGGAGATACAACACAGGGTTCTGATGATTCTGTGACATGTACTGTTCTCTCTGACGGAGATACAACACAGGATTCTAATGATTCTGTGGCCTGTGCTGTTCTCTCTGGCGGAGATACAACACAGGGTTCTGATGATTTTGTGACATGTACTGTTCTCTCTGACGGAGATACAACACAGGGTTCTAATGATTCTGTAGCCTGTGCTGTTCTCTCTGGCGGAGATACAACACAGGGTTCTAATGATTCTGTGGCCTGTGCTGTTCTCTCTGGCGGAGATACAACACAGGGTTCTGATTATTCTGTGACATGTACTGTTCTCTCTGACGGAGATACAACATAGGGTTTTGATGATTCTGTGGCCTGTATTGTTCTCTCTGGCGGAGATACAACACAGGGTTCTGATGATTTTGTGGCCTTTGCTGTTATCTCTGGCGGAGATACAAAATAGGGTTCTGATGATTCTGTGGCCTGTGCTGTTATCTCTGGCGGAGATACAAAATAGGGTTCTGATGATTCTGTGGCTGTGCTGTTTTCTCTGGCGGAGATACAACACAGGGTTCTGATGATTCTGTGGCCTGTGCTGTTATCTCTGGCGGAGATACAAAATAGGGTTCTGATGATTCTGTGGCCTGTGCTGTTTTCTCTGGCGGAGATACAACATAGGGTTCTGATGATTCTGTGGCCTGTGCTGTTTTCTCTGGCGGAGATACAACATAGAGTTCTGATGATTCTGTGGCCTGTACTGTTTTCTCTGGCGGAGATACAACATAGGGTTCTGATGATTCTGTGGCCTGTGCTGTTATCTCTGGCGGAGATACAAAATAGGGTTCTTATGATTCTGTGGCCTCGTTTTCGTTCGACAAACAGAATTGTAAAGGGTATTCAGTTAGTCCGCCGGAAATATCACCACGTCCACTGGCGGAAATAGGTATTGTGTTAGTCAAATAAGGGTAAAGATTACCGCATTAACTAGACAATAAGTTTTAAGTTAGCGACTTCCCAGAGGCTCACCGTCTGAGATGTAGAACACCCGAAGTTTTCGGATGGTAAACCTTGAGTCTGTATCGAGATGGCTGAGTACACGAAGTTATTCGGACCACATCTGTAAACCCAGTGAGTTCATCCTTGGAGACGAGCTAGGGTGTGACTTCAACCGTTGGTGGTTAACGGAATTTTAGTATGAATCCGTTGAAATCTTCTCCGTAATGTTACATTACACGGCTGCGCATGACCTTCACAGAAGACACCCCTAATGGTCGGAGTAGTTGGCGGTAGAAACCCTTGAATATTTTTAAAAGTTTAAAAGAAGTTGAAATACCTTTAATGAACACTATATCTCGACTTTGGAGCATCCTCATACACGGCTGACGTCAAAAAGTTAAAATTAATGATTTTACGCTTTTCTAACTTGAGTAGAACCAGAAAAATATATCTTTCGCATATTTGTGTACGTACTTATTAAAAAATTATATAAGAGAGCTAGCAAATTCGAGATGAAAGAAATTTACGGTTTCCGGAATAAATTGGGTAAAATAATAAATTAAACACTGACCGCCAGCAGGTTTATTTAATGTTTTTCCTGTTTTACTCATAAACCGTAAATAATTTAAAGTCTGCTATATAATTTTTTATTTGGTTCTTCAGAAATAAACAGTTTCAGCAAAAACTGATGAACCGATATCAATAAATTACGCCAATCTGGACTGTGTCTATCGAAATAGATTTTTTGTGGAAATATTTTCAAATGAAAAGTTTGTACAGGGTGTGGACATGCGACATAACACCTGACAGCTTTCAAAATAAAACGGAATTGTAAGAATTAACAGTTACAACTTATTACAACAGCAAACTACGTATAAAGGTATGCCACATCACGTAAAGGAGGACTAGACTTTTAAATCTCTTCTGCAAATTTTCCTTTCTTCGCAATTCATGGACATTGGTCTTGCAGCAACTTTCACTTTCTCATGCACTACTTTACAATCGAAAATGTTGTTAGGTTTTGTAACAAAAACTTTCGATAATCACAAGCTGTTAGGACTGGAAACCGGGTAGGCCATGCGACACAACAAAAACTTCAAATAAGATGTCCCTTGCTTCCATTCCAAACTGTTCCGATTGTGGATGTAAACAGTTTTGAAACCACAACAGAAGACATATTTCTACATATCGTTCTGAAGTTATTGAAACTGAAATTTTATTATAAAAAAAAAAATACCTAACTTATTATGGGTATTTTTATGGGAAAGAATAATTGATGGATTTCCCTGGAATTCAATACCAGTTGCGAAAATTTTGTTTACAATTTTTCCTCCCGGCGAAAAACATATAAGGTTACCTTCACCGTGCCGCGATTTCAACGTGTTAAACCAAAAATATGTTAAAACAATACTCATTAAGGACATAAATAGGTGCAAAAATTACGAAAAATTACCTAAAACTGATTAATATTAATGGCGTAATATATATTATTTCTCCACTCAACATCCCTTTTTCTCAGCATATACTATATGTATAGGCATAAACGACCTCTAGGAAAAAAAATTAACTGGTTTCTAATATTGCAAAACGATTTCGCGTTAAAACTTGCTGTTTGTGGAAAATGTTAACATAAAAGACACTTTTAACTGTCATAGGCAAAACGGCATCACGGATGCGCATGCGCGGCATCACAAATCAGATAATATTTTGCATATTTTACAAAGCTAACTTATTAATCACGAATAGACGATCCCATTACAAATGCCACTTTTTTGCATAACGTGCTTAGAAAAATTTAAATATTTACTTTAAAGTCATTTAAACTTATAGATTATATGGATCTACTGACAGTCCCATATCCCTGCCCGTCGTACAAGCCGGAACCAGCATTTCGGATGCCAAACACATGTTTTGGGCACTGTTTTTACACAAATATATTTTTGATTTCGCCTTCTATCGTGCATTTATCACGATGGTTTATGTTTACATTTATGTCGGTTAATACCGACATCATAAAATACGAAGTACAATTAAAATGTCAGAATACAGTTAGAAGTTATTGTGTACTTTGTGAAGTAGGCCTACAGTTTGAGGTTATTGTGGACTTTGATGTACCAGGTAAGAAGCAAACATAACGTTTTAACATTTTGCACTTATTTACTTTTTTGTATTTGAATATTACGATTTCTCATTACACCTCTTTTTAACAACAGTTTAAGGTAAATATTACACCTCATCGATGACAGTCATAAATTTGTGATTATTATTTCAAACTGGTCGCTTTTCGATTTATTTTTTAAACATGTTTTCCTTTTCTTCCAACTACCGCCCTTATTCTAAAGATTACTCTTATTCAAAAGGCTGTGTTTACTTAAAACTTTCATAGTGCGAAATTTCGCACGCCCCCCTGGTAATATGTATTTGTCTAATACGTCACCAAATTTGTTCACAATAGTTTGAAAGTGACCTAGCAATAAATAATTAACCAACGTTATCTAAAATTATTCATATATATATATATATATATATATATATATATATATATATATATATATATACCCGTAGCAGTTGCTGATCTACTATCGGGGGCCGCCCCTGGCGATGTGGATGCTCGCCAATTTCGGTTGGAGGGTACTGGGGAAATAAAATACCTGGGGAAAAATCAGTGAAGTGGTCAACGGCCTCAATGGCTGATGAAGATGTATTTCTCAACGACAAAGAGGGCGGATGAACCAAGAACACCAAAATCCGGGGTGCGTCTGTAGTGGCAACCACCGGCAACCTGGTCAGCGTCTGTTGATCCAGAGGATGCGGCTGTACGTAACGCTCCAGGAACTAACAATCCCTGGTTCTAAAAATCTCAGTGGAAACACTGGACCTTCAAGATTACAAGCAACTATGATTCATACAAGTAATAGTAAAAATACCCCAGGTGGTCATCAATCCACCCGTCTGCGGGCGGCAACCAGGAACTCGGATTCTGGGGACCCTGGACTTACACGATTACAGAGAGAGTCGGAGTTCTCTGGCCAACTTCCACATAAAACACCCACGTACATTGGTACTTTCAACATCAATACGCTAATACAGCCAGGAAAGCTACACAACTTGACTTGACATCTGAACTTGATAAACAGAGGATACTAATACTCGCTTTGCAGGAAACAAGGATTACAGATGACGGTACAATAGATTATGGGAATTATCGCAATTTCAAGAGTAAAACAGATAAACGTGTCGCAAGAGGCACCCCGCTTTTGCGCATGTCTTTTATGGTACACAAAAAGATGGTGAGTTCCATTAAAGAAGTCACCCCCATAAACAACAGACTGATGACAATGCGAATACAATGTGCTAACAAGAAGTATACCATAATCAATGTACACGCTCCTACAAATGTAAGTAATAGAAATGACCTCAAGTCAACAGAAAAATTCTGGGCAACACTAGAGAGGGTGATGTCGAGGGTGCCAAAGGGCCCAAAATTTTGCTTGGTGATTTTAATGCACAAATCGGTAGAGAAAAAATTCATCAGAAAACCGTTGGCACATACCCCGCACACAAATTCACTAACATGAATGGCACAAGGCTTATTGAGATATGCCAACAAAACAACTTGAGAATCATGTCAACATCACTCAGAAAATCACCGCGAAAACAGAAGACATGGCGATCACCTATACAGCAGATAGGCGAGTTCCAAATAGACCATGTGGCGATCTCATACTCAGTACAAAAAGAGATACATGACATCCAAGTCCGTAGGGGTGCAAACATTGATTCAGATCATTATCATACACGAATCAAAATCAAGTTCACTCCAGGAAAATTTCATCCAAAGAAGTTTGTATACAGAAATTTGATACAAAAGGTATCAAAGATTCCAACATAAGGGAGGAGTGGGAAGAGGAACAGGCGGACAAATGGGAGAAATTTTTCACAAAAATTACACAAAAAGCACAGAAATTAATCCCATTGAAAAAGAACACGAAAACACCCGTGGTGGGACTCGGAATGTGAAAGTGCGCTGGAAAGACGCAAACGGGCCTTCCAGAGTTACAACAGTAAAAAGTCCCCAGAAAGTCAACAACGTTTTAATGAAATTAGAAAAAAGGTCGCTAAAAGTATTAGGAAGATTAAGAGGAGGTATATGAGGGAACAACTGGACTCCATAGAGGAGAACTTCCGCAACTGCAACATACGAGATTTCTATAGGACCTTTGCAGAAAAATTTCGTGGGTACACACTACAAAAAAAAGGGTGCTTTAGAAAACAAAACGGCACATTGGCATTAACTAATTACGAAAACTGTCAGGAGTTAGCAAAATATTTTTGATCTCATTAATTGCCCCGAACCCAGAAGACGGTTCCCTAAAGAAAATTGTGCCGACACTTACCCTGAATCGTTACCACCAACACAAGAAGAGATCGAGGATCACATACACAGACTGAAAAACAACAGGGTATCCGGAGAAGATGGAATCATTGCAGAACTTGTGAAGAATCTCGGACCAAACTCATTACAGGAATTAACAAACATCATCACGGATATCTGGCGAACGGAAAAATTACCGGACTGGAAGTGTGCTCTTATTCACCCCCTACACAAGAAAGGAGACAGAACAGACGTGAACAACTACAGAGGAATTTCTTTACTACAAGTTACTTACAAAATACTCTCAACATGTCTTCTTCAAAGAACACAAAAACAGATAGAACACAGAATTGGTGAATACCAGGCAAGCTTCCGTCCGGGTCGCTCGTGCACAGAACAAATTTTCAACCTGAAAACAATATTGCAAGTAAAAGCTAAAAGGAATGTCCCAGTGATCTGTACGTTCGTAGATTTCAAAAAAGCGTAAGATTCCATTGATCGAAAATCTTTGTTTAATATCCTAGAAGAACATGCAATTGATCCTAAAACACTGCGACTGATCAAACACCGACATCGCTAAGGTGAAATTTATGGGGGAAATTTCCAAACCCTTCATGATCACAACTGGAGTTCGCCAAGGAGATGGACAATCGCCTCTCCTTTTCAATCTGGTATTGGACAAAGTTATCAGGGAATGGGAGAACGAATTAAAAATTGAAGGGCACTGGAAACCAGTTCGACTTGGAAGACCTAAGGACAACACAGAAATCGCGTACCTAGCTTCTGCAGATGACCTAGTCATACTCACAGATAATGAAACAACAGCGATTAAACAGATAGAAGTCCTAAAGGAATGTGCAGAAAGGGTCGGCCTACAGAACTCGTTTCAGAAAACCAAATTCTTCTGTTCAAAATTAAATATTCAAGAACTAAACACAAAATATGGTAAAATAAACAGAGTCAAGCACTTCAAATATCTAGGAGAAATTCTTGAACCCCCAGGTGGCGAGAAGGCTGCGCAAAGGCTTCGGCTACTGAGAATGAAGAGGGAACTTGGTATAACGAGTGATATCTACAATAAGAGATGTATGTCGACGTACACAAAAATCAGACACTACAACACAGTCATAAAACCGGAGACATTATATGCAAGCGAGACGCTAGCACTCCACACAAAAGCTACCATGGAAGACATTTTGAAGGAAGAACGCAAAATCTTGAGGAAGATCCTTGGCCCGAGATTAACAGAAGACGGATACAGGTTGCACTTCCAGAAGACTACAGAGAAGATATCGAACCTGGCAGCAAATATCACAAGAAGGAGGCTTCAATTCTATGGACATCAGTAGACTCCCAACAACGAGACTTGCCAACAGAGTCCTTAAGTATATACAAAGAGTCAAATCAACAACGTCGTGGATCACACAAGTCAGAATAGACCTACATGACGCAGAAATAGACTCAACAGACATTGAAGACAGGAACGCATACAGGAGAAAGGTGCTCGGTTGGAAGATCCCAGAGAATGAAATCCCAAAGAGAGCAGGGGTAAAATGGACGGAGGAGCGGAAGAGAATCCATGGGGACAGGATGAGAGAGGTGTGGAGGATTAGAAGGAACAAGACATGAGTCAGAGTACTTTGCATGATCCAACAGGGTCTATAACGTAACACAATGAACAAGATTTGTTGATAGTCTATAAAATGACCCTTCAGGAAATAAATAAATTAAAAAGTTGAAGAAGGTTAAAAATGTCTTTATCGCTTATAAATTTTAATGAACTCCATTAAAACATCTTTGCTTAACAAACGGAAATCGACACTCATTAAAAAAAAATACTTTATTAGTATTATTAAAACTGCATAACTATAATGTATCCAGACAAGTGTTGTGTTCAGTTCGCTCTACAGAACTTCCCGCAGGGGGGGGTCTTTACACTCACACTTACATTTAGGGAGGCGATAATAGCCTCAATGTGCTTTTCGCCTTAAAAAAAACAAACAAAACTGACGCCTCATCCCCACTGACGCAGATATGTTTGCAGTTGTACATAATCGCCGCGCGAATCCGTGGATTTATCTCTATGTCCATTGCTACCTATTGGCGGTCCACCTGACGCCTGGCAACTAGTCACCCTGTGACGACTCTTTGGTCTGAACCTCGACTGACTCGACCTACTTCCCCCCCCCCAAGATTTCATTCAAACTGCTGTAATGCGTGCCTCATGTTTTATGACAACAGGCAATATTTCAGTTCATACATTTTGTGAATCTTTGTCAATAGTGTTTATTCTTTGTCAAATTAACTAGTATTATAATTTTAATTCCTAAAAACAGAATCTGTATAAATAAGTTTTGTATAAAATGTACTTCAATAAAAAAGCACGATGTTAAACTGTCCATTGTTTCGAAAAGGCATAAGTATTGCCACTGTATCAACAATTTAAACTAAATTTCAGTTGAGATTCAGCTGCTACAGAACTTTCAGATTTTATTGGTCACTCCATTATAATGTCGGCACTATTTACTTAAACAAACTGAATGATAATAATAAGTCTGTCTGTTGTTTCTACTTTCGGAAGAAAATCAGTTTAAAAATTCCATTACGTAATTTGTATAGGCGCTAACAATGCAGTCGCATTATCCCGTGCAGACACTTAGATCTAAACAAACAGAACAGATCGTTTTAAAAGAGGTAAAAGTTTGCACTCGACGACAAGGGGCGCGAAAACACATTAATACAATTGTTAAGGGTTGCTGGTATTTATGACCGTGACGCAATCATCGCTCTGAGCTGTATTTCATTTTTAACTACATAATTATAATGCTACCCTTCCTACTAGTTCACGTTTTGTTTAAGGGCTGCCATTCTGTGTGTTTAATTTTTCACTCAGCTTTTGTCCAACACTGTTACAATGTAAGCCATTGTTCGCGGCGTTGTATGTTCTCAGTTAAAATTTTGGGAATTGTCTTTTGGAAAAACAAAAAAACCGCGGTATGCAGAAACCCAGCTGACGTAATGGAAGTGAAATAAACGAAGTAAAAATATTTAGTTCCGAACACTTCATTATGGAAACAAACCCTGACCGCAGTCAGATTCATTTTCAATGGTATTTGAAAACTTACAAATGCTAATGTATGCAGATTTCACCTGTGATCTAGATTTTCAGAAATGTGCGGTATCAGAGCTGCCTTCATGCTAAGGTCCAGACCTGAGACTTTGAAATGAGGCCGATCCTAACCGATAATCACTTTTTAAGAAGTCGTTATAATTTTTACTTATACAAATTTTATGAAATTACACACTCGCACGCACGAATGCACACGCGCGCCTCTAAAAAAGTGAAATGAGATCAGGATCGGCGCTCATTAAAAGTCTTGGGTTTTGGGGAAAGAATAAACAAATCATGAAAACAAAATAATATTTGTACCTTAAGTGTTGCCATTATAAGCGAATAAATAAATAAAATAACCACAGAAAACTGCTTACAAATCGTTAGGAACAGTTTTATTAAAATAAACATTTTTATTTCTGCTTCGAATTTTTATCTTCGTTCTGAGTACATTCTCCCAATTTTCCTATCTTTGTCGTTTTTTTGAAATTCGTACAGAAACGAAGAATACGTTTTGAGAATGGACATTTTCCGAAACGCGTCAACGAATGTAAAATCAATAATCGCGGAACTCAGTAGACTCGCTGAAACAGAATTTTCAAAAGTATTTTTTTAAACTTTTATGAACTTTTCACTTAACCACCACAATCAGCATTAAAAACTACGTACAGTAACATTTAAAACTTTTAAATTACAATAAAATTACGAAAATGAACCTTGATAGCCACCAAATTAAATTTCTTAATTTCAACGGACTTTTAAAATTCAAAATGCTAATTCATGCAGATTTTTAACGCATTTAGATGGCAAAATGCGCATTTTTGGCGAAAAAGTCGTGAATTTTTTAACTAATTTTGCTGGTTCACGAACTTGTCCAAGCTATTAGCAAAATCGATTTTGATGCTAAGTCTGAATCAGATCGTACTAAAATTGCGAAAGTGAGCTCAACATAGTTTAATTATCAGCACTCATTCCAAGTTCCCTAGTTTAGGTCTTACCATGATAGCCGCCCCAACGGCGAATTTTCCAATCCAAATTCGCTAACAAAGAAAGTCACTGATATAATAACACCCATTGTTGCTTACTGAAGTTTAATTAGAAAACTATTTAAATTAATTTAATTTGAAAACATTTTGTTGAATATAAACTTATAATTATTATTGCTGAAACAATTCCGAGTACGTGATATACGTTTCCAGTTTCCCACAGATTCATAATAAATCAACGTCAGTTTTAATAAAAGAGTATTTTATAATTAACGTGTGTAGTTAACTAATTAAGAACACGTGTGATTATTTTAAAAAGGTATTTGATAACAAACATTGTTGGAATCTAGAAATCATAGTGGCAGTGGAAATAAGGAAGTACAATTAGTTTTATTCCTCGCTGAACGGAAAAGGAAAAAACGAGATTTTAATGAATACCCATTATTATTTTTTCAAATCTAGAGTAAAAAAAGTAGTTTTTCTTGGATGTATATTTTTTGTGTGAATGTCACATCATTGGAAAAAAACAAATTGACCGATTTCGTTCAGCCGAAATCATTTTCTAATTTTTCACAATTAATTTCGACCCTAACGATTTTGATAGTTTTGTTTAAATAAATCCTTAAAACTCAAATAAAAGGCATTGTTTTGTATTTACTACAAAATTTCTGAAAAACGTGCCTAATAAAAAAAACCATTTGAATCTTGTTAACAAATTTGAAATTTATGGTTCGTGAGTAATATAAAATAACCAATTCGGAGTTTTAAGAGTAAAAAATTGAATACTTTGTCGCAAATAAAAATTTATTCTAAGCATTTGTATACCAACTTAATATTTTTTGCGTGATTAGAATTTCAAAAATTATCAAATAGATTTTGTCTACATTAGGTTACATTATAGTTTTTTCTTTGGTGTTTTTCGTTAGCTTTCGAATCAAGATCGATTTTCCATTGTCCGAAAGAAATCAGAAGATTCAAAAATATAAAAAATTGAAGCTGGAGTTCCATAACTTTTCATAAATTTACACAGCCGACATTCAAGAGGCTCAAAACTCGACCATCTCTACTTACGTTTCTGATAACTTTATCATGACACACCAAAAGAAGTGACATTAATTTACAAAATCATATTATTAAATTAACAACCTGGTTTCAAATGAAATTAAATCCTGCAAAATCACAGTATGTAACCCATATTCTACGTAAAAATACTTGCCCTTCTGTGTATTTAAATAACACACCAATTCCTCATTATAGGAAAGTACGAGGGTTGATCAAATATAAACGAGACTGACTTTCTAAAAACTTTTCCGTTGGACATTGAACTCTAAAGGGTGGGGTTTCAGGTAGCCTGGGAGGTTTGGGACGGGCGTAGACGGGCAACACTTCCGTTCGGACCCTTCAGTATAAAACTATACAATGAGTGAGAGTGAAGTGCACGTTTCCGTGGAGCAGAGAATTATTATTAAGTTTTTGGCCAAGGAGGGGGTCAATCCGACTGAAATCTTTAGTAGATTGACGGCTCAATACGGGGACAGGACCCTGTCAAGAGCTCGCGTTTTTGCTTGGCACAAGGAATTCGCCGAAGGACGGGAAGCAGTAGAAAACCTGAAGGCCAAATCACGATCGTCTGCCGGGAAGGTAATGGCCACTGTATTTTTCGACAATCAAGGCGCCTTTCACGTCGATTTCCTCCATCAACGACGCACAATAAATGCACAATATTATTGCGATGTTTTAGAGGCCGCAAAACAGTCTTTTCGTAGGAAAAGGAAATCTAAACCGGCGAGAAACGTCATTCTTCTTCACGATAATGCCCGACCACATTCGGCGAACGCTACGAGGCTTAAACTCGATCAAATTGGCTGGGAACCAATGGAACATCCCCCATACAGTCCAGACTTATCACCCTGCGACTATCACCTGTTTGGGCCACTCAAAGAGGCGCTTGGAGGCCAGCGTTTCGAAGACGATTCTGCGGTGGAGACCTTCGTGCTCCAATGGCTCAATGAACGCCCGAGAACTTTTTACGAAGATGGATTTTAAAAACTTCCAATCCGGTGGGAAAAATGTGTTACTCGTGCGGGAGACTATGTAGAAAAATAAGTTGTATCAAGAATAATTTGTAAGTAAGCAATAATTTTTTTAAAAAATCAGTCTCGTTTATATTTGATCAACCCTCGTAAAATAATTTGTCCTACACCTTGACATAAGAATTAAATGGCCCTATCACATAAAAACAAAACGTCTAGTTTTAAATTCCAGACTCAAACTTTTCTATCGACTTCTAAATTTTAAACTACGCTTTATCTCTACGTCAAAAAATAACACTTTACAAAAACCAGCTCGGAACAATTCGTTCGCTACGCGAAAAAAAGCAATTTGCAAAAGATTCAATACAAATTTTAAGATTAATCACAACATAACGTTACACACATACCTCAAGATTTCATTCATTGAACAAAATTTAAAACCACAGGAACAGGCAGATTGTTCCACTAGACAGATTGTTCTGGATAGCTCGTCTTAAGTTTCGTAATGTTTGGCAATACCTTTTTTAAGACGAGCTATCCAGAACAAGCGGAGAGGAAAACTGAGTGCAAAAGTGTTGTTTTTGCACGACAATGCCCGCCCTCACACGGCAAATCGAACAAAAGACGTCTTGACGGCCTTCAAGTGGGAGATTTTCCCTCATCCACCCTACAGTCCGGACCTGGCACCTAGTGATTTCCACTTATTCCCGAAGATGAAGACTTGGCTTGCAACACAGCGCTTCGATGACGACGCAGATCTCCGCGCGGGCGTGACTGACTGGCTGGCGTCACAGGCGGCGGAATTCTACGACACGGGAATTTCAAAGCTAGTTCACCGATATGACAAATGTCTAAATTTGTTTGGCGATTATGTCGAAAAATAGTATTTTAGTTCCTCTTTCAAATGTATATAATAAAATTTTTTTCCTGTACTTAGTTTTTTTTTTTATCCAAAAACGTAATCTACTTTCTGAATAGCCCTCGTATTTTTCTTATTACACCTTAAATCATTTGGTTGCTGTGCAAATGTGTATAGATCAAATTAAAATACTGATAAAAAAGACCTTACGAATTTGTTTAGAATAACACGTTATTTCGATTATTAAGGGTTCTATCTGAATCCGCTAAAAAGTAGGACAACATTAAATAGCCGTTCGCCAGTTGAAATCGATTTTACAGGTCATTAAATAATGTACACAATTTTGTCTGAACTGACCTAAAATTGGCACAAAATAATGTGTTTAGTAATTAGATTGGACACGTTTGTTAATGATTTAAAATCTTAAGCTGCTACAAAACATTAAGCACTTCCAATTTAATATAATGTACGAATTTTAAATCTTTATTTATGCAGCTTATACTGTAATATTTTTTCTGCGAATTAAGGAAAAAATACAAAGTTTTTTATGCAAAAACGTTAGTGTTAATGGAATTGTGTTAAATTTGGAAATTACTGACATTAAAACAAAATTTTAAAAAAAGCACAAGAATAATTTACAAAATAGAACTATCACAGATGTGTACCTCTCACCACTCACCACTCACCACCTCCAACCACTAGACTGGCTGGGTCAAGGAGATATTATGACGTAGGAGCTGAAATATTCAAAGCCCTCGAGAACGTGGAGTGGTATTATACACAACTTCAGCTTAAGGGCAATTTCTTTGCCTAATAGAAAACATTCAATATATTGCACTGAAGTCTAGATGGTGTGTTTTAACCTTCATTCAATATGCAATGCGGAAAAGTACATCACGTCCCTATTGTTACACTATAACAACTATTCTTAGTTACTTTGAATAATTCAACTGTAATTACGGAAAAACCTGAATTATAGAACAAAGAAGCTGGAAAAAATATATTTGCTATACAATTACAATAAGAAACACACTATAAATTTCTTATTACATAATGAGCAGAATTCCAAAAACTACATCATTAAATTAGTTTTGAAAAAGAAATCCTGATTGTCGTCAAATTTCAAAGTTCAATTTTTTCAAAATCTAATTTTTTTATTGTAGTTTGACATCAGTTATGGTTCGTTTTAGTAATTTCAATGACATTTAAAAAATGATTTACAGCTGGTTTGATGATATATCAATTCTATTTGATTTCCCGAAAAAATTAAAATTAAAAAAATAAAACGTGTAGGCCGCTTATCCTACAAAATTTAATTCAACATTGTTTATTATTATCGCAAAAAATAAAAAATGAGCCTACTTTTTTAAATTAACATATTAAGCTCACACTGTAGTCAGTATAGATAAATAGTTTAAATCTAGAAGCGAAAAACAAACACTGACCATTGCCGAATTTGATATAACAAAAAGTTATTTCGATTTAATCATTAACAGTTAATTTGTTAAACTGACTTCATTCTTTATAACGCTGGTCCACTATATACGCACAAAATTTGAATAAAATCTCATTGAACGATTTTGAGAAATTGGGGGAATTGTCCAGGCATTTTGCCTTTGAATTGATTGTAAGATCATGTGTATAATGTTGTTGCCTTTTAAGCGTCTTGCTATTGGAAAAATGAACTATTAGAACGGCCATCACGGTAAAACTCAGACCAGAAACCTTAAAATTAGCACCGATTGTCGTTAAAAATTGTGTGCGTGCATACGCGTTTTAGCACTCTAAAGTTGGAAAATTTGGTCCAATTCATTTAAACGTGGTACAAAAATCGATTATGATAATAGCTTTCTTAACTATTTTTTTGTTGAAAATCTTAATTCACCGTCGTTGTCACGGTTAAAAACTGCTTAAATAACAACTTTGAATTTTCAAAATCCGTTGAAATTAAGAAATTTAATTTGATGACGGTCAGAGTTCACTTTCGTATATTCAATGTGTTTTTCGAAGTTTAAGATGCTGAATAAATGAATATTTTGTTGGTGGTTATAACGGTGAGACAGAACGAGCGAGATAAAGAAAATACTTTTGAGAATTCGGTTCTATCACGTCAGCGAGAGTGACGAAAGATTAGTGAAGTACAGTATTAGACACAAGACATTAGTAATACATTTATAAACACTTCGCACACTAAAAAGAAGTCAAAGGACTGTTACAGTATTAGACACAAGACATTTATAAACACTTTGCACACTAAAAAGAAGTCAAAGGACTGTTACAGTATTAGACACAAGACATTTATAAACACTGTGCACACTAAAAAGAAGTCAAAGGACTGTTACAGTATTAGACACAAGACATTTATAAACACTTTGCACACTAAAAAGAAGTCAAAGGACTGTTACAGTATTAGACACAAGACATTTATAAACACTTTGCACACTAAAAAGAAGTCAAAGGACTGTTACAGTATTAGACACAAGACATTTATAAACACTTTGCACACTAAAAAGAAGTCAAAGGACTGTTACAGTATTAGACACAAGACATTAGTAATACATTTATAAACACTTTGCACACTAAAAAGAAGTCAAAGGACTGTTACAGTATTAGACACAAGACATCAGTAATACATTTATAAACACTTTGCACACTAAAAAGAAGTCAAAGGACTGTTACAGTATTAGACACAAGACATTAGTAATACATTTATAAACACTTTGCACACTAAAAAGAAGTCAAAGGACTGTTACAGTATTAGACACAAGACATTTATAAACACTTTGCACACTAAAAAGAAGTCAAAGGACTGTTACAGTATTAGACACAAGACATTAGTAATACATTTATAAACACTTTGCACACTAAAAAGAAGTCAAAGGACTGTTACAGTATTAGACACAAGACATTAGTAATACATTTATAAACACTTTGCACACTAAAAGAAGTCAAAGGACTGTTACAGTATTAGACACAAGACATTAGTAATACATTTATAAACACTTTGCACACTAAAAAAGAAGTCAAAGGACTGTTACAGTATTAGACACAAGACATTAGTAATACATTTATAAACACTTTGCACACTAAAAAGAAGTCAAAGGACTGTTACAGTATTAGACACAAGACATTAGTAATACATTTATAAACACTTTGCACACTAAAAAGAAGTCAAAGGACTGTTACAGTATTAGACACAAGACATTAGTAATACATTTATAAACACTTTGCACACTAAAAAAGAAGTCAAAGGACTGTTACAGTATTAGACACAAGACATTTATAAACACTTTGCACACTAAAAAGAAGTCAAAGGACTGTTACAGTATTAGACACAAGACATTAGTAATACATTTATAAACACTTTGCACACTAAAAAGAAGTCAAAGGACTGTTACAGTATTAGACACAAGACATTAGTAATACATTTATAAACACTTTGCACACTAAAAAGAAGTCAAAGGACTGTTACAGTATTAGACACAAGACATTAGTAATACATTTATAAACACTTTGCACACTAAAAGAAGTCAAAGGACTGTTACAGTATTAGACACAAGACATTTATAAACACTTTGCACACTAAAAAGAAGTCAAAGGACTGTTACAGTATTAGACACAAGACATTAGTAATACATTTATAAACACTTTGCACACTAAAAAGAAGTCAAAGGACTGTTACAGTATTAGACACAAGACATTTATAAACACTTTGCACACTAAAAAGAAGTCAAAGGACTGTTACAGTATTAGACACAAGACATTAGTAATACATTTATAAACACTTTGATTTATAAACACTTATAAACACTAAAAGAAGTCAAAGGACTGTTACAGTATTAGACACAAGACATTTATAAACACTTTGCACACTAAAAGAAGTCAAAGGACTGTTACAGTATTAGACACAAGACATTAGTAATACATTTATAAACACTTTGCACACTAAAAAGAAGTCAAAGGACTGTTACAGTATTAGACACAAGACATTAGTAATACATTTATAAACACTTTGCACACTAAAAAGAAGTCAAAGGACTGTTACAGTATTAGACACAAGACATTAGTAATACATTTATAAACACTTTTGCACACTAAAAAGAAGTCAAAGGACTGTTACAGTATTAGACACAAGACATTAGTAATACATTTATAAACACTTTGCACACTAAAAAGAAGTCAAAGGACTGTTAAAACTTAAGTTACCGAGGGTTGTTTCCCCCGTCTTATTAAAGTATTCATTAATTACGATTGCTTGGATTTAATTAAATCTCACGTCTCTGGATGGACGAGCGCCCGCCAATCAAATATTCAAAGAAAATAATTTCTTCCTAAAGCCGCTAATGGCGATGGATGCATTTCTATGTAGATTAGCCGGCTTGAATGAATATGTATGAGACAGTGAGAAAGGCCTTAGTGCATTGCGGCTACCGCCTCGCTGGCATATCTCCAGTTACCTTATTTGGATTATTGGACACCGCTATTAGCGAATTTCCATTCAAAATGAGCTTCTGGAGCGGCCATCGTGGTAAAACTTTGATCCTCACCTGACCTCTAAATCACTTTTTGAAGGAGTTCGTTACACACACACACACACACAGTTCGTTAAACACACACACACACACACACACACACACACACACACACACACACACACACACACACACACACACACACACACACACACACACACACACACACACACACACACACACACACACACACACACACACACACACACACACACACACACACACACACACACACACACACACACACACACACACAGACACACACACACACACACACACACACACACACACACACACACACACACACACACACACACACACACACACACACACACACACACACACACACACACACACACACACACACACACACACACACACACACACACACACACATATTCTCTTTTTTGCACTCAGTGGACATGAAAAATTATATACCCATTAATATATATATATATATATATATATATATATATATATATATATATATATATATATATATTCGTCTGCATTAACCCAAGTGTGCACAATAGTCGGACGTTAACACACACACACATATATATATATATATATAGCCTATATATATATATATATATATATATATATATATATATATATATATATATATATATGTGTGTGTGTGTGTGTGTGTGTGTGTGTGTTAATAATTTTGGTTCGGTTTGATTCAAAGTTGTTACAAATTGGGTTTTGGTAATAGCACGAACAAATTCGATACCCAGCCAAATTAGTTAGAGAGTTTCAAAATGTTGGCCAATTCGTAACTTTTTTTACGTTTTTTTAAAAATTTGCTTTCATCATCATCGTAACCAGCGTTAAATTCTACACCAATTAGCAATTTTAAATTTTTAAAATCGATTGAAATTAAAACAAACTGATTTGACGGAGGTCAGGTTTTGTTTTTTGTTTTTTTAAACGTAATTTGATAATTTAAAACGCTAATATATACAGATTTTAATGCTGATTATAGTTGTAAAATCAGATTTTCAAAAAAGGCGTGTAAGAATATTTGAGGAAATTAGATTCAATCACGTTAATGTGACAGCCAAGTGCAGCAATAAGTTTTCTTTAAAGAATTTTAAAAAATACTAAACTCAGATTCCGTTCAATCGTTACTCTCTTCTAAATTTTAATGCAATTCATCTCCAAGTTCCTACCTTCTTTTTAATCTGTAGGCCTACATATTACAGAAACACTGGGACGATTTTTTCCATTTTGTTTAACTTTCTGCGATACAAACACTCTTTACAACGTTAAATAAAATTGTATAACCTAAAAATTACACAAACACATAACATCTGTAATACAACACACACACATATATATATATATATATATATATATATATATATATATATATATATATAATTACAGATTCTATTATTACTACAAAAATTTGTAAATTATAATACTTCATTTATTTCATTCATTTTAAAATCTTAATCTTCGAATTTTACTGTTATTTTATTTAATATTTATTCTATTCTCGCCTTTTAGTGTTCAAACTAAGAAGTCTATCTATGGTCAATGCGCTTGATTTTGTAATACATACTGTCACTCACAGCCTGACATATTTGTAATAATCAGCTGTTTCATGAATTCTACACTGTTTACTTCTGTTACTGCCAATTCCATTTTAGCCATAACATTTGCCACAAGAGCGTAAAGAAATGTTCACTTCAATAACTATTCACATCAATATATATGTACATATAACTCGTACATCTTAATGTAGAACGTCAATGTGTGGGGATGCTTGGGCGATGCATATTGTCCGGATTGTCGGATTAATTTGGAATAAAACCCGAAATGTATTTTGTAAAATAAAATATCACAACCACCAACACATCAATGTCGCTGTTTTTAATTACAGTATCAATTTTAAAATGTTAAAAGTTGAACTAAGGAGAGCGTGCCACCATATCTAATTGTTTTACAATTAGGGCTCGGTAGTCGAAGTGGCAAAAGCATCTGTGAGTCTGCTGGTCGCTCAACTACACACCTAAAGGTTCTTAGTTCCAGCAACAGTTGCTCCCGTTGCTCTTCACTTACCGTTTTCTAATCCCTCGTCCTCATTAGTCTGGCATAAAGTATGGACGTTAAGGGAAAAAAATGTTTTACAATTATACTAACTTTGTACAATAAACAGGTTCATAAAATTGTATTAAATAAGGGTAGGGGGAAGCATACAAAAAGCTCAACATAAGTGAAGTCAAATTGCCTATACTGCCTCTAACTGAAGTTCGCTTAAGGCTTATAAACTTAAGTATATTAAAAAAATTGTAGAATTCGTATTAAATACGAGGGTTGATCAAATATAAACGAGACTGATTTTTTAAAAAAATTATTGCTTTCTTACAAATTATTCTTGATACACCTTATTTTTCTACATAGTCTCCCGCACGAGTAACACATTTTTCCCACCGGATTGGAAGTTCTTTTAATTCCATCTTCGTAAAAAGTTCTCGGGCGTTCATTGAGCCATTGGAGCACGAAGGTCTCCACCGCAGAATCGTCTTCGAAACGCTGGCCTTCAAGCGCCTCTTTGAGTGGCCCAAACAGGTGATAGTCGCAGGGTGATAAGTCTGGACTGTATGGGGGATGTTCCATTGGTTCCCAGCCAATTTGATCGAGTTTAAGCCTCGTAGCGTTCGCCGAATGTGGTCGGGCATTATCGTGAAGAAGAATGTCGTTTCTCGCCGGTTTAAATTTCCTTTTCCTACGAAAAGACTGTTTTGCGGCCTCTAAAACATCGCAATAATATTGTGCATTTATTGTGCGTCGTTGATGGAGGAAATCGACGTGAAAGGCGCCTTGATTGTCGAAAAATACAGTGGCCATTACCTTCCCGGCCGACGATCGTGATTTGGCCTTCAGGTTTTCTACTGCTTCCCGTCCTTCGGCGAATTCCTTGTGCCAAGCAAAAACGCGAGCTCTTGACAGGGTCCTGTCCCCGTATTGAGCCGTCAATCTACTAAATATTTCAGTCGGATTGACCCCCTCCTTGGCCAAAAACTTAATAATAATTCTCTGCTCCACGGAAACGTGCATTTCACTCTCACTCTTTGTATAGTTTTATACTGAAGGGTCCGAACGGAAATGTTGCCCGTCTACGCCCGTCCCAAACATCCCAGGCTACCTGAAACCCCACCCTTTAGAGTTCAATGTCCAACGGAAAAGTTTTTAGAAAGTCAGTCTCGTTTATATTTGATCAACCCTCGTAATAAAGGTGCCCACGAAGTAACGCAAATAAATATGGGTTCTAAATGTTAAACCTAAGTATTACGGTAAAATGTATTAACTTTCTCACATTAATGCAAGTTATATCATTCAATGATCCGAATCGTACGCCATTGAAAATATAAATGACGCTGTTTCTAAAAATCAGCTCGACAGATTTTGCCAAAATTTTAACCACACATACGAACACTAAAAGGATGGATGAAGTTTCTGGCGTGTACTGATATAAAAATAACAATTTTTACAAAACCGTGTTTTTAATATTTATTGATTTTAAATTTAAATATTTACATAACAGCCATTTTGTAACAAAGTAACAATAAAGTTTTATATTATTTTACTACCATGATTGATGACAATGTACAAAATTGAAATTAAAACAAATACAGGTTTAAAGCAAAACCGGACATAAACAGATTTTTAAAATGTTAGTAAATCCATCCAGCCGAATTCAGAAGTAAAGCAACTTCAAGCTATTTGAGACAATTTAGGTTATATTGTAGGTTTTTTGGGAGAAAATAGATGGTTCATTAAAAAAAAGTTCTTGGGAAAGGTTAAAAAAATATTTACTTCCGAAACCTCAGTAGTTTTTAATTTGAAAACATCTGAAAAATTCACATTGAAATGTCGAACGATCAAAATACGTTTTCTCTACTAGAGCGTGAAAGTAAAAGATACGATTCATATGCAGATACAAGAACAGTTATTTCTGTTTGTCTATTGATGTTTATACTATACTGAAATTAATTTTAAACAGTACATTTACTTACATACACTCAATAGTTACGCACACGTGATGCTGCCAAAAACTTACCTGAAACAAAATAATAAACAATTAATATTGCACAACCGTTATCAATCGAATTAAATTAACAAACAGTACACAAACAATAAAGAAAACACAGCATGACCAAACACAGAACACAACAAGCACACAACAAACTGTAAAAAGCATGCGTTTATAAACATACAAATAAATCCTATTGTTTTACAATAATCGTAAAATTAATTACACAAACAAGATGAATCACAAACAGCTGAGCACGTTTAAGAGATCGAATTAGCTAGTGCATAAATAGTAATTTTGCATTTAGTGATACGTTACTTCATTTTGGATTTTCTATACACCAAATCATTTTTTATACACATGAATGCACTGAAATACGTAACAATCAATGACATTAAGCTACACAAATTTTCTCATATTCAATTCTTTCTCCTAAACATAACTACACCAAAAGATATCCACTACTTAAAAACCATCAAATTTTCCTTTAAAACAATTGACATTTATTGTTAGAAAGTAAACGAAAGGAAAAACCAACAACCTCAAAGTCTTAAAGGATTCATTTTTCCAGAATCGTCCTTTGGTACATCGACCTGAGTTACGAATAAACGCAAAATCTGAGAAAAGCTGACGAACTGGTTTTCAGAAGTTGAACGATTTTTTAAGACAGCTTCCAAACTGCGTTCTTTTTTGAAGATAACTGAACAAGCGATTTATATATTTTAAACAAAATTTGAACAAAACAGTAAGAACAGATTCCGGTAAAAATTTTAAAATAATTACAGCACTCTGTCTAGCTGACGTATTTTAGCGAATTTAAAAAAATGATTTTTTTTGTTACACTGAATTTCACCATCAAAATCAGCATTACTAACTGCATACATTAGCATTCTAAACTTTCAAATTGCATTAAGAATACAATAACGAACCCTGACCGCCGTCAAATTAAATCTCTTAAATTCAAACGGTTTTGAAAAATTCAAAAACGAAAATTAATACAATTTATAACGCTTATTACGATGGTGAAACCAGATTTTAAAGAGAATGTTAATAAAAAAAGAATGAATATTTGAAGATTTTTAATGGCCGCTATTTCGAAACCGTTACAATAATTCTGCTGGGTAACGTACAAGTCCAAGTTAGTACCAATTCTTGTGTCAAATTTGAATTAAATTACGTACGTAAACGTGCTAAAACACACACATACACACACGCGCGCGCACACGCACGCACACACACACACACGCACACACAATCTCTCTCTCTCTCTCTCTCACACACACACACACACACACACACACACACACACACACACACACATGCACACACATGCACACACAATCACACAAACACACACACACACACACACACACACACACACACACACATGCACACACAATCACACACACACACACACGCACACACATGCACACACAATCACACACACACACACACACACACACACACACACACACACATGCACACACAATCACACAAACACACACACACAATCACACAAACACAAAAACACACACACACACACACACGCACGCACAAACACACATTCGCGCGCGCGCATACACAGACAGACAGACAGACACACACACACACACACACACACACAAATTTTCGAATTGAAACCTCTTTTTTGCACACAGTGGACATGAAAAATTATATGTCCATTAAAATCTCTTTTTTTATTTATTTTAAGGCGAAAAGCACATTGAGGGTATTATCGCCTCCCTAAATGTAAATGTGAGTGTAAAGTATTAAAGTCGTAAGTGTAGTGTTGTAAGTGTAAATGTGTGTTAGACTCGGGTACTGCGAGGGACGTCTAAATCCTCTCAATATGTGTAGCTAGTCTGCACCCTCCCTTTCGGGGCATTAAAATTTCGAGATTGCCATAGGTAGCTCTTATAAATCATTACAAAGTAAAAATGTTACAAAAAATAAAAATTTAAATTCACTCGTTGTAGTGTAAACTTAGAATTGTTAGCTGAGAGAAGTCATATTTAGTATAAATTATTTTAATTCGGTAATAACCTAGCACTACGACGAAAAGGTATAGAATTCATAATAAAGAAAAAATATTATTTTCTAAATTGAGCGATAAATTGAAATTATGAGGTAAGGCTGAGGCGGGTATAATATTTAACTTTAACATTACAGTAACGGGCGGGCCCATAAATTCCGTTCCGCAGCAGGGCCGTATTTTGCTTCTAATACGGCCATTTCTTAGAATGCCGAAGCCACACATATCGGAAAACAGTCCCGTCTCCCAGGTACACAATATTCCTCTTACCTTCCAACATTATAGAAAAATATATGTACACACAATCCCAATTAATTTGCTGATAACGCAGTAAGATCGAATACATTAACTGTAAAATTAAAACTAATCTAAGCATTAAAAAATGTATTCAACTTAATACAAATCAGACTGGCCGAGTTGCTTCACTATTTTTAAGCGACTACTTCTTATCGTGAGGGTATGGGTATGTTTTACACGGGAGAAAAAATCAGTTTGCCGTTAAAGAACGCGCTCTCTAGTGAACATTATTATTCCAAATATTGTTATTACAACAGTATCATTTCTTGTTTTGTTTAGTAATTAATAAAATCTATTTTTGAAGTGAAAACTTGTATGGTCGCAGTTTACAAAACATTTGCTTTCGCGTCACGCTTGAATCCGTAATGCATACCTTCACAGCATATATTATTCTGTATATACCTAGACTGGAAGTGACCACTTCTAAACAGCTGATTTCGCACAAAAGCTTCAATATCATTTTAATTGAGGTCATGTTTATTGTTCTTGTTAATTTTAAAAACGTGTACGAGGTGTGTATAGTAAAAAAATTTATTTTCATTTTATACACAATTATTTATTATCACCTTCAATATTCACCCTTCTTGGACAATGGATTTTTTCCTCTGCAAGTTGGTACACTACATGCAGAGTGTTACGGCTATCTGTTCAGTGTTGACCCTGACAGCAATGAACATAGAGAGGTGAGCATTATTAAAAGTGGATTAAGAGTCTGTGGATCCAGTGGGCCATATTGAGTCTATTTCCTTTAAGACTAATGTTAACAGCAAAGATATTTAAAAGTAAAAATTATACACAAAATGTAAAACGCTGACCACATTCAAAAGAAATAGCAAACATAATTTTATCATAACACTTAGTAGAAAAGTAACGTTAATTAACGTTACGCCTTGTAGAGAATAGATTCAATATGGATGACAGGATCCATAGACTCATATTAAGTTACTAAAAAGCACACTACATGTCTGTTTGTTGGACGAGATGGAAGCAAATTTTAAAAATTAATCAGTAACACAATCAGTCAGTAATTTTATTCCATTATCAATTACAAGATGAAATCTTCATCCTACTCTCTACCCATTCTTTAAGCAGTCAGTTTAGAGTGAGAGAGTAAATATTTATATAAGGATATATATATATACACACACACACACACACACACACACACACACACACACACACACACACACACACACACACACACACACACACACACACACACACACACACACACACACACACACACACACACACACACACACACACACACACACACACACACACACACACACACACACACACACACACACACACGAGATGTGGCTATTAAACAACGATACTGACGTTGTAAAAACTTTTCTTTTCATTTTATACATAATTATTTATTATCACCTTCAATATATACCCCTTTTCTATCCCTACAACGCTCCATGCGAATTTTCCATTGTTGGAAACAGTGCTGGAAGTCATCTTCTGTCACTCCTTCAGGACTCTTGCAGCTTTCACTTTTACAGCTTCCACGGACTCAAATCTTGTCCCTTTTAATGCAGATTTCACCTTAGGGAAGAGATAAAAGTCACATGGTGCAAGGCCTGGTGAGTAAGGTGGATGTTCTAACACTGGGATGCTGTACTTGGCCAGAACCTCTTGACATATAACGCGGAATGAGCTGGCGCATTGTCTTGGTGGAAAACCGATGATTTGTCCTTCCACATTTCGGGTCATTTTTTCCTTACTCTTTCACGTAGTTTACCAAGTACCTCAAGGTAATAATATTAATTGTTTGACCTTCAGGAACCCAGTGAAGGTACACAATCCCCATGAATATCGAAAAAAACAATCATCATTGATTTAAATTTTGACTTGCTGATTCTTGCTTTTTTGGCTCTCGGTGAAGTTGGGGTCTTCCAATGCATGTATTGGCGCTTTGTTTCCGGATCATACGTAAAGTAAAAAACCACGATTCACCACATGTTATTATCCTTTCCAATAAATTTGGGTCATTTTCAATAGCATATAAAGTGTCAGTACAAACGTTTTTGCGAGCTGCTTGTTGTTAAAACGTGAGAATTTTTGGCACCATTTTGGCACACACTTTTCGCATGTTCAAATTGTCACGTAAAACCTGGCCGCGAATCATCTTCAACGTCTTGTCGGTCATCTTGAAAATGCTTAAACCATTCAAAAACACGTGCCCGCGATAAACATTCACTGCCATAAACTTCTTTTAGTAAATTATAAGTTTCAGTAGCGGTTTTTCCAAGTTTCAAGTTAAATTTAACAACAATTTGTGCTCTATTATTACACTAACCATTTTTCCGGCAAAACAACATAACAACACTAACGGAAATGAAGGTTATGACTAAACGGTGTTGGTTACACAAACGTGACTAACTGCATTCTGAAGAGAGCTTCACACTAAACAGCTGTCGGTCAATGGCGATTGGAGCATGCGCACTTTTTCTGCCGCAGAGTCAGTCTCGTTATTTAATAGCTACACTTCGTATTTTCTAAATTTATGTAGTTAAATTATTTCATTGAAATGACCTATACCAATTTTTTAATGCCAGAATCACAAATATATTTATTATTACTCTTGAACAGTATGACTGTCATGTATGACTGTCATCAAAAGTATGGTTATAAGTAGGGTCAAAAGTAGGAGGGATTAATTATTAAGCCCCTTATATAGCCTAAGATACTAAAATTCATAGTCTGTGACAGTTTCAGTTAATTTTTAAGTTGTGTATCTACACACACGCGAATCTTAATACGAAAATAATTTTCAAGAGTTGTCCTATCCTGCCTGTATCTAAATTTGTATACAAATAATTAAATCATAATAGTGAAAAAGTATACAGTCAGGCATGCGAAAACAAGTCACTTCTGTCGGTCAGTCCCGCACTGCCTAAGGTTTTTTTTAATGAGGTATTTTTGTCCAGATATAGACTGCTATTAGAAATTTTCGACTATAATGTTCCCCATAAGGCTCTGCCCCCTTGGCTTTCATAGTTACATGTTAATCTTATACGTAATATTTTATTTTACCAGATTATTACAAATTAAACATACATTAAAACATTAACTGAGAACGTGAAATGACTTTCATTCCTCTATTACGAAACATTAAAACTGGTACTTTTTGTTTCCGCACTTGTGGATTACATTTTATAAAACAAATTTTAAAAATCGCTATCACCGATTTTAAAAAATCTAGTTTTTGTGAATTTTAAAGAATTTTTGTCTAAAAAAGGTATGAAAAAACGGTTTTTTTTAAATTAAAAACGATCGAAACAAGTGGACACTTGCGCACCAATTTTCATAAATTTGCATTTATCTAATAATTGTGTGCTTACACACTAGCTCTTACATGACGAAAGGTATTAAATTGTCAGCTCGCCTCTGAAGTTAAATATTTACCAAACCGACAAGGAACGCTTAACATTCTAATCCCAAGCAATAAAAACTCCAACAACACATAACTCATCAGTTAATGTACGTTTTTTGCGTAAAACGTAAAAAAGTAACCTCAAATTGCGCCTAGTTAGGTTAAGTATAAATCATTGTTGAAGTAGATGGGCAATATTAGCATTAAAGTTTAATGGGAGACGAAGGAACACCTTTAGTACAATATTACATACGGTGAAACGAAGTGAAAAAAGCAGAGTAAAACAAAATACAAGAGAAAATTAAGGTGAAAAATAACAGACATTCACTGAAGTATCGCTGACGTAATGGAAACAAATTTTGAAAAAATGTTATATAATCTCAAAATTAAAAAAAATATTTTGTTAATGGGTTAAACCATTTTGTCTTCCTTCTGTGTTCAAAATGGCGACCATTAAAAACTTACAACATTTATAGGCCTACAATATAAATTTTACCCTAATATAAAAAAAATTATTTTTAATCTTCACAACTGTAATTAACGTTAAAAACGAAGAGTACTGTTTTAATTTTAAAGTTCCATTGAAGCAGCCTGATAGATGTTGGTTTCCACTTTGGCTTTTAGAACTAATTTTAACACATCCATTTATTTTCTCACTAAAAACAACGGAATTTACGGAAGATAAAGATGAAGATAGCGAATGATAATAGAAAGAAAAAGAAAAGGTGTGTGTATGTGTGTGTTAGTGTGAAAGAGAGAGATGCAAATATAAAAAAACTTTTTGAGACTCAGAACTCAAAACGGATAAATCCATCAAACTCTCAAGATTGATTTTTTTACGATTACCAAACGTTTTGGTGTATCTAGAGAAAGTAAAATATAGTACGTAAATCAGGCTCAATACATGACCCCGCCACGTAACTCTGACCTTGAACTTACGTGCCGCCTGGACAAACAAACAGCTGTCACTGCTAAATATGACGATCTGTTTTTAGAAATAATGGCGTCTGGCCGCGTGGAGTGCTCAAGCTGCAACAGCGTTATAACTAAGCACGCAACTGTCTAGCTCACGTTATGGGCCCGACATATCAAAACTTA
>CM040187.1:8347066-8384566 GCA_022606455.1 Callitettix versicolor
AATTCGATGTTGTGATTCAAGACACGTGATCATAAATTCGCTATCGTGATTCAAGACAATGATAACAACAGCGAATTTATGATCACTTGCCTTGAATAGCGACAGAGAATTTATGATCACGTTTTGAATCATGACAGCGAATTTATGATCACTTGTCTTGAATCATAACATAGAATTTATGATCATTGTCTTGAATCACGACAGTGAATTTATGATCACTTGTCTTGAATCACGACAGCGAATTTCTGATCACTTGTCTTGAATCACGACAGCGAATTTATGATCACGTTTTGAATCATGACAGCGAATTTATGATCACTTGTCTTGAATCATAACATAGAATTTATGATCATTGTCTTGAATCACGACAGCGAATTCATGATCACTTGTCTTGAATCATGACAGCGAATTAACGATCACTTGTCTTGAATCATGACAGCGAATTCATGATCACTTGTCTTGAATCATGACAGCCAATGACTAACTAATAAGTAATTTAATTGACTGTCGACAATAAAAGGCTTAATTGAAAATGTGGTGAGATGCCCGATTTCATCAAGAACATCAGTTGGAGATATTTTTAACAAGAGCAACCCAAATTCCTAGTCTAGTCTAGAAATATAGCAATTTCAAAATATAAATCAGGACGTACAAGTGCTGATCCATAAGATTGGGGTTGGGATGGAGACGAGAACAACTCGAGCCAACAACATCAATAGAATTCAACATCAATAGAATTCAACATCAATAGAATTCTACCGTCAGCTTCAAGTTTTCATCCAACGAAACATAACATGTTCACGCAAACTTGAAAACCGGATATGAGTGCCCATGGGACTCCCAGATTTGATTCCGGATAAACCAAACTATAAGAGAGGGATAGTTTACTCTGTTGGAAATCAACGGTTTAATAGAAACCACACCCGTTAGATTTTTTTTTTGAAAACTTGTTTTAGTTTTATATATTTCTTCAAGGATGATCCTGTGTAAGCAAAGAAACTCATCTTCACACGAGCGCGTGCGCGCACACGCAAGCAAACAAACACACACGCGCGCGTTAATTGTGCAGATTAACGCTAATTACGCCGACGAAATATTTTTTTTGTAAATTTTGAAAAGGGTTTGACAGATTTAGCCGGTTAATGGACAATGTCCAATCTATAAACTAAATCAATGTCTGCGTTTAGCTTGAATTGTGTTTTTGTGCCGTTTTTGTAACAGTGGCACTACTGCAGACACAACCCAAGTGTCTCGGTTGTAATGAATGGACAACTGACCACTGCAAATAAAGCTAAATATAGCGGACACCAGCACAGTCTCTGCAACCGATACCTTGAGACTTTGTTTGAAGCTGCCAAAACTCGCTTTGCATCTGACGGAGGATAAGTCGTTAGTATACACAGTGTTACGTTTAAAAATTTTTACTTAATGATGGAATATTCCTGTTATTAAATTGTCTGTTAGGGCGTTAAAATCGCTATCAGTTGTGTGTATACAATACAGTTTCAAGAGTATGAAATACAGATTAATGAAATACAGACCTATGAATACAGAGTATGCATTAACTATTGTTCTCAAACGCTTAACAAAACAAAAACCTATATTTAAATAGTTAATTTTTTTTGTGTTTAAACGTCCGACTATTTTGCACACTTGGGCTAATGCAGACGATGGGATGATTTATAGCGTATGAAAATGCCAAGTCCTGGCCGGGAATCGAACCCGGGTCCTCGGGGTGAAAGCCCAGTACGCTATCAACTAGGCCACCAATGCGGCCTCAAATATACATAGTTTTAATGTTTCTAATGTTTATGAACAACAAAACATGTTTAATTTCAACGGATTTTAAAAATTCATATCGTTAATTTATGAAGATTTTAACTCTACAGTAATAAAATTAAATTTTCAAAAAAATGTGAATTTTTAAACAGCCGCCATTTTGAAACTGCTGAACGGATTTTACTGATTAATGAAGTGTCCAAGCTATTATCGTGGTATTTTGAAGCCGTTTGAATCAAATTATCGGTGCTCATTTCAAGGTCACGGGTCTGGGTTTTACAATGATGGCCACTCCAACAGCTCACTTTTCAATGGAAATTCGCTAATAACTTATGAATTGCCTTTACGTAATATTTACTGAAATATTTTTAAAAAACTGTACATAAATAAACACCAAAAAAACCGTTTTAGTAAAATATTAAAGCCGATAATTTATTAAACGAAGGAAAACATAATTTAATTTTACACTTTGTGAAAACTAATTATTGTAAAATTTTAAAATACCGTACAAAAATTAAAATGGAAAACTCATTTAATTAATAAAATTATCAATATCTTGTCAGGGAATAAAAAAGGGTAATTTCCAGAATATCGCGCGAGGTGAAGACAATAACAAGGGCACTGTTGTGCAACAGCTGTTCCTATCGCTGAAGGCGTCACATGTAGCCTTATTGTTCCAACAACGAAGGTACTTTTTGTTCTATCGAGAGGTAAATTTCTTTTTCCTCCCCCGTCCGTCCGTCTAAAAAATAAATTAACCTTTACAACCTTACTGAAGCGTGAAAATAAGCAAATAAGTCATTTCTGATTGCTTTCCATTTATAAAAACAATAAACTGAAGATTCATAAGAAAGTTAATTAATTTCGTGGTCTAGATTATTTTGCCAACGTTAAAATCGCCGATACCTCACTGAAATTATGAAAGGGGAATGACAACGTATTTTATTGCGAATCTGAAATAAAAGAACAACAAAATTATTTTAAAATGATAGTTAATAACAGAAAATACTAATACTACTAATACTAATACCAAAAATAAATACAATATTTATGGTACAATACTGGTTAGCATAGCATTAAAATGATACCGATATGAGAGAAATGTGAGCGCTCGCTGCTAGTGGCACCTTACGGTCGAGTTTTGAACTACAATTAAATAGATAATGTATTTTTCTCAAAAGACTTTTCCCATGTCCTGGCAGCTTGCAACATACGTAGCGGCAGATAGCCTAATTACTTGGACTTTAGCCTCCGACATCGAACACGCTTAATATAACGGTGGCTGTACTTCTAATATTGTATGGTGTCGCATAAACTATAATTTTGAAAGACGAAAATTCCAATTACGTAGTATTTTTCCTAGCCAAATATGCGCGCGCGCGTGTTTTGCTCGAGCACACGCACTTAAAGGCTGCACTTTTATTGCATACTATATAATAAAAAAGTTATAAATCTTAGAAAACAGTTCAAGTATAGTGACATTTATCTAATTAAAATGTACTTTTAAACGTTATTTTTTTTAACAATTTTCACATTTTAAGGAAACTGATAACAGAAATAAAAATTTCTTAATTTTTTAAAACTATGCCCGCTACTATGCATTTATAAATATCCGTTACAGTCAATCGCAAAAGTATGTCAATGATTGCGCAGCTTAAGAAACGACTATTGCGCCATCTTTGATTTTCGTCGTGAGAAGAGCCTTAGTACAAATATCTATCGTTTTGAATAGAACAGAGTTAGTGCGAGATTGCCCTCGAAAAGATAGAAAACCAGAAAACGTTTATACTATTTTAATCAAAGGACAAAGATACCTACGACCGACCTTTAAAATAACTACTTTTTATCTAAACTTTTAACTAGCAATAACATTAAAACAAAAAAATTACTCTAGATTGTGTTCTAAAACTTCTACTATCCTATTACACTTTACTACAAACAATAAAACCGAGAATAAATAACACTGAGATACTCTGTTACAACTTATATGCTTCAAATTTTTCACCAAAAACAAAGAAAACGTTAGACCGAAATTAATTTATTCCTCGAGAGAAATGGAAATGATAATTGCACAAAAGTGTAATTAAAAAGTGTTTAAAACAAAAGTCATTACAAAGTTTAGTGGGCATGAAAGGGGGTTAATTCAATGAGCACGTTTAAGGACACCGGCTTGTAATCTTTGTGACCAAAAGGCTGTCTGGCGCAAAAAAGGACCTCAAAATTATTTAATATTTGTAATTTAAAAGTTTAGATTAAGTATTGCAACATAGACTTTAAATAATTGCTAATGCAAACAAGTTTTTTTTAAAAATAATTCGGGATATTCGTAATGTAATAATTTTTTTCCAACAGGAATGTTATTATTTTATTGAGTAAACGTGTCCCAGCTTCAAGCGTTATATATTTGTTGACGCGTTTCGAAATACTTCCATTTTCAATTTTCTTTTCTGTATTGCTCCCCCCGAATCTAGGTTCGTCCTTTTACCCCTAACCTCTCTCCTCCCTACTACTACCGGCCTAGTCCGGTTTCTATTTATTTATGTCCTCGCTTCTAAAAAGTCCTACCAAAGATTTTTTTTTCTATGATCGAAATATTCCTCACTACTGGTAAACATTTTCAGGCTTTGAAAAATTACGTCTGCTTGTGAGTTTATTTTCTCGTTTATTATTCCCTCTTTAATTTTAACTTATATACTCGTATATTTCTAAATTTCCTAAAATATTTACTTCATAATGTAACATTTTTACTGAATTTTCCATTTGGTCTGGTGTATGTCCTTCTCAGATAAAATTTGTAATTTGAGAAGTTATTTTCTCATGTGCTTTTAGACGTAATGACCCTATGTGTTCCTATATTAAAGTTTTCAGATATGTGAGACCATAAGAACAAATAACGGCATTGTAAAAACGACGTTACTTTGAAAAACTAAACATTTTTTTTGTGTGTTTAACGTCCGACAATTGTGCACAATTGGCTAATGCAGACGATGGGATAATTTATAGCGTATGAAAATGCCAAGCCCTGGTCGGGAATCGAACCCGGGTCCTCGGGGTGAAGGCCCAGTACGCTATCAACTAGACCACCGAGGCGGCTTAAAAAACAAAACAAATCCAACAGCGATCAGAGAAAGTTTTTTCGACAAATGTCAATAGGAAAATGAACCATTGAAGCAGCGTTCATGGTAATAGCCAGACCCGATACCTTGAAATTAGTGATATTGACCTTTAGATCACTTTTCGAAGGGTCGTTAAAATTATGTGTTTATATTAAAACATTTTATTTTTATATACGTGTGTGCGCGCGCGCTCAGGTTCTCAATTTTAGTCCGATTTGACATAAACATTGCACAAATATCGATTCCGGTCATATCATAGACATGTTCGTAAAAAAGCAAAATTCGTTTAACAGTTTCAAAATGGTTGTCATTTCAAATCTTTAAAAATGCACGCGATTTTGTATTAAAATATTTTTAAAATTTGATTATACCATCGTAATCAGCATTAAAGACTGTATAAATTGACGTTTTGAAATTTCAAAATCCTTTCAAATTAAAAAATGTAATTTGACGTAGGTCAAGGTTTCTTTTGTTATGTAATTTAAAACGCTAATTTATTATTTGTAAAAACAAATAATAAACGCTAATTTAAAAAACAAATTGTAAATCTGATTATTATGTTGGAATCAGAATTTTAGAAAAGGGTAAATTAACGAAAATAATTTTTGGAAGTTCGCTCCATGCCATAAGCGAGACATTAGCGTGCGCCGATTTTCCTTCATAACACTAATTTTATACCAAATTTTCAACAATGACTTAACTTATAAATCTAATCTAATTCATATTATATTTCTGAAAGTTTGTGTGTTTGTTTGTTATCCAATCACGCTTTCACCACTGGACCAATTGAGATAAAATTTGGTACGAATATGGTTTAAGTATCAAAGATACATATAGGCCTATTCCCGTTTTACAAAACGTCATTATACTACTTACCCAGCCCAAAATAATTATCAGTTTTAAGTTTTGTGGCATGTGTTAATTGTAGTTATTAACTGGACCTGTGATTTAGGTTCCTGAGATGAACATAGATTCAATCCTATTTTAAGAATCTTATTCCGTGTTTTATTTATTGCAAAATTATTGCTTTTAATGTAACATTTTCAATATTTTAGTTGAATTTTTTTTCAAAACTGACTTTAATTTGTTACTTCGTGTTGAATTTTCAATATTAAATGTAAAAAAATTCCTACACAGAGTGCCAATTGTAAGGTAGTATATATATTTGTGTAATTACATTATATGAAAAAATGGTAAATATGCAGTGTAGCATATCCTTTTTTTTCGATATTTTTGTTACTAAAATGCTTTATTATGTGCCCAACAGCAAGAATCCAAAATATGAAAGCACGAGAAGTACGATAAAATCGAAAATAAAAGTGACCAACATAACCTCAAAATTGCTACCCGGCGAAAATCAGTAACGTGTTGTAAATCGGTAAAACAATAAAAATACGTCTAACACGGGTTTTGGGTGATAAGAAAACAATTTTTTAAAAGAATACAGCATAACCAAACTCACACGGTTGTTAGGCCTAACAAGGTGATGCGTGAAAAAACATTTATATTTTTTTTTAAAATAGCCTACTATATATCTTGACACGGTTGTTAGGCCTAACACGGTGATTCGTGAAAAAACCTTTATATTTTTTTAAAGACTATTACATATCATAACTGAAACGGTTGTTGGGCCAATCATGGTGATGTGTGAAAAAAACCTTTACTTTTTAAAGAATACTATATAACCTAATTGACACGGCTGTTAGGCCTAACACGGTGATGCGTGAAAAACCTTTATATTTTTTTAAAGAATAATACATATCCTAACTGACACGGTTGTTGGGCCTATCACGGTAATGTGTGAAAAAAAACATTTATTTTTTTAAAGAGTACTGAAACCTTATCTGACACGATTGTTAGGTCTAACATTGTGATGTATGAAAAATACTTTATATTTTTTTTAAAGAATACTCTATAAGCTAACTAACATGGTTGTTAGGCCTAACACGGTGATCCATTAAAAAAACCTTTATTAATTTTTTTTTAAAGAGTACTTATTACCTAACTGACATGGTTGTTGGGCCTAATACGGTGATGCATGAAAAAACCTTTATATTTTTTTTAAAGAGTACTCCATAACTTAACTAACACGTTTGTTACGCCTAACACAGTGATGCGTGAAAAAACCTTTATATTTTTTTAAAGAATACTAAATATCCTGACAGGGTTGTTGGGCTTATCACGATTATGCGTGAAAAAACCTTTATATTTTTTTAAAGAATACTAGGCTACATATCCTAACTGACACGGTTGTTAGGCCTAACACGGTGGTGCGTAAAAAAACCTTTATATTTTTTTAAAGAATACCACATATCCTAACTGACATGATTGTTGGGCCTATCATAGCGATGTGTGAAAAAAACCGTTATTTTTTTTAAAGAGTACTCCAAACCTTAACTGACACGTCTGTTAGGCCTAACATGGTGATACGTGAAAAATCTTTATATTTTTTTAAAAGAATACTGCATAAGTTAACTAACATGGTTGTTAGGCCTAACGCGGTGATGCACTAAAAAAACCTTTATTTATTTTTTTAAAAAAGAGTACTCCAGAACCTAACTAATACAGTTGTTGGGCCTAATGCAGGAAAAAAGCCTTAATTTTTTTTAAAGAGTACTCCATAACTTAACTAACACGGGGGTGCGTTAAAAAACCTTTATTTTAAAAAAGAAATACACCATAACCTAACTGACACGGTTGTTGGTCCTAACACGGTCATGCGTGATCTTTAATGTATATTACGATTGCGGGAAAAGCCGTGACGGGTAACAGGTAATCATATTATATTTCTGAAAGTTTGTTTTTGTTTATTTGTTTGTTATTCAATCACACTTTAACTACTGGACCAAATGAGATTACATTTGGTGTGAACACGTTTTAGGTATCTGAGATAAACATAATACTATTCCAGTTTAATTGTATAATAATGACTTTTTAATAATACTGTATTTTATTAAAATATGACATGACCCTGTTTTATCGTATCGAGTAGCAAAAATTTATGTGGCTTGGCCGAAAACCATACATCGTATAATATTGTATATAGCAATATATTAAAATGAAATGAACCTATTCTGATTTTGAAAACCGACTATAAATTTTATTGCTTACATTATAATTGCAGGCAAAGCCGCAACGGGTAACAGCTAGTCATATTATATTTCTGAAAGTTTGTGTGTTTGTTTGTTATTCAATCACACTTTAACCACTGGACCAATTGAGATGAAACTTGGTACGAAAATGGTTTAAATATCTGAGATAAACATAGGCCTATTCCCGTTTTAAAAACGTCATTATACTACTTACCCAGCCCAACATAATTTTGTAGTATTTAGTTTTGTGACATGTATTAACTGTAGTTATGTTTTTAATTACTATTTATTGTTTACTGGAACTAAGATTTAGGCACCTGATATGGACATGGATCTAATCCCATTTTAAGAATCTTAATCTGTGTTTTATTTATTGCAAAATTATTGCTTTTAATGTTACATTTTCAATTTTTTTTTTTTGAATTTTTTCAAATCTGACTCTAATTTATTACTGTTTGTTGAATTTTCAATATTAAATGTAAAAAAGTGTGCAGATTACTATACGTTACAAATTACTATAATTTTAAGTATTTTCTCTTTGTGAAAGTCTGGGGTTTGCTTTATTGTTTGTAGTTTTGTTATTTTTAGTTTCATTAGATCAAATAATCACTATCTGGTGTTTCTCATTTAAGACTTTTCAATGTTTTCGACGCAGAGTGCAGAATATATAACATATACAATTTTATTAGGATAATTAATTTTAAGGTAGTATATATATATATATATATATATATATATATATTTATGTAATAACAATATATGAAAAAATAGTAAATATGCATTGTAGTATGTCCTGGATTTTTCGATATTTTTGTTACTAAAACGCTTTATTACGTGCCCAAAAGCAAGAATCCAAAATATAAAAGCGCGGAAACCACGAGAAGTACGATCAAAATCGAAAATAAAAGTGACCAACATAACCTCAAAATTGATACCGCGCAAAATCGGTAACGTGTTGTAGATCAGTAAAACAATAAAAATTACTTCGAACACTGGTTTTGGGTGATAAAAAACCCATTTTTTAAAGATAATACTCTATAACCTAAACTGACACGGTTGTTAGGCCTAACACAGTGGTGCGTAAAAAAACTTTATATTTTTTAAGAAAACTACATATCGTAACTGACTTGGTTGTTGGGCCTATCATGGTGATGTGTGAAAAAAACCTTTATTTTTTTTAAAGAGTACTCCAAACCATAACTGACACGGTTGTTAGGCCTAACATGGTGATACGTGAAAACATCTTTATATTTTTTTTTAAAGAATACTCCATAAGCTAACTAACATGGTTGTTAGGCCTAACACGGTGATTCATTAAAAACACCTTTATTTATTGTTTTAAAAAGAGTACTCCATAACCTAACTGACACGGTTGTTGAGCCTAATACGGTGATGCAGGAAAAAACCTTATTTTTTTAAAAAAAGTATTCCATAACTAACACGGTTGTTAGGCTTAACACGGTGATGCGTTAAAAAAACCTTTATTTAAAAAAAATACACAATAACCTAACTGACACGGTTGTTGGTCCTAACATGGTGATTGCGGGCAAAGCCGTGACGGGTAACAGCGAATCATATTATATTTCTGAAAGTTTGTTTTTGTTTATATGTTTGTTATTCAATCACACTAACTACTTGACCAATTGAGATTAAATTTGGTATTAACACGGTTTAGGTATCTGAGATAAACACAATACTATTCCAGTTTAATTATATAATAGTGACTTTTTAATAATACTGTATTTTATTAAATATGACAGGACCCTGTTTTAGAGTATCGAGTAACAAAAATTTATATGTCTTGGCCGAAAACAATAAATCGTATAATATTGTATATAGAAATATATTAAAATGAAACGAACCTATTCTGATTTTGAAAATCGACTATAAATTTTATTGCCTACATTATAATTGCAGGCAAAGCCGCAACGGGTAACAGCTAGTCTTATAATATTTTTTAGTACATCCCTACACTCATTCTTACTCTAGTGGGAAAGTATAATTCAAACATCCATCACGGAACTCAGAACATAATCGTATGTCGGCCGATTAACGAGGTATCCACGTACAGAGAGAAAACAGACTGCACTCCGGGATATTACAACCTCTCCCCAACTTAAAGGTTTGGCGCCTTGAAGTCCGGCAATGCAACCCGTCAAGCCGAAGTGTAATGCCTTGTTCCTAGATCTGAGTTGAAGGCACAATACTGTGTTTTACAATAACATATACGAAAAAAAATTACATTATGCTTTTACAATTTTAAAATAACAAACATTGTAACTACAGGAAGTAAAGTTTAGACACCTGTGCTGTTACCATTCTGACATTTATTGCTCTTAATAAATAACTCACAAATTAAAATTTACTGTTTCCCTTTTTAGAGAATTTCGATTGACAAATGCGCATATATATATATATATATATATATATATATATGTGTGTGTGTGTGTGTGTGTGTGTGTATTTTATTCTTCTTCAATTCTTTTTTGCATTCTCAGTGTAATTTGAAAGTTTAAAAAACTTTTTTAAGCTGATTACGATACTGAAATCGAAATTTAAAAAAGGTAGGATAAAAAGATTTTTGTTGAAAAAACGCTTCCATAATACCAGCGAGACAGTTGTAGCCGCAATTATTGCGTAAGCTTTTTATCTCCGCGCATTTAGGGTTTGTAACTGTTATTATAAAAAAAAATAAAAATATTTTTGAAATGACGTTTTTATTGCTTGAAAACGCTACTCACATGTCACGTATTGAACAACGTTTAATGAATGATTTGAAAATATTTCATGATTCAGATAGGCTAATACCACTTCTATAATCAGAAATAATAAGCAGAGCATTTTGCGGGCGGAATGATAACTGATACCAGCAATATTACGTTTATAATTTACTGCGACTGTTCATTCTAATTATACTGAAACGTTGAATAGGGCAACGTTATAATTTATCGTTATAATTTTAACGAGATGCAATTGGCTACAAATTAGCAGCAATTGCAATTAATGAAGCAATTAATTTATTATCGATTCTGAATATTGTTCACTCTTCCATTCAGATAACAATGTCAAGTCTTGAAGTGTGTTAAGTTAAATGGATTAATTAGCTGATATATATTCCGTTTTACTTCCGTGTATACTGTGCTTTAATTTTTACTTTCCCACGCTATACGAACGCAAAGAAAATTTGGTGATCGAAAAACACACGATCTTGAGATTCGATGGGTCCTTATGTCTTCAGTTCACTGTCAAGATTTTCTAAATTACATTATATCGCTTTCCCGGTTGTAGGCGGTTATCTCCCGAATACGATATTCTTGGGACAATGCAGTGATGAAATAACCACTATTTGAGATGAACGCCATTTTGAAATTGTTAAACGTATTTTGCTGGGTAAAGAACTTATCCAAGCTATTACCGAAATCGATTTTTGTGGCAAGTTTGAATCAAATCTTATCAAAATCGCGAACGCTAGGGGAAACGCGCGCGCGTAAACACACACGCAAACCCATACACACACACACACACACACACACACACACACGAGGTGTGTTCAAAAAGTAATGAGAATTTTTAAATTTCTCGGGCTTGGAGAGTCCGATTGTCAAACATTTTTTTTATTATGTTGGTATACATGCCCTTGAAGTATGATAAAACTTTCAGCTGTTTTCATTGTTGACTTTGTCTGTGACAGCCACTAAGGTTAGAAGTGTTTTTATGAGCTAGGCGATTTTCGTTTGTTAAATGAAATGGATCAAAGAATTGTATCAAATTTTTTCTAAAAAATGGAATAAAGTGTAACAAAGTGTGTGAAATGTTAACAGAGGCCTATGGTGAGTATGCTATGAGTAAAACAAGAGTTTAATAGTGGTATAAGCGTTTCCAAGAAAGCCGTGAAGACGTTGAAGATGACGAACGCTCTGGACGCCCCAGCACATCAACAACCGATGAAAACGTGGAAAAAGTGAAAGAAATAGTTATGAACAATCGCCGAATCACAATTATAGAAGTCGTTGATGATGTTGGCATATCGATTGGATCATGTCATGATATTGTTTCCAATGGTTTGTGTATGAAACGCGTGGCAGCAAAATTCGTTCCAAAATTATTGAATTTTTAACAAAAACAGCGGTGAATGGAAGTTGCTCAGGAGTCACTAAAGAAGTCAACGACGATGCAGAATTACTGAAACGTATTGTAACAGGTGATGAAACATGGGTTTACGGATATAACGTAGAAACTAAGACACAATCACCCCAGTGGAGGCATTCCGACTCGCCAAAACCGAAAAAGGCTTGACAAGAGCGGTCGAACGTGAAGGTTATGCTCACTGTGTTCTTCGATATTAATGGCATAGTGCATCATTAATTCCTGCCACCAGATGAAACGGTCAATAAGAGTACTACCTACAAGTTCAACGCTGTTTGCTTGAAGCAATCCGAAAAAACGCCCGGATCTGTGGAAAAAAAATGCATGGCTTTTGCACCACGATAATGCATCAGCTCACACTTCATTGCTTGTTCGTGAATTTTTGGCCAAAAACACTACTGTAACAATGTCCTAGCCTCCATATTCGCCAGACATGGCTCCGTGTGACTTTTTCCTATTTCCAAAAATAAAGAGAACCTTAAAGGCCGTCGTTTTACAGCCGTAGATGACATTAAAAGGGCATCGCTGAAAGAACTAAAGGCTATCTCAATGATCGAGTTTGAAAAGTGTTTCGAGGATTGGAAGAAGCGCTAGCATAAGAGCATAATCTCCAATTGGGACTATTTTGAAGGCGACAACATCAATGTAGAAGAATAAATAAATGTTTTGTTTAAAAAATTAAAATTCTCGTTACTTTCTGAACACACCTCGTATATATATATATATATATATATATATATATATATATATATATATATATATACACGAGGTCTGTTCAGATATTTTATATATATATATATATATATTTATTTATTTATAAAGTATCAGGGTCGGAGATGATTTCAAATAACAGGTTCTGTGCACATTACGGTCACTTCAATAGTTAATTTTCCAATGTAAATTCGGTAAACAAACAGTTAAACCACTTCTCTGATCCAAACTTGCAATTAATCAGCTGATAAATCGATCCTCTGATCCAAACTTGCAATTAATCAGCTGATAAATCGATCCTCTGATCCAAACTTGCAATTAATCAGCTGATAAATCGATCCTCTGATCCAAACTTGCAATTAATCAGCTGATAAATCGATCCTCTGATCCAAACTTGCAATTAATCAGCTGATAAATCGATCCTCTGATCCAAACTTGCAATTAATCAGCTGATAAATCGATCCTCTGATCCAAACTTGCAATTAATCAGCTGATAAATCGATCCTCTGATCCAAACTTGCAATTAATTAGCTGATAAATCGATCCTCTGATCCAAACTTGCAATTAATCAGCTGATAAATCGATCCTCTGATCCAAACTTGCAATTAATCAGCTGATAAATCGATCCTCTGATCCAAACTTGCAATTAATCAGCTGATAAATCGATCCTCTGATCCAAACTTGCAATTAATCAGCTGATAAATCGATCCTCTGATCCAAACTTGCAATTAATCAGCTGATAAATCGATCCTCTGATCCAAACTTGCAATTAATCAGCTGATAAATCGATCCTCTGATCCAAACTTGCAATTAATCAGCTGATAAATCGATCAGATTTATTAACGCAGTGCTGCTAACCTTAAAATTATCACCCTGTACATCAGTTTAGAAGGACAGAACAAAGCTACAAGTACAGTACTATATTGTACATGGAGATACAAGTCTCGAAGCGCGTCGGGGCGTACGTGATAAACTACTTTATGGGGACGGTTAATAATACAACTCTGCCAAGACGGCTTGAGTGCTTGTTAAATTTGCATTTTCATAGCTCATGGACCATTTACCTTCTCCACATCAAATTGACCCCTATTAAACTGCCTTTCTCATCTGAAATCTATTTCCCACTTTTTACAGTCTGTCTTTGAATGTAATTTGTAAATTTATTTTTGCAATAAATGATTTTAGTTAGTTTTAACTTTCACTGACAGTACTAGAATTGGTAGATATTTTTAATTGGAAAATAAGATATTGGTGTAGCCATCATGGAGCGTCATGGAAGTATTATAATTTATAAATTTTTGTAGTAATAATAGAATCTGTAATTATATAGATGTGTTGTATTACAGATGTTATGTGTTTGTGTAATTTTTAGGTTATACAATTTTATTTAACGTTGTAAAGAGTGTTTGTATCGCAGCAAGTTAAACAAAATGGAAAAAATCGTACCAGTGTTTCTGTAATATGTAGGCCTACAGATTAAAAAGAAGGTAGGAACTTGGAGATGAATTGCATTAAAATTTAGAAGAGAGTAACGATTGAACGGAATCTGAGTTTAGTATTTTTTTAATTCTTTAAAGAAAACTTATTGCTGCACTTGGCTGTCACATTAACGTGATTGAATCTAATTTCCTCAAATATTCTTACACGCCTTTTTCGAAAATCTCATTTTACAACTATAATCAGCATTAAAATCTGTATATATTAGCGTTTTAAATTATCAAATTACGTTTAAAAAACAAAAAACAAAACCTGACCTCCGTCAAATCAGTTTTTTTTAATTTCAATCGATTTTAAAAATTTAAAATTGCTAATTGGTGTAGAATTTAACGTTGGTTACGATGATGATGAAAGCAAATTTTTAAAAAAACGTAAAAAAAGTTACGAATTGGCCAACATTTTGAAACTCTCTAACAAATTTGGCTGGGTATCGAATTTGTTCGTGCTATTACCAAAACCCAATTTGTAACAACTTTGAATCAAACCGAACCAAAATTATTAACACACACACACACACACACACACGTATATATATATATATATATATATATATATATATATATATATATATATATATATATATATATATATATATATATATATATATATATATATGTGTGTGTGTGTGTGTGTGTGTGTGTGTGCGTGCGTGCGTGCGTGCGTGCGTGCGTGCGTGCGTGTGTGTGTGTGTGTGTGTGTGTGTGTGTGTGTGTGTGTGTGTGTGTGTTAACACTCTAGACTTCACAATTTTGTTTTGACTTTATTCAAACGTAACATAATAGAATTTGTAATAACTAGGACAACTTCGTTACCAGTTTTAACCATTTCAAAATAGCGGCCATTACATATCTTTAAAAAATTATTTTCATCTCATAATAAGATGAACGAGACAGAGAATAAGAGAATGAAATCAACGAACAGACTGCTAGACAACAGAATTGTAACACTATCGATAGAAGGAAAATCACACTACAAAAGCCGCCAAGCAAACATTTTGTGTGTGTGTTATTTTAAGGCGAAAAGCACATTAAGGGTATTATCGCCTCCCTAAATGTAAGTGTGATTGTAAAGTGTTAAAGTCGTAAGTGTAGTATTGTAAGTGTAAGTGTGTTAGACTCGGTTACCGTGAAGGACGTCTAAATCAATAGGTGCAGCTAGTCTGCCCCCCTGCGGGGACCCAGCAAACAGTCAAAGAGATGGAGAGATAGCTCATTAATATAACAATAAAGTGTTTAAGCAGCTAATAGCCTATTTGAAAAATAAGAAGCAGGAGCCGAAGAAGAAGGAGGAGGAGAAGAAGGACAAGAAGAAAAAAGGAAGGAATAGATAAATAAGAAGAAAAAGGAGTAGAAAGAGAAGAAGACAAAAATAAGAAGTAGAAGAAGAAAAAGAAGAATAAGGAGGAGTAGACAACAAGAAAAAAATAAAAAGGAGGAGTAGAACAAAAATAGAGGACAAGAACAAAACTGAGGAGTAGACAGACAAGATGAAAAAGAAGAAGCAGTAAAAGGCCAAGAAGAAAAAGAAGAATGACTAGAAGAACAAAAAAAAAAGGAGTATAAGAACAAGAAGAAAAAGAAAGCGAAAGTACAACAGGAAAATTAATAAGGAGGAGAAGAAGAACAAGAAGGAGAAAGAGTAGGTAGACAAGAAGAAAAAGAAGGAGGAATGAGTAAAAGGAAGGAAAAGGAAAAATAACAAGGACAAGAAGAAAAGAAGGAGTAGAAGAAGAAAAATTAGGAGTAGAAAGCAAGAACAAAAAGGAAATATAGCTAGACAAGAAGAAAATAATAAATAGAAGAACAAGGGGAAAAAGAATAACGAGTAGAACAACAACAAGGAAGAGTAGAAGAAAAATCTGTGTAAGTTGCATAACACAAATCAACGTCCTTTTTTATAGTCAAACGTAGTCTTATTCGGACACAACTTAGCAGTCTTCAACCAGTCTACCGAGCACCTTATCAAATGTGTTTATGTAACATAAATACTTGTAATGTGGCAGAAGGCGTAACGTAGCAGTGAAGTGCCTTAACGTACGAGCTCAATGTTACAGTGAATATCAATTAGGCACTATAAAGTGTTAATTTGTATGCCATTCTGTCAAGCATACAACTGGCTACAGTAATTCCGTATGAGTCATATTATAAATATATCCTAACTTGACTCATATTAGATTGTTTAGACAATCACGGCACGTAGCTGTCCCGCTGACGTGATGGAAATAAATGTCTAAAAAAATTTAATGCAAAAAGCATCAAATATCTATCTATCTATAATTCGATCTACAACGTTCTACGCCGTCTTCCGATCTCCAACCTCCACCGATTGCGGTCCCACCACAGGTCTTCTGGTAGATCCCTTTTTTTTATTTCCTTTTCGACTCCCTCTCTCCAGCTCAGTCTCGGCCTTCCTCGTTTTCTTCTTCCAGGTGTTCGCCAATGCATGATTTTTTTGGAAATTCGCTCATACGGCATTCTTTGTACATGCCCGTACCAAACCAGTTGTTTTGTTCTTATATCTTCCACAATTTTATGCCTTACGTCCATTATCCTCCGTATACTTTCATTTCTCACTCTCTCTTTTCTTGATCTTCCTGCCCCTCTTCTCCAAAAGTCCATCTCAGTAGCCAATAGCTTTCTGTTCTGCTCTTAACTGGCCATACCTCACTACCATATGTTATAATGCTTTTTACAAAGCACCAAAGATTTTGTATATTATTTGATCATATGAAATTAATCGCTGTACAATGTTGAATGGGCGTAATAGAATAAATTTTCCAAGAAGTAAAAAATGTCACAATCATTTTTTTTTTTAACCAATACAATAAAAAGAAAATCTGATATCACCACGAAATCGGCGCCAAGATCTGCATAAATTAAATATTTAAAATTTTAAAGCTGAGTACGAAGGTGAAATTAGGTTTTCAAAAAGTTTGAAAGTAAAATACTGTAATTATAAAATCTGACAAAAAATACGAACACTAGCACACACACACGCGCGCGCGCGCGCGCTTTACGTTTTTTTGACTTACCAGAAATAGAGAATTTCTTTTATTTAAAATTTAGTACAAAAATAATAAAAAATTAGATGATTCAAGTTTGATAACTTATTCAAGTTGATAATTTTTCATATTTTTCGAAAACTTTTCGACCGGACTCGTACATTTTCTTTTAGTACTAATAGACTTTGTACAGTTGAGCGAAATTTGTTCAAATACAACACAACCGTCTTGAGTAAATTTTTTACAGAAATCATTTTTTTAAAAACATCAATGTGAATTTTTCAAATTTCCTAAATACCATAAGTGTTTTCCTCCGCTACGTGCACAGACCGCAGGCCAAATAACGAAGAGAAGTTTTTAAGAAAGTAAAAGTAAAATCAAACAAAAGTGACTGACACTCCAGAGACGGCTGCCAAAGAAAGTAACAATAACATTTTTACGTTTAACAATAACTCTCGCTTATACATTATGCATCCGCCTTCAATGCAAAGGCTTCAAGGTAGTGTCGAAGGGACTATGAATAAATATTTGGGCTCTTTCAGCAAGTAGTCCGGCACCGAAAATATTCACAAGGTCTACACTAAACGTAAGCAAACAATACCGCGCTACTGAATGGGCTCATTGATTCTTTAAACGTTTTAAAAATTTAGTATATTAGTCTCCGCAATAAAAACAAATAAACTCAACTGTCTCGCAGGCACAATTAGAAGGGGTTTTCTAAAAAGTAATTTTATCTTAAAATAATTTTTTTAAACTACAATAATTTTTATCTTAAACATATTTGAAACACAATTATATCTAGCGTTAAAATCTACATATTTTAGTATTTTAAGTGTCCTCCAAAATAAGAAAATTAAAACCCTGACCACCGTCGGATTTATTTTCGTATTTTCAACGGAATTTAAAAACATAATTAAACAGATATATATTTGGACTTCGGTGGTCGATTTGGCTAAAGCACGGCGTCTGCACGTCTCTGAACTGCGCACATCAATGTTTTTAGTTCAAGTAAACCCCCTCCCGTTGCTTTACCCTTACCGTTAACAGCATACATTTAAAAAAACTTCGTCCATTTTTCGCTATTTACTGACAGTGTTACATATTTTTGGAAAAACAGTTATCCATGTATTGTTTTATTTTTATTATAATTTTTTTTTTTTTAGAGTACGCTTACATTAAGCAATCGTATTTCTACTCATTTTAAAGTATTTTTTTTTTAACTTGAAAACCAAGAAAAGTTAAAAATGTTCTCCACATATGACGAAATCGTACATAAACACAGACAATTGAACTAACCGGACAATGCTTTTGTCTGCAAAAAGCAGACCTTTACACACTCATGCAGGCTTTCGTTTTTAACAAGATAATTTGAAAATGGACAAATCCATCAAAATCGTATTAATTTCGGTGCTATTATTTCTATGTATTTCATATAGTGCGGAAGTCAAAATAATAATCGCTAAAATACGAGGGCTATTCAGAAAGTAGATTACGTTTTTGGATAAAAAAAAACTAAGTACAGGAAAAAAATTTTATTATATACATTTGAAAGAGGAACTAAAATACTATTTTTCGACATAATCGCCAAACAAATTTAGACATTTGTCATATCGGTGAACTAGCTTTGAAATTCCCGTGTCGTAGAATTCCGCCGCCTGTGACGCCAGCCAGTCAGTCACGCCCGCGCGGAGATCTGCGTCGTCATCGAAGCGCTGTGTTGCAAGCCAAGTCTTCATCTTCGGGAATAAGTGGAAATCACTAGGTGCCAGGTCCGGAGTGTAGAGTGGATGAGGGAAAATCTCCCACTTGAAGGCCGTCAAGACGTCTTTTGTTCGATTTGCCGTGTGAGGGCGGGCATTGTCGTGCAAAAACAACACTTTTGCACTCAGTTTTCCTCTCCGCTTGTTCTGGATAGCTCGTCTTAAGTTTCGTAATGTTTGGCAATACCTTTCTGAGTTTATGGTTGCTCCACGTTCTAGGAAGTCAACCAGAAGAACACCTTTCCTGTCCCAAAAAACGGTCGCCATGATCTTCCTTGCTGACAGGGTTTGCAAACATTTCCTCGGTTTTTTGGGGGAATTTGTGTGCCCCCACTCCATAGACTGTAGTTTTGTCTCACAGGTAACGTGCTTAACCCAAGTCTCATCTCCCGTTACGATGCGATCAAGAAATGATTCACCATCTTTGTCGTAAGCGTCCAGAAATGACAACGATGCAGCCATACGCTGACCCTTGTGCTGTTCTGTCAGGAACTTTGGCACCCATCTGGCACAAAACTTATGGTATCCTAACTTTTTGGTGACAATTTCGTACAACAATGTTCGCGAAACTTGTGGGAAACAAAGTGAAAGTTCGGTTATTGTGAAACGGCGGTTTTCACGAATTTTTCGAACAAAAGACGTCTTGACGGCCTTCAAGTGGGAGATTTTCCCTCATCCACCCTACAGTCCGGACCTGGCACCTAGTGATTTCCACTTATTCCCGAAGATGAAGACTTGGCTTGCAACACAGCGCTTCGATGACGACGCAGATCTCCGCGCGGGCGTGACTGACTGGCTGGCGTCACAGGCGGCGGAATTCTACGACACGGGAATTTCAAAGCTAGTTCACCGATATGACAAATGTCTAAATTTGTTTGGCGATTATGTCGAAAAATAGTATTTTAGTTCCTCTTTCAAATGTATATAAAATTTTTTTCCTGTACTTAGTTTTTTTTTTTATCCAAAAACGTAATCTACTTTCTGAATAGCCCTCGTACATAGGCTGTCTCGCTGACGTGATAGAAGCGAATTCCCACAAGTATTTTTCGTTATCTTATTTGTTTTGAAACTATGACTCTACCCTAACAATCAACATTAAACTTTCCAAATACACGGTAATTAACCCTGACCGCCGTCAAAAAAACTTTTAAATTTCAACGGATTTTTAAAATTCAAAATGCTAATTTCCGCAGTGTTTAACGCTGATTGCGATTGTGAAGAAAAATCGGAGGAAAGCTACGATTTCTTAAAGATCTTGAATGGTCGCCATTTTGAAATTTTTGAACGATTTTTCTGCCGAATTTGAAGTTTTGACGACGACTAAAAACATTATCTAGCCGGTCAGGATCGGTGCTCATATCAAGGCTTCGGGGTGGTTCATACCATAATCGCGCTTCAATCGCTTATTTCTCCAATGCGAATTCCCCAATAAATCGAAACAAGACAAATAAACCGAGAGTAGTCGATTGCAAAAGCTTGCTGCTACGTTCAAATGAAAAGGATTAAAGACGAAAAAGAAGAGAAAAAGGTAAAGAAAATGTTAAATATGACGCAATAACCGCAGACTGAGGCCTGCACATTGATTTGGCGGGGATTACACGAGCTCCCGTCCTAACCTGAACTTACACGAGGCTTAACTTAAACTGAGTACAGCAGGTCTGGTTGAAATTAAAATTTTATATCTTCTCTGGTAGCAATAATTATTTAATAAAATGTTTGGCCACACAAAAAGACAAATAAATAGCACACAAACCACTAACTTTCTTTCGTTCCATTTATACTTAAGCACTACAGCCCTGCACACGCACGCACGCACGCACGCACGCACACGCACACACACACGCGCGCGCGCACACACACACACGTACACGCAACGTACACGCAACGTACACACACAAACGCGCTTGCGCACATACACACACATACATACACACACACACACACACACACACACACACACGTACACGCAACGTACACACACAAACGCGCTCGCGCACATACGCATATACACACACACACACACACACACACGTACACACACAAACGCGCTCGCGCACATACGCGCGCACACACACACACGTACACGCAACGTACACACACAAACACGCTCGCGCACATACGCGCGCACACACACACACACACACACACACACGTACACGCAACGTACACACACAAACACGCTCGCGCACATACGCACACATACACACACACAAAAGACTTGTTACTTCCTTTATTTTTTCTAATTTCCATTGTAAAATGAGCTAATAAAGTCGCCATCATGGTAAGACCCATGACCCCGGTGCTTTTAATGTGTGATTCTGGTCTCTAGATCATTTTTCGAGAGGGCGTAAAAAGATTTGCATGTACATATGTACAAAAAGTGGCGAATCAAACTTGTCGATTTCACCAATAAGTGCATTGTGCATTGTGCATTGAGCACAAACCTGTTCTTTATCTATCATCGAGTGCTTTCATACGAGAATACGGCCAGATATCTTTGTAACACTATCGTCTTGACTTGGGTAAAAGAAGAGCTGTAACTAAAATACAGAAAGACATATTGGTTAATGGGTCGCAGATCTTCCTTATCAGCACACAACAAGCTATTGCTTTATCAGCAGGTCCTTAAACCAATATGGACGTACGGTATTCAATTCTAGGGTTGTGCCAGTCAAAGTAATAGAAATATTATTCAACGTTTTCAAAATAATGTATTTCATGGAATCGTTGATGCTTCTTAGTACGTCCGGAATGACAAGTTACATAAATCTTGAGATTCCAATGAAGTCAGAAAATTCGCTGAGTCACGAACAAAGACTACACCAATACATCAGTGTCGATGCGCTCCAGCTAGTCAACAACGATGGCTTTAGTGAGAAGACTGAAAAGAGTAGAACCATTTGAACTGGTGAAGTTGTTAAGTTACATTACTAAAGAGACTAATTATTCTAGACTAAGTCACTATCACTGGATGAAATATAGTGAATACTGTATTAATTTAGGTCAGAAGCTACATAATTAGACTGTTATGCAAAAACAAAAATATAAATATGTCAGCACGCTTTCGTTTGCATTTTTGGTCAGCTTTTAATTCAAATTTAACACAAATATCGATTTTGTTAACAGTCTGGACAAGTTCGTTACCCAGCGAAATTCTTTCAACAGTTTCAAAATAGTGCGATTATGATAAAATCTAATTTTATTATCATAATCAGCTTTAAACTGCATAAGTAATAGAAAGTAACAGACTTAATTTGAAGACGGTCAGGGTTCATTTCGTATTTCAATGGTATTTTGAAAGTTTAAAATGCTTAATATTTGCAAATTTTAACGCTGACAATTGGAAATCTTTAAAAGTCGTAACTTTGTTGTCTTCAAATATTAAGACGATTTTATATAATGATATGATTTTATTATCATAATCAGTATTATAAAATGCATAAGAAGTAGAAATTTAAAAACAAACTGAATTTGACGACGGTCAGGGTTCATTTTTGTATTTTCAATGGTTTTTTTTAAAGTTTAAAATGCTTAATATTTGCAAATTTTAACGCTGACAATAGGGGTCGAGACACTTGCGTGTAGCACTTATTTCAGTTTAAAAATACCCTAATATAAGCCTTTAATCGTGCTTATATCAAGATTATTTCCATTTTTCAGAGTCGCACTGATGGGTGAATTTGCAGATGCGAGCTGTTTTGGTCTCCTACGTCTACGCGTTGATATTTTATAACCATGAAGGAGAAAAAACGATTGCCACGCAAGTCGAGGTCAGTTCAGGACTAAAGGCCCATTTACACGTTACCAGTGGCTGATATTCCAGTTGAGAAACGACTGAAAGGTCACTGGCAAGCGGCGACAGGTCGCCAGCTCACTGGCCGGGCATTGTTTGCTGAGTTCGTACACCGTGGTTGATTTGTTTTATTTGTTTAAAAATGGCTGAAACATCAGAAGGCATTTCCGTTCAGTGTCCTTAATTTTTACTGAATTATTTCATGTTTCTTTCTCCTTCACATTAGCTGACTTTATTATGTGGTCCATATCACTGAACGTTAGCACCAATGGTTTACATACAAAATCTGTTCCCGCACCACTTTCTTTACATTTCGCAACTTTCGTCAACTCTAAATAATATGTAGATCTTAAAGCTTAATATTATTTTCGCTTCTTCACTGTAAAATTTGGCAAATTCAAGTCATCAACGATGGCTTGAATCGAGGCATTACTAGCCTTCCGATTGCGGTAATCGTTATTATACATGTTTCACAAGTTTTCGTCTTCACGGTACAACTGTACAAATGTCAAAGTTTTTCCTCACTCCAACGAACTGCCATTTTTATTCGCCTTAAACTACTTAAACAGAACTTGGTAAACGTAATCCACGTGGTTGAATGTTTCCAGCGACTAGCGGACGGCAGTTGTTTTACACGGTGCCACTGCGGTAGAGTGGTGGAGGGGGAAGCTGGAGTGCCATTAAAATAAAAATACTTGTTCTACTGGAGCTACCAACGACTGGCACGCCTGGGGCTTGCTGGCCTCTCCAGTGACTAGCATTCAGCGTTTACACGGTCGCTGACATCCAGCGACTGGCAATCTCCACTGGCATCGTGTAAATGGGCCTTAAGTGCCTAATGCCTGACGGAGGACACTTCAAATTGCACTGATACCAAATAATATCAATGACAGGATAGGTGTGATTACATTCAATAAAATAAACTACGGTTTCCGGCTGTCGGACATCTCTTTGTCGTGCAGTACTTCATTACAACGAACATCGAGTCTACAGGATGTTCAATAAGTTTTGTTACGGAAAATACATCAATATACGTAAATATAAAATGGTCTAGCACAAGTGTATTCTTTCAAATATAAACTGCATATCAACAAGAATGAATCAGCTGACTTCCGTGTCGTCTGTACTGCCACGACGTTGACTGTACGGTTTGCAGCTCACGATCTAAGCGTTCCTTTCGAAAAGTATTTTATGCCCAAACAAAAAATTACTTTTAAAGCATGATCTTTTTACTTTTACCAATGAATACAGGATCTATCTTACTGCCCCCGAAAAACTTGGTTCGAGAACTATACAAAAAAAACTTCTAATCAGATTTTGTTCATTACGAAACGTAGGCTAATAAGTCAGTAGGCTAATTTTAATTGAAGCAAATTTACAGTTACGAATTAAACCGAAAAAAAAATAAAAAATAAATCCACGCCAGGTTTGTTTTATTCACCTATTTGTATCTATTTAATGTCCAACCAACCATACACTATTTTTTGCGAAAAACTGTAGAGGTTGTCATAGCCGAGGCGAAAAATTGATATTGAAAAAAAATTACACGTGTGAAACGCGATGATTTACCGACAGATGCGAAGCTTTTGTTAAGATATCTTTGCTGAATACACAGTTGCTGTACAATTAGTTTGAATATATGTTTACAAATATCTTGTTTTGTTTAAATAAATAAATGTGTGAGCTTAATTAATGTATTATTTACTGTAGTTATAGTAAAATATCAGTTGTTTTATATCAATTCGTAACGATCAGCTGATAGACTATAACATGTTTCAGCTTATGATGTTAAAAACTAGCAATATTAACAACAATTATTATAAACGTTTATATTAATTTCGAATGTATTATAAACGGTCACAACGTGCAAGTGTTCTTGAACTAAGAAAAAATACCGAAACGAAAGCAACACAGCGTTTTCATATAATACGCGTTTACTGTTATCGAAAAGGAGGAAGAAAAAGAAATATACATAAAGAAACGTAATTCGTTTGTTCGTTCGTTCCATATTTCCGCTACATTCTTCCGTTCAGCAGACTTTTTTTCTATTCACTCCCTCGCCAAAGCTAACATTAAAAGCTTCGCTTCAATAAAAACAACAAAATGATTAAATTGGAGATTAAAATTAAAAATATAAAAATATAATAACAATAAATATTTACCTAAAACTTCTATTATTTCAAATTTGCTACACAAATGTAATCTTTATTTAAATAAATATTTTGCGATTTTTGAGACTTAAATTTAAACTAACCAACTGCAATTTTTGCAATTAATTACAAATATATAAATGTAATTCAACATTTTCAACAACCAAAAATGTAAGAAGGCGAGAATATAAATGGAAATACATTTCTCCAGTGAATCTATGTTATAACTAAACTTTCAACTTACAGATCACAGATGAAAGGTAGGTGAATAATGAAATTAATGATTCATTCGTTCGAAACTAAAATTAAAAATAATAAAAAATGGCAACGATAACTGAAAAGTTAGAAAAAAAGAATGTTGCTCTCCAAGTACTTTGGAGCTAATACTATCATTCTGCTTGGAGCTTCAAACATGTCCAGGTAAAATCGGAGAAGAAATCAACCGAAAATTTGAAGCGCTATTAAACAAAAATCCAGAATAATTAATTTTACTGCGGATCAAAATCTAGCTTCTTAACATTCTTAATGAAGAAAAAAATAAATATTTTTAAGTATTAAACGCTTTAAGCCCTTCACACATTTTACAGTTTAAATATGTTCTAATTAGTTCATGTGATGTGGAAAGAATCTTCTCGCAATATAAGGCTTTGTTTCGAGATAACCGAAAATTTTTACTTTTGATTATTAACAAAAAAACATTTGAATGCATTGTCAATCAATGTAAACGATTTTTAATGTAAACTTCGTTTATTGTATTGACATAGCTTTACTACGTGTGAAGATGCTTCAAGGGAAACATATGTCACTAAATAAAAGAATTTTGTGAAACTACATGTGTTCTAATTTTCTAGTAGGTCTATATCATGAAGTTTCACCAAGTACTGACTGTGTGTTTGTGTTCAGTAAATAGTACAACTTTGGTCACAACAAGGTCGCAAGCGCAGTTAAGACTTCTCCAACTGTACCTCACTTTGCATCCATTGTTATATAGCCCTGCCCACATCACCATACACAGCATGGTGCAAAAACAATGCACAAACTTTCTCGCATTCAATTATTCCCACAAGAAAAACCAGTTCGGAAGTTATCGAAGAAAAATTCAGAAAATCGGCCGAGTTTCTCGTAAAAGGATAAGAGCGTATTTCCGGCAATCATTTTTATACCTTATTTACTTTTTTTGCATAATTCAGCATTATACATTTTCTAATTACGTTGAACCATTGAACATAAACGTACTAGTACAGCCAGAGTTCTAAAAAAGCGTCCTCGATACCAGCAACTAATATCCAAGTAATTAGACTAACTGCCGCTCGGAACGCTGCAAACTGTAAGGACAGGAGCGGAAACATTTCAGAAAATAGACAGTACTATTGTCTATTTAAATATGTTTGAGCACTCTGCCGCAAGATGACAGCAGCAGCAGCGAGCGCTCATATCTCTCTCGTAAGGGTTATCATTCTAGTACGTTTATATCCAATGGTGGAACATATGAACCCTAGCCACTGCCACCTTTATTTTCGTAATTTCAATTTTAATGATTGCTAATTAATACATACTGCAACATTCATTATAAGGGCGAAATCAGATTTTTTTAAACATAACATTAAAGTTATAAATTTCCTAAAATTTGGAAAGCCACCATTCTGAAACTGCTAAACGGGATTTGCTGTGAAAAGCACTTGTACAAGCTATTACAGAAATTGATTTTTTTTGCCATGTCTGAATTAAATCGGACCAAATTTGCTATCCTCAGAGTGCTAATACATAAATATATAATAATAATGCTTTATTTACCATATGCAAAAAATAACATGTATAATTCTCTATGCATTTCAAAGCAATGGTCATATAGCATGGTTACTTGCATTCTAAATATACCAACAGCAATTCTTTTCAACATTAAGATATAATTTTTATAATTTTAAATTAGTACTCTGTTAACTAAATTATTCCAAAAGCATTTAAAAATAAATATTTTTAATATTACTAATAATTAAATTACTTTATTAAATGAAACCTACACCACCATGCCTGCTGGAGATACCGAGCTAGGTAAACCCAGTTTTTTCGGTTTAAATATTTATTAAATTCTTCTCTTAAAATTTTATTAAAAAAAACGTTTTCTAAATTTGTTTTAAGGCGAAAAGCACATTGAGGCTATTATCGCCTCCCTAAATGTAAGTGTTCACAATACACCTAAAAACAATTTGCTCGTATTGTTTTTAAGCTTCACACACACACACACACACACACACACACACACACACACACACACACACACACACACACACACACACACACACACACACACACACACACACACACACACACACACACACACACACACACACACACACACACACACACACACACACACACACACACACACACACACACACACACACTTTAACGAATCCTGAAGAAGTATTCTACAGGCAGGAACGAGCTTGATGTCAAGTTCCCGAGCCTGGGTGCTACCATGACGGCCGGCCGTAATAAAATTACTGTAGTGACTGCCTTTGCTTACCATTGCCGACCGGCAGAGATGTCTGTAATGACGAACAACACAACTGGTAACAGATCATGACTAACTGCAAGGCAAGGCTTCATGACCGTATCACTACAGAAACCTTTCAGTGTTGTATCACCGTTCTTCGGATTAACAGATTCTCTTCGGTTGTCGATAGAAATCGTGGAAAAGAGAAACCGTAGAAGTGGCACCGGTCATCAAGAGCAGCCTACGTCACAAGGTCGAATGCACCGACGTCAATACGGAAATTATACGCTTGTTCGAATAGTGATTTTATTGCCGTTTCTAACTGGCTTGAACTGCATCATTCAAACAAGGTTATTGTCTTAAAAGACTGAAGGTACAAAGTTAAGTACCTCGAAATAAAGTACTGCAGTTTGAAATATCGACTGTGAAAGTTGATTTCTCCAACAAAAATGAACTACACATGAAAGTATATTGTACGCAACGTTTCCCATACACAGTACGCCCTACATCTCATGTCCACAAAAATCTTGTTCGAAAGATGCCGGCAAAAATACACACACGCAGCGCGCACACACACACACACACACACACACACACACATACCGGATGATGAAGTCCTGTGTGTATGTATGTGTGTACACGCGCATGTGTGCATGTGCGTGCTTTTGTGTTGGTGTGTGCGTGTGCGCGCGCTTGTTTGTTAAAAACATAAAATTATAACAGCAAAAAATATATACATTTTAACGACCCCCTCAAAAAATGTCAGAAGATTTCAAGATCGGCGGTAATTTCAAAGTCTAGGGTATTGGTCTGACTTGATTGATTTCTAAAAATTGGTTTATCAGAATTTCCTGAAAAACTTAGTTATACGTGAAGCTTTATAACTAAAATCATTGAATCATATATGAAAGTAAAAGAAATTTACGTTATTGAAGCAGACGGAAGAAAAACGACGGCTGTTTTTTTTTAAGTGACAGAAAACCGGTTTTATTTGGATAAAGGTTTTTTGCTACAAGTGACCCTAACAAGATGTGAGCAGGCACAGTACACCTCGTTAGCCACGCCACAAATCATTTTACTTCGTGTAATTAACTTACACACCCTCGCTGACAATCACCTTTGCCGTTATCGATCCGTAAGGAAATTAATTCTGCCTGGTAACTTGTAAATCCGTTATTTTCGTAATAACTATAACAAACAGCTATTTTAATGACGTACATTTTTGTATTTTAATATTACAGTAAAAAATTGTTAAATATATTCCAGTAAAATGACATTCACAGCTGATATTTTCTGAAAATACGCTTCCATCAAGTCAGCGAGACAGCTGCGTCTGGAGTTATAAGAGCTACCACTAGTAGCCTACTTCAAAGAACAGTAGACCTCGCAGTATATTCTTGATTAATTGCCTGGCCAATGCACCAAGACAGCGTTCTGACTTGTAACCTTTTCCAATTTAACCGGTAACAGTAGGACTAACTCTATTGGAAATTTTATTCTCTTTCTCCACGAAGCGGTCTAAATTACGATAGGTTTTGCTGTTCAACCAGTATTACAGGAAATAACCCACAACTATACTATCAGCGTTGAATTAGAGCCCGTCATCTTGAAACGGAAGTGAATGGGGGGAAACCTTACGTCTGTCGGGCTTTGTACGAGGTACCTCGTACTAAATTTCGAAAAAATCGGTCAATGCGTTTTATTAATATTGCATACATTCGTCATTGTTAAATCAGAGGCTGCCATCTTGAAACGGAAGTGAATGGGGGGAAAACCTTACGTCTGTCGGGCTTTGTACGAGGCACCTCGTACTAAATTTCGAAAAAATCGGCCAATGCGTTTTATTAATATTGCATACATTCGTCATTGTTAAATCAGAGGCTGCCATCTTGAAACGGAAGTAAATGGGGGGGGGAAACCTTACGTCTGTCGGGCTTTGTACGAGGTACCTCGTAATAAATTTCGAAAAAATCGGCCAATGCGTTTTATTAATATTGCATACATTCGTCATTGTTAAATCAGAGGCAGCCATCTTGAAACGGAAGTAAATGGGAAAAAATGTTACACAAACGCCATTTGGACTTTATACAAGGTAACTTCCACCAAATTTCAAAACAATCGGTTTTGGTTTTGGCTAAAACTGCGCACATTCGATATTATAATTCAAAGGTCAATATCTTGAAACATGAATATTTCGGGCTTTATACAAGGTGCCTTCAAACAAGGTAATTTTTGTACCAAATTTGAAAACAATCGGCCAATGCGTTTGGTCAAAACTGCGTAACACACACACACACACACACACACACACCACATGCCGATAAGTCGAATTAAAACTGAGACTCGCTTCCGTCAAACATGGTATTACCCAGACTCGACACCTTCAAATAAGCGCCAATCTAGACCTCTTTGTTTTAACACATTTACATTTACAATTCTGGTCCGACTTAATTTTAATCTGATACACAAATCGACTTGATAGCTCGCAGCAAAATCAGATTAACAGTTTCAAAATGGCGGTCATTTAACATATTATGAACAATTAAAAAAATCAAAACCTATTTCATAAATTCGTACTTTAAACTTTCAAATCAAATTAAAAATTCATACGACGGCGGTCAGGGTTCATGTCCGTATTCCAATGTACTGTAATTAGAAAATTTTAAATGCCAATTTATGCAGATTTTAAAGCTGATAGTGAAATCAGATTTTCAAAAAAGTGCGAGATGGGAAATTCTGCGATACAGCTGTGACGCCCGGCCGTTTTACCACACTCACCGGTTTATGAAATAATCGCCTATAAATGCATCCACTTAAACGTGGGAAGGTTTGTGCAATATTTTCAGCAAATAATCGCGAGTGAGGTATAGATAACGAAACAAATTAACAAGCATTCGCTCATCGTATCTTGTTATTACACAAATTTTGACGAGATCGGTGCTTGTTAGTACAGTACACAGTCCTTAGGCCCTACCATACAGCAGCCCGGTGAACGTTACTTATACATCGCTCACGTATGTTATCATGTAGTATGTATCATACATTGGAAAACCACATATATTATTTCTCAGCACATACTATTCGTATAGGCATAAAATCTTTAGAATGATTTTTTTAACCGGCTTTTGACATTCCAAAACGATTTTGCGCTAAAACTTACTGTTCGTGGAAAAAATTAAAATAAAAGACACTTTTAAATATCATAGGCAAAACGGCATCTTGGATATGCGCGGCGTCACAAATCAGACAATATACGAGGGTTGATCAAATATAAACGAGACTGATTTTCTAAAAACTTTTCCGTTGGACATTGAACTCTAAAGGGTGGGGTTTCAGGTAGCCTGGGAGGTTTGGGACGGGCGTAGACGGGCAACATTTCCGTTCGGACCCTTCAGTATAAAACTATACAATGAGTGAGAGTGAAGTGCACGTTTCCGTGGAGCAGAGAATTATTATTAAGTTTTTGGCCAAGGAGGGGGTCAATCCGACTGAAATCTTTCGTAGATTGACGGCTCAATACGGGGACAGGACCCTGTCAAGAGCTCGCGTTTTTGCTTGGCACAAGGAATTCGCCGAAGGACGGGAAGCAGTAGAAAACCTGAAGGCCAAATCACGATCGTCGGCCGGGAAGGTAATGGCCACTGTATTTTTCGACAATCAAGGCGCCTTTCACGTCGATTTCCTCCATCAACGACGCACAATAAATGCACAATATTATTGCGATGTTTTAGAGGCCGCAAAACAGTCTTTTCGTAGGAAAAAGAAATCTAAACCGGCGAGAAACGTCATTCTTCTTCACGATAATGCCCGACCACATTCGGCGAACGCTACGAGGCTTAAACTCGATCAAATTGGCTGGGAACCAATGGAACATCCCCCATACAGTCCAGACTTATCACCCTGCGACTATCACCTGTTTGGGCCACTCAAAGAGGCGCTTGGAGGCCAGCGTTTCGAAGACGATTCTGCGGTGGAGACCTTAGTGCTCCAATCGCTCAATGAACGCCCGAGAACTTTTTACGAAGATGGAATTAAAAAACTTCCAATCCGGTGGGAAAAATGTGTTACTCGTGCGGGAGACTATGTAGAAAAATAAGTTGTATCAAGAATAATTTGTAAGTAAATAATAATTTTAAAAAAATCAGTCTCGTTTATATTTGATCAATCCTCGTACATATATTTTTTTTGTCAGACAATATATTTGTATATTTTACGAAGCTAACTTATTACTCACGAATAGACAATCCCCTTAAAATGCCCCTTTTTTGCATAACGTGCTTAGAACAATTTCAATATTTACTTAAAAGTCATTAAAGTTACAAGTTAAGTGACCCTACTGACAGTCCCCTATCCCAGCCTGTCGTACAAGCCGGGACAAGCATTACGAATACCAAACACATGTTTTGGACACTGTTTTCAAACAAACATATTTGTGATTTCTCCTTCCTTCATGCATTTATCTATTGTTAATATGGAAATCATAAAATACAAAGTACATTTAAATTGTTAAAATACATTCAGAGGTTATCAAGCATGCCTTTTCAATTGACCAGAAGACAGTTACCTATTAAAACTGCTTTTGCTATCAGTATAAACAAGTCGCAGGGACAAACACTTCAAAGAGTAGAATAGTATTTACCAAATGCCGTCTTTATTCACGGACAATTGTATGGCCTTTTTAAGGGTAACTAAATCAACTAACATGTTTGTAGCCATTACAGAAAATAAAATACAAAAAGTACAAGAAGTTTACATTTTTACATCAAATATCGTTTACAATGAGGTATCGTAATGCCCTGTAAAAATTGCTATTAAAAAAAACAATTACCTGAATTGAAATGTATATACTACAATCAATGAGCTAGTCAGTGGATTGTTGGAACTTATTAAGGGCATCAATAAACTACTATTCATGAGGTTTAGTTGCACAATAGGTCTGATGATCGCAGTGCCTGGGGTTGTATTACCCCTTCCTCTACTTTGAATCTAATCTAATTTAGGCCTATACAGTGAAAATTAAGTAAAATTTTCATTTTATAATAATATAACTAAGGGCCGAGACATGGGAGGAAGCCAAGGAGCAGTCCCTCGAACTGCTGAAGCAAGCGGGGAAGGTAGGCCTCAAAATCGCCTTTGGAAAGACCAAAATAATAACAAACATTAAGAATCCTCCAAAATATTTGAAAGTGGGGGAACAGAAAATGGAGATTGTCAGGGATTTCAAGTACCTCGGAGAGTGGATCAGCTGGAATGGTCTAGAGAAGAAAGCCATGGAATCTAGACGAAACAAAATGGAAATAGCTTTCCAGCTCACAAAAGACACCTATAACAAAAAATCACTCTCCTGGAATGCCAAGATAAGACATTATAATACTGTAGTCAAGCCTGAAGCCCTTTACGCTGTGGAAACGTTGTCCATAACGACTTATGGACCAATGGAAAAGTTGGAGATCAAAGAAAGAAAAATTCTACGGAAAATTCTAGGTCCCAAATTCTATAATAATAAACTTGTGCACATTAGTAATGAGACCCTGTATAGGAGGACCGAAAAGATGTCCCATACAATAAAGAAAAGGAGGATTGACTTCTATGGTCACATCCTACGAATGGACCCGAAAAGGATAACAAAAAGGATCTTCGACTTTTTCCGCAATAAGAAAACCAAACTGAACTGGTTTAAGGAGATAGTGAGGGACCTACGAGAGTTTCAAATTACAGAAGAGATGCTTGCAGATAGATCCGCAAAGAGTATAATCGAAGGTAAAATGAAGAGGTTCCGGGACAGGGTCAAGACCAAAATACCATATAGGATTTCTGAGGCAGAGAGGACGGCAAGATCTGAAAGGATGAAGAAATACTGGGCGGACAGGAAAGCACGACACACTGAGCATTGATTGATCAATCGTCCCCCAAAGTGGGTGAAACGTAGAAGAAGAAGAATATAACTAAGATCTGTTGCCAGGCGACTGTTTATTTTATTGAAATAAACGAAACAATTATTAATAATTTTTGTTATTATACAGTAACACTATAATAAATACAGAAAACCATACAATTCTACTGTATTTACAATAATTGCTACAATACAATGGTTGCATGATCTTAATCGATCACTGATTGTCGAACGCGTTCGAAAACAGCGACGTCTTCTTGAATATTGGCATCTGCTTCAGTTACTCGAACAGCTGGGTAGATTTCACTTTTAAATGATAAGCATAAAAAGGTATTAATGAAATAATTCTTTGATTTATTTAAATAAAATAACCCCGCAGGGGTGCAGACTACCTGCACCTATTGAGATGATTTAGACGTCCCTCTCGGTACACGAGTCTAACACACACTTACACTTACAACACTACACTCACGCTTACATTTAGGGAGGCGATAATAGCCTCAATGTGCTTTTCGCCTTTAAATAAACAGTCACCTAGCACCATACCTCACAGTTACGTTATTATTTTTAAATGAAAATTTCACTTAATTCACACTGCTTAGGCCTAAACAAAGTGTTTAAGGGGGGTCGGCCTTCCCTATCTCGTCAATGTTATTTTATGATATCTTTAGGTACATTTTTCTCAGTAACTATTTTAGATACAGCTGTGAAATTTTTTCCTAGTAATATATAGACACTTGCCAACATTTTAACACAGGGAAATTTAAATATGTGTTTTTATAAAACTGTGGCAATTTTTTAAAAATTATAATATTTTTTATTTCAGATTTTCCGTGTTTCTGCACACATGAAATTAAATAAAATCATTTTTTGTTAAAGTATTTATAAACCCCTGTGTTAAAGTATGCAGAATGATGTAATAAACAAAACAAAGCAAAAATGAATCTTCTAGCTTTTGTAGTTTATGAGAAAAATGTACCTAAACATGAAAAAAACAAGTTTCGGAAAAACGCGTTTAAAGTTTATTTTACATTACAATTCTTTACTTACAAATATTTAGTGCATTCCTGCCCCATAAGCTGGATTATCAGGATCTTCCTGCATCTGATAATCATCTTCCAACTTTATTCTGCCTAAACTATCCTTCTGTCTGCTTCTAACCATTGAACAGTCTAACCCAGGGTCTCAAACTACGGCCCGAGGGCCACATCCGGCCCGCGGAGAGCTAGCATACTTGAAAACTCCTTTTAGAGAACATATTTTTATAGCAAATTAAATTTAGTTTACTGAAGTATTCTAATTTTATGTTAAATAATTATTAATATGACATCTACATTGATATGGTCATGGGCTAACTACTCATAACATTGTTTTTCGGACTTTTTTTTTTCATCAGTGGAGTATTTCACTTTTTACCACCGGCAACAATGATAATATGGTTTTGGCCCTCGAAACTTACTGGAGTAATCAGTATGGCCCTAAGGCTGGAAAGTTTGGAGACCCTGGCTAACCCAAACTATATTGTATGCAGTGAATTCATCCCCACGCTACTTTTTTGGAAAAAAGTCGGTACACTACTACACATATAATTTTTTTGACTAATTGTACAGTTTCAAAGTATAAAGTGTTATATATATTATTAAACAAAAAACTCCAGAGAATATTAATTCAAAATAAAAAAAATGGAATTTTTTAAGATTTTTTCAGGCCGACCCCCCTTAAACAACTATCGCAGCAGTACTGTACATAGAAAATCAATATATTCCAGATATTTGGGAATTGAACTGGTTTCACTGTTTACCCATTGTGGAGAAACAAAATGGGTTGTGCCTGGCCAGACAAAAATTGCAACAATATTATTTTATAACCGATTTCATAAGGTGTTTTTTCGTTCATGAACTTATGAACGAAAACACACATTATTATGAAATTTAAGTTAAAATAATTAAAATTACCGTCATTCTGAAATGTATACAGTAATTTTCAAGTATATTTTTTTTTATTGGTAGACGCCTATAGTTGACCAAAGTTTTGTTATAATCGGTTCAGTAGTTTTTAAAATATGAATTTATTATTAAAAGCACATACGTAGAGAAAGACAAAAACCTAGGCACCATAGAGTCATGTTTATTTTCTAAAAATGTTTTGTCTCGACCCAAGGAACTATTCTACAAAGTGTGTCCAGAGAGTTACATAACACCCCTATATAATTCCTGACAATATTGTGCTTTAGTCAAAAAGAGTAGGCTATACTTAATTCCCAGTATACTGAGCAATTAGAGCGGCTGCGGCTATCATGGTAAGACCCAGACCCACGACCTTGAAATAAGCGGCGATCCTTATCTCAAGATCACTTTTTAAAGGGTCGTTAATATAAATAAATGATATATATATATATATATATATATATATATATATATCCCTGTGTGCACGTGTGTATTTTACTGGCTATCTCGCTATTTTGGTCCGATTTCATTCGAACTTGGCACACAAATCGTTTTAGTACTAGCTTAAACCTATTATCATAATCATAAACTACCACTTCAAACCATCATTTTCAATTTAAAAAAATTTAAATTAAGAAAATGGATTTGACGGCTGTAACAGTTCCTATTTCAATGTAATTTTTAAGTTTAAAATGTAACTTTATTCTGACTTAGTTTATAAAGTCTATTTCGGAGTATACGCTTTACATTGGAAACGTTCACGATATGTATTAGTTGCGAAAATTAATGTTACGTTCACAGTAACTTGGTGGTTTTAATTAATCTTAAAAGAGATGCTCAACTTTTTGAAGCGAAGTTTTTAATGTTAGCTTTGGCGACAGGAGTGAATAGAAAAGTCTGCCGAACGGAAGAATGTAACGGAAATACGAAACGAACAATCAAACGAATTTCATATATCGATCAATTTTCTTTCCTTCTTTCTTTTTCTTCCTCCTTTTCAATAAAAATACACCCTATTATATGAAAACGTTGTGTTGCTTTGGTTTCGATTTTTTTTCTTAGTTGAAGAACACACGCACGTTGTAACCGTTTATAATAATTGTTGTTATTATTAATATTATTGTTATTATATTTTAATTATTAATAACATAACCTGAAACTTATGATAGCCTATCAGCTGTTCAATAAAATCAGCTGATAGTTACGAATTAATATAAAACAACTGATATTTTACCATAACTACAGTAAATAATAACTGATCTAGGTTTGCGTAGTTATTTATTTAAGCAAAACAAGATATTTGTAAACATATCTTCAAACTAATTGTATATTCAGCAAATATATCATTAACAAACATTCACTTCTGTCAGTAACTCCCCGTTTCACACGTTTTTCTATAGATTATTTTTCTGGCCTACATTTCTGACAAATTTTAATTTACGAAATTCCACGAAAGTGATTGTTTGGAATTTCAATAATCAGCTTTTCACATTTTATAACGACGATCTAGGTGCGCACATGTGTTTAAGTTAAACCAGTTTTTGATGTTACGGGAAATGCGCGGCGCACAATTATTGTTCGGTCACGGCCGCGAACACAGTGTAATTGACACAGAGCCCCGAAATGCCTGTCGACGCCAGAACGGCGCCCGCCAAATTACGCTCAGCTATCTGTCCCGCTGTCCTCGTGTAATCTGATAACGAGTCTTTACTGGCACTGCAGTTGGGCAAAGCACTCCTCGGGGAAAACTCTTTTTAAACATATTGTACTAATGAACTAAACCGCACGTCGATTAGAAACGCAGTCTGTGAAACGAAAATGACCTTGAGATAATAATACATCACTTACAAAAAATGTGTAAAACTAGTTCAAAGAACAGCAGACTTCGCTCGTAACTTTTTCCGTCAATTTAACTGGTAAACGTAATATTTACGAAAAAAATTACTGGATTAACTTTATAGGAAATTTCATGCTCATTCTCCACGAAGCGGTCAAAATTATGATAGGTTTTGCCTTTCAGCCAATATTACAGGAAATAACCAGCAACCACACTCTCCACGTTGAATTAGAGCAAGCCTTTTAAAACGAAGTGGATGGGGAAAACCTTACATATACGTCT
>CM040187.1:8389566-8432066 GCA_022606455.1 Callitettix versicolor
TTATAGTCCGTTTGTATCGTAATTTGAATGAAATTTGAAATACATTTTTTTAAAGATTTTATTTGCGCTCTTAGTAAAAAGACGTACGGTATTAACTGTAAAAACTATTACCGAAGTAAATGTGAAACAAATAAAATTAAAACTACGAAATACATAAAATTTTAACCCTCAAATCGTGTTTTAGAGATCTATTTTGACACATTTCATAATCTTACGTCCTAAGTGTTGCTATCTGATTACAGGTATTTAAAAATTACTTTTTTCCAAGAACGTTCTCTGCATTTTACTAATACTAAAACAGAACTTAATTTAACAAAATACACTTTTAACGCTAAAAAAATACTATACATAAACAACACACAAGCAACAAAGAAAGACACATTTACAAACATAAAACTTTCCGAAAAAACAAAAGCACACAAACTTTATCACATTATATTACTTCCCCTCCCAATACGGTTCACAAGCTATTTACAAAAGTCAAAAAATAGATCTAACATCTAAAACACGGTTGAACAACATCTTGCTCAAATATTTCGATTTTCCAAAAAACTTTCTTTTAAGTAACAAATATAGGTTACACTCTCACATTAAATTAATTAGAAAACAATAAATAAACTACAGTCTGTTATTATTATTAATCCATTATTATTTTTTACCCATTTCTAAGGCGGTTCTGTATGGTGGAAAAACTTTACAGAAATTTTTCATTATCACGTACGTAATTATTTACTGCAAAATCCTGTTCGATGTCCATCTACTAATACGCAGGAAAATAATTTCATTTCACATACACACACACACGCACGCGCCTGTCTGAAAAGTTTCCGAACTTGAATACTCCCGCTCGGAGTAGTGATGCTACAGCGTCACGGTGCACAGTTGAGGGAGACAACTTAATGCGCGTGCTTGAATTTGTTTACCGCGTTTGAGTGTACCAGTCGCTGCCTGATGGCCACCGAATAATGTATTGTTATAAGTGTTCGTCGAATTTTTGGTTTCTCTAAAGATGACTGAACGAGTTGGTTAAAAAGATATTGCATCAAATTTTGTCAAAATTTGGTAATTCTCAAAGCGAAACAATCTTTAAGATTCGCGTTTGGAGATGATGCTATGGGGGTAACACAAATTAAGGAATGGTTCAACTAATTTTAAAATTGCCGCATATCGGTGAAGAGTAAACAGCGTTCTGGGAAACCACAAACCGCTCGGAATGCAGCTTGTTGTTGACAGGATGGGAAATCTGATACCGGGAGATTCTCGTTTAACCGTACAAGAGATCTGGGTCAGTAAAGATTCTGCACTTGCAATTTTGCGTTATGATTTGCACATGCGCAGAGTGGCTGCAAAATTGTGCCCAAACTGGTGTCGGCGGAACAAAAAGAACTCGGCCTTCACGTTGGATAGGGTCAACGTTGGACAGTAGAACTGTTCCTGAGTTTCTGAACCGGGATTACTGGAGATGAGTCATAGGTGTACAGATACGACCCGGAAACAAAAGCAAGTGTGTGTGTGTGTGTGTGTGTGTGTGTGTGTGTGTGTGTGTGTGTGTGTGTGTGTGTGTGTGTGTGTGTGTGTGTGTGTGTGTGTGTGTGTGTGTGTGTGTGTGTGTGTGTGTGTGTGTGTGTGTGTGTGTGTGTGTGTGTGTGTGTGTGTGTGTGTGTGTGTGTGTGTGTGTGTGTGTGTGTGTGTGTGTGTGTGTGTGTGTGTGTGTGTGTGTGTGTGTGTGTGTGTGTGTGTGTGTGTGTGTGTGTGTGTGTGTGTGTGTGTGTGTGTGTGTGTGTGTGTGTGGAGACGCAAATGGCTTACTTTAAAAGGGATTAAGGTTCCCATACCGGCATCTATGCCGGGCGAAGGTCGGATACTTCTTACGTAGATCTATATATATATATATATATATATATATATATATATATATATATATATATATATAATGATAAATGAGCCAAGTTTAACATAAAAGGCATCCAAACATAAACACATAAATTCATTTCGTTTCAAATTTGGCACACATACTTGAATTATGAAACTTCATTCGATCCAAATATGATAAACCGTTTCTGAGAATTAGATCGATTTCCCGATATTCTGTCGATAGTTCCCTAACCGTATTTTTAAGTAAAATTTTAGTCAAAATCGTTACTACCAATTTTGAGAAGAAATTTAAAAAATAATAACTAATTTTCGGGTTTGAGCAAAATAAACCTACTTGCTACATTTCAATGAAATCGGTTATTCGTTTTATTCTCCTGCTATGTATAAAGAAGGAAAGACATCCAAATATTTAATAACTTGACTCAAGGGACTTGAAAATGGATATATAAGCGATATAAATGACATTGCACTTCCACGCGCAGTAAGATTAGCAGGAGAGTAAATATTTATATGAGGAAAAATAGACGAATGTACTATTCCGTACCTAACTCTTAAGAACTACTTTTTTCAGATGAATGTATTTATACACCTCTCTTAACTAGCGACGCAAACATTCTCCCAGTGCAATGTTGGCCTGTAAATAACAAACTTTCAAAAATTACTTTTTTCATAACCACAATATTTGCTACAGTACACACTTCGTACAATGAGAAAATATCGAATGTATCATTAAATCGTTTAAAAACAGCAATTATACAGGCGTACACGTTTAAACATAAAAAATATTAAACAAGCCATCAACGCTTAGCATGCACAAAGCTCCATAACTGATAAAGAACGCAAATCAAGATAAACCATTCAATAGTGAGTTGTAGGGAAATTTAATTAGCGATGAAATTTCCCTCTTCAACAATACCAGGAACTTGACAATACAGAGCGCTGCGTGGAACGCCCAACCTCTGTGCAATTACTTTACGCGGCGACACGGTACAGCCTATCAATGCGGCACGAATAATGCACTAACTTTCTAGTGTTCAGTTATCAATTCAATATAACGGCAGCTCAACAACGTAAAGCACATTATACAAGTTCTCAAATCCAATTATTTACCATAAAAATTCGGTTAGGAGGCTATCAACAAGAATGCGAACTATTTCTCAGAATCGGTTCAACAGATTTTGATAAAATTTTAGTAATACCAAATTAAATAAAAAAAAATTGCGGTTCACGAGTAAAACGAAAAAATAGAACTCGACGGCGGTCAGGAGTTACTGAGCCTGTCGGTCATACTGAACCTCTTCCTGTATGTGGGTATGTGGTCTGCTTTTACGTGTGCTTATTTTTTGCTCTTAAATATACAGCAAAAATCTTTAGAAACAAAAAAAACTATACGAAATATAACTAAATATTCCCAGAAGACATTTAAAACAAGAAACCAAACATAATTTTATTTTAACAATTAGCAGCTTAATCTGTACCGTTAATTAACATAAATCTTACAGGGGAAAGATTCAAAATGGCCGACAGGGTCCACAACACTAATTTTTACTGACACCATTTATTTTGAAATTAGCTACATTTACTTGAGTTATAAATCTTCATATATATTACTAAAGTTTTAGCAGAATTATATTCACCGATTTTTAAAAATTTAGTTGATTTTTCGATTTTTTTTTACTAATTGTACAATAATCAGACATTAAATGAGAGAGCCATACCTTTTACTGATAGCAGTTTGAGCTTAATTTGATGTACGAGGGCTATTCAGAAAGTAGATTACGTTTTTGGATAAAAAAAAAACTAAGTACAGGAAAAAAATTTTATTATATACATTTGAAAGAGGAACTAAAATACTATTTTTCGACATAATCGCCAAACAAATTTAGACATTTGTCATATCGGTGAACTAGCTTTGAAATTCCCGTGTCGTAGAATTCCGCCGCCTGTGACGCCAGCCAGTCAGTCACGCCCGCGCGGAGATCTGCGTCGTCATCGAAGCGCTGTGTTGCAAGCCAAGTCTTCATCTTCGGGAATAAGTGGAAATCACTAGGTGCCAGGTCCGGACTGTAGGGTGGATGAGGGAAAATCTCCCACTTGAAGGCCGTCAAGACGTCTTTTGTTCGATTTGCCGTGTGAGGGCGGGCATTGTCGTGCAAAAACAACACTTTTGCACTCAGTTTTCCTCTCCGCTTGTTCTGGATAGCTCGTCTTAAGTTTCGTAATGTTTGGCAATACCTTTCTGAGTTTATGGTTGCTCCACGTTCTAGGAAGTCAACCAGAAGAACACCTTTCCTGTCCCAAAAACGGTCGCCATGATCTTCTTTGCTGACAGGGTTTGCAAACATTTCCTCGGTTTTTTTGGGGAATTTGTGTGCCCCACTCCATAGACTGTAGTTTTGTCTCACAGGTAACGTGCTTAACCCAAGTCTCATCTCCCGTTACGATGCGATCAAGAAATGATTCACCATCTTTGTCGTAAGCGTCCAGAAATGACAACGATGCAGCCATACGCTGACCCTTGTGCTGTTCTGTCAGGAACTTTGGCACCCATCTGGCACAAAACTTATGGTATCCTAACTTTTTGGTGACAATTTCGTACAACAATGTTCGCGAAACTTGTGGGAAACAAAGTGAAAGTTCGGTTATTGTGAAACGGCGGTTTTCACGAATTTTTCATTGACATTTGCAACCAGCTCATCACTCACAATGCTCGGTCTGCCACTCTTCTCTTCGTCATGAACATTACTTCGTCCATTTTTAAATCTAATGCACCATTGGCGAACTCCACCTTCACTGATTACGTTGTTTCCGTAAACTTCACAAACTTGCCGATAAATTTCAATCGGTTTATGGTTTTTTGCTAACAAAAACCTTATAACTGATCGCACCTCATTCACAGGCGGCGGAATTCTACGACACGGGAAATTCAAAGCTAGTTCACCGATATGACAAATGTTTAAATTTGTTTGGCGATTATGTCGAAAAATAGTATTTTAGTTCCTCTTTCAAATGTATATAATAAAATTTTTTTCCGGTACTTAGTTTTTTTTTTATCCAAAAACGTAATCTAGTTTCTGAATAGCCCTCGTATATTGCTTAAATAGATTTTGAGAAAATCAATTATTAAAATATATTTTAATTTATAAAAAGGTGTCAAAAAAATGAAAAAAATATACCTACTTGCCAAATTTAATTGAAATCGATAGTTCCGTTTACAGACAAAACTACTTTTTCGAAAAAGGGAAATTGAAAACTTATATATCCCACTAAATCTTTTTTTCCGTATAGTGGGGAAGAAAGACCTATTAACGCGAATCTTTAAAAAAATAACGTATTTCATTCCCCTCCTCCCAAACTAATTTACAATCTAAACCTATTCCACGGCTAGCGGACTCCAGGTATATCCCACAGCTTTCCAAATTAAAGTGAACCCCTTCACAAAGGAAACGTTTATTAAAGGTTGCCCCAATGAATACAAATTATTTTCAGCCTGCATTCAATACAGCGCCGCGACACAATGATCCCTTTTGTCCGTCTTTAACAACGAAATTTTCACTTTCGGAAATGTATTTTACATTCGAAAACACAAAGACATAACATGAACAACATACACAGAGACATGACACTTAAACAACACAGAGACACAAGAACGTTCCAAAAAACAACAAGTATTATTTGGGGGAAAATAAAATTTCACACTGAACGCCCATTCTTTTAGCCCTTAAACCAAACGACGTTTTTCCAGGTCGCTACGAGAAAATCCAGTTTAATTTCGATTGAAATAATTTTGATGTTTAAAACTTTGAATTTTTCGTTAATAAATTCGAAACTACTTTTTAGAGAGAAAACGAACCATACATTTCAAAGCAACATTTGAGGTAAAATTTATCATTAAAAGTGATATTTAGGAGAACTGAGTACTATAATGTTTAAATTTCTTGTACAATAAATGGGGGAATTCGACGGTTCGTTATTCAATTAAGTACGTTCAGTGCTTCAAAATGGTGGCCATTTAAAATAATTTTAAAAGATCATAACTTTAAAAAAATTTACGACCGTTGAAATCTGCATTAGCGCTTATAATTTTATTGTTTTTGTGAAATTTCCAAATTTAAAACACTAATTCAAGCAAATTCTAACGATGATTACGAAGGTAAAATCAGATTTTGAAAAGAGAGACAATAAAAATTGTATACACTATTTAATATTCAATAACCACCATTTGAAACTGATTTCCCATCCAACTTCATGTTTGTGCCAAGTTAGAATAACACCACTGAATACAAGCGTACTAGAATTATAACATAGTAATAACGTTTCGTCATTACATGTATTCGTAAGGCACTAGTTGTTAAAAAGTGTTTTGATTCGACCAAATTATTTTGAACGTCCACACTCTAAGCCAGTTAGACTAATGAGGACGAGGGATCGGTGTTAACGGAAAATCTTACAGCTGTAACTCCAATCACGAACCTACTAACAGGAGATGCGCAAAATAGAGACGCAACAAACCGACCGGTGCTTTCACCCTTAGGCGAGACATTTGGGGATGTCTAAAGTTGGTCATACTTAATGTTTTTGAGGGTGCTGAATCTGAATCGGGTGTTATTTTCAATTTTTAAGTGGTGGAACATGGATAAAAATGCATGTATAACCTAAAAATTGAGAAAAACGATTCGTGTTTTTTTAGTGTTGAACTCTCTACAATTTTGTCCCATCCTAAACGTTTTTTTTCAAAATTTTTATAGCATACATTTGACAGTCAACGGCGCGCAAAGTCAATGGCGATGATAGAAATTACATATTTTTTTCTAATGTATATTTTAATCTGAAACCTTACAGAAAACTTCTTTGTAATCTATATTTTAATGTAAAGTAGTTAAAAAAGTAAACTCGAAATTTCATCACTCGACTTTTACGTACGAAGCTTATAAACCACGGTCCAAGATTTTTTTAAAAAATTTTTCACTGGACAGAATTCATTAATGGACTTCGTACAGCGCTCATTTTCTTCGTAATCCGGTCACGTTTATGCTACAAAAATTTTAAAAACACACACATAGATAGGACAAAGTTGTAGCGAGTTTAACACTAAAAAAACAGGAATAATTTTCTCTATTTTTAGATTATAAATGCATTTTTGACCACGTTCCACAAACGAAAAATTAAAAATAATACCGGATTCAGATTCAGCACCTTCGAAAACATAAATTATGACCAATTTTAGGCATTCTTCAATTTGGTCAGTATTTCGCAAAACTAAACGTTATTTTAAGGATGTGCCGATCGCCTACCACTTCGGACAGTCTATTCTGTTTTGACAAAACATAGAACGTTTAGTGTGAAACACATACAGGACCTACAACATGAACAAGAACACAGACCCAGCATCACAGAACGAAGAACATAGAGCAGACGATTGTGGCAACGACAACAAACACCTTGAAACACATCAGATACCTTGTCTTTTTGTTTGCAGGGCATCCGCTGAGCAGGAGGATACTAAAGCGCTGTTTGTGCTCTTACCTGTAACAAACAAACATACATATTGTAAAAAACAAAAATAAATATCGCGAAAATCATTTCAATTATTTCTAAAATAATATAGTTTGAAAGCTGCAGTCTAATGAGGACAAGGGAACCACTAACTCCAGTCTCGAACCTACACACAGTGAATGTTGTTAATCAGATCGGCGAAGTTTTACACGTCCAACGATAGGTTGCGCCACTGTAACAACACACAGGGCAGTGTTGCCAAATCGCCAACTCATCTCCAATAGTGAAATTATACTTGGAGAAGAATATTACACAATAATTGGCAAAAAAACGGTATATGAAGAACACCGCGCGATCTTCTATGCTAACTTCGAAAATTTAAAGTTAACTACTCCCAAATTCTTTTTCCGGCGAAAAATCAATAAGGTTATAATCGCCGTCACGCTAAATATGAATACAACAAAAAAACAAAACAAATACAAACAAAAACTATAATAGTAAAAATAAATAAAACAAAAGAAAATTAAATAACTGCTATGGCTAAATGACTAAAACTAGTTAACAATGATATAAATCTTAAACACAACAACATACACACAAATTGCTGATGGCTGTAAATTGGCCCTACAACAATAACAAGATAAATAAAAGAAATATAAACGAGCCTAAAACTAAATAACAAAATAAAAACAACTTAAAAAATAAATTAATAAATATCAAATATAAACGAATTTTACAGGACTGTAAAGGGGCTCTACAATAACAAATATATAAATTAAATTTTATTATAAACGCTAAAAGTAGTTCTTTCTTCAAGGTCACAATTAAATACACGAAACTAACGTTCAGTAATAGCTTTTTTTAGTAACTACTCCCAAGTACCTATGAGCATTCTGTGTAAATATTCAGTTTTCTATGTTAAAGGTACATTTCCTAATAGCGATTACCTCTAGCATAAAACACTGACGTTTGTCAGTAGACACTTTACTGAACGATAGTTTCGTGCATTTGTGACCTTGAAAAAAGGACTACTTTTAGCATTTACAGTAACAGAAGAAGAAAACGATTACCTGTTTGCGGTGCAAATAATGAGTTTTTTTTCAAAAAAGAACAGCATCAGTTATTTGAGGAAGGCTGTTACAGTTGCAATAGCAAACAAACAGAGATATTCTATTGTGTATAATGTTAATATTGATCAATAAATTTAAATAGTAGACATTAATTAATCAGGCTTACTGTACTTATGAATTCATTGAATTACTAATTTAGTGCAGGCTGTAGATTTAATACAATACAAACTTTTCAGGCTGAACCACAGCAAACAAACAAACATACACATTAGTATTACCTATTGAAACGCTAGCGATTGTGATTATTACTGCTCCGAGAGCAAACGCCAACAGTCGATCAACGATAGACGCTAGCGACTCTAGCGGTTATCGCGGGAAGGAAAATGGTAAAGGTAACCTTAAGGCTCTGTCTGGGGTGCGTAAGACCGGAGACGCAACAGACTGACATGTGCTTAGCCACCTCTACTACACCGGTCTCTGAAATAAAGAAAACTTAAATTTCTACTCCACCGGTCTCTGAAATAAAGAAAACTTAAGTTTCTGTAAGACCGGAAACGCAACAGACACCATTGTTTTTTCTGTATAAAAGAAAAAATGACCCTACAGAATGCGGTTATCGCGGGAAGGAAAATGGTAAAGGTAACCTTAAGGCTCTGTCTGGGGTGCGTAAGACCGGAGACGCAACAGACTGACATGTGCTTAGCCACCTCTACTACACCGGTCTCTGAAATAAAGAAAACTTAAGTTTCTGGAGTAAAACTCCACCATTGTTTTTTTCTGTATAAAATGACCCGTCTGCTGTGTCTAAACTTGCGCATATCAAGGTCGTAGGTTCGAGCCACAAGTTTTGCCCGTCCATTTAACACCAATCCTTCTCCCTCCCTCATTAGTATAAAACTGGCATACAAAATCGACGTCAAGACAAATCAGTATAATCGACTAATACGTTTTGATAAGTTACAAATTTTATCAAAAAGGAATTTTTTTAGAAAATCCGTTTTTTAAGCTACGAAAGGCAAGCTATCTTTCAAGAACCCGCCGATGTACAAACTACAAAAGGGCACGTTTAAGAGAAAACCCCCTTAACGACTGCAATACGATTTACATTATATTTTATTGTAAAATAAATAACCCATTTATTTCCGTAAGCAGTAACCGAGCGCCAGAACGAAAACCTTCAGCTGTCCTTTCAAGATAAAAGCTACGGTTGAAGAAAAGAGCAACGGCGGATGTGCTCCTTTGAAGTGGGCTTACAAAACTGACGGAGTGTAAAAAGAAAAGTGATAAGATCAACAGACAAACAAACAAAGAACAGTACTGGGGCAAACATCTATTTATAACTGGAGGAAAATATAAGAGCAATTTAATATCTGAGAGAAACGTTAGCTGACAATATCACATCACTTGAAAATATTAATAGATGCATTAACTTTCTTATAAATTGTTATTCAAAAGGTGTGCACAAATGTAACACTAAAGCTCTCAAAACAACACGTCATCGTATAATCAGTTCAAGAGTTACAATAAAAAAAACGAAAATGACAAACGAAGGGAACATTTTTCCAAAAACATTGAATACTTACATTTCAATATACGTGAAAATCAACCGGAAACGAAATTTTGGCAGCTCAGTGAAGTCCGTTACCCAGCAAAATTCCGGCCATTCAAAATTTTAAATAATCTAAAAAAACTCTCCCTGCCGTTCTGTTTATTTTTTATTTTCAATCAAATCTTAAAACTGCAAAATCTTACGAAAACGTTAACGCTGATTAAGTTGAACAAATTTTCCTTATACAAAGTATTAGCCTACTGAAATTAGCCTACTGAAATCCTCGTATTAGCCTACTGAAATCAATCTTTACGCAAAGTTTGAATCAGATCGTACCAAAATTTTGAATTCTAGCGTTTCAAGCAATGTAAATTTGATTCAATTTGAAAATTTATTTTGGTAATGGTTTGCGCATAAGGAACTGTCATCCGTTCGTTCGATTCCAATTAGAAGCAATTCAAAATCATTTAAAAAATCACTATATTACGAGGGTTGATCAAATATAAACGAGACTGACTTTCTAAAAACTTTTCCGTTGGATATTGAACTCTAAAGGGTGGGGTTTCAGGTAGCCTGGGAGGTTTGGGACGGGCGTAGACGGGCAACATTTCCGTTCGGACCCTTCAGTATAAAACTATACAATGAGTGAGAGTGAAGTGCACGTTTCCGTGGAGCAGAGAATTATTATTAAGTTTTTGGCCAAGGAGGGGGTCAATCCTACTGAAATCTTTCGTAGATTGACGGCTCAATACGGGGACAGGATCCTGTCAAGAGCTCGCGTTTTTGCTTGGCACAAGGAATTCGCCAAAGGACGGGAAGCAGTAGAAAACCTGAAGGCCAAATCACGATCGTCGGCCGGGAAGGTAATGGCCACTGTATTTTTCGACAATCAAGGCGCCTTTCACGTCGATTTCCTCCATCAACGACGCACAATAAATGCACAATATTATTGCGATGTTTTAGAGGCCGCAAAACAGTCTTTTCGTAGGAAAAGGAAATCTAAACCGGCGAGAAACGTCATTCTTCTTCACGATAATGCCCGACCACATTCGGCGAACGCTACGAGGCTTAAACTCGATCAAATTGGCTGGGAACCAATGGAACATCCCCCATACAGTCCAGACTTATCACCCTGCGATTATCACCTGTTTAGGCCACTCAAAGAGGCGCTTGGAGGCCAGCGTTTCGAAGACGATTCTGCGGTGGAGACCTTCGTGCTCCAATGGCTCAATGAACGCCCGAGAACTTTTTACGAAGATGGAATTAAAAAACTTCCAATCCGGTGGGAAAAATGTGTTACTCGTGCGGGAGACTATGTAGAAAAATAAGTTGTATCAAGAATAATTTGTAAGTAAGCAATAAATTTTTTAAAAAATCAGTCTCGTTTATATTTGATCAACCCTCGTACATTAACGTAATCAAACACACAACTAGTTAGAAGAGCAGCAGACCTCGCAGTAGCCTATTTTCTTAATTAATATTCGCTCCGCAGCAGCGCTAGTAACTATTCCCGCCAATTTAACCAGTAACCGTAATATTTACGAAAAACGTTACTGGACAAACTTGATTGGAATTTTAAGCTTTCTCTATAAAACGGTCTAAATTGTGATAAAACGGTTGAATCAGTATTACAGGAAACAGCCATCTACACTGGTCATCGTTATATCAGAGATTGCCACTTAAAATGGAATAACTTACACATAAAATCGTTCGGGCTTTATTCAAGGTATTTTCGTACCAAATTTCATAACAATTGGTCAACGCGTTTGGCCAAAAGTACGTAACAAACACAAACAGACCACATGCCATACGGTCGAGTTGAATCACAGATGTAACGTTCGTCAAAGATTTTAACATGTATCGTGTTTTAGGGCTGGTTTTGATGTTGGATTTTGCGCGTCATAAGTCGCAAATCAAATCAATTATAATTAAAAATGTCTGCGTTTCTGTCTGGAATCGAACCGAGTACCTTGTGCGTGTGAGGCACACGCGATAACCACTACCCCACAGAAACAACGAAGATATTTGACCGATTAAGTATATGAAATGAATCGTTAATTTAGTAGTTCTATTAAAAAGATCAGTTCTTTTATATTAATTCGTAAATATCAGCTGATTTCACAGAACAGCTGATAGGCTGATAAGTTCCAGGTAATGTTAAACACTAGCTATGTTAATTTGACGTGTTTTCGAACCAATTATAGTGATTAAAATTTGAAAAAAGGAAGAGAAAACGTGATATATGATTTTTATTTTTAGTTCAATAACTGAAATTGACTAGCACTCCTTTTTAAATGGGTAAATATATTTTGTTTGATAATGAACCTTCCAAACTATTACAAAAATCAATTTTTGTAACAAGACTGAATCAAGTCCGATTCGCTAGACTGATAGCACAGTAAATGAATAAAATGTGGCACAAAAATTGATAAGTTTCGACAAGTTTGTTAACTAGCAAAATTACTTCATTCGTTTAAAAAAAAGTCATAACTTTTTACTTTTTAGAAATTTTTATTTCACCAACTAACCAGCGTTAAGATGCCATAAACGCAGTTTAAATATTAAAAATTCGTCCAATTTGAACCTCTAACAAGTTTATTTTCATATTTCTGTAGATTTTAGTCAGGTTTAATTTTCGCATATTGAAATGTTCGCTTACGTGACGTTACTCAATATTTATGGAAATTCTTTTCCATCAAGTCAACAAGACAGCTGCGTGCAATTATTTTAATAGATATGCAATCAATTCCGCTAAAGTTTAAAGAAAATTAAATTCATAACCAACCGCCCCCCCCAGCAAGCTGTGTTCTTGGAAATTATGCAAAAATCACAAATTAAAACAAGGGAAGCTTCAGTGCTCCCCTAGCCGCCAGGAGCGGGAAATGTAGCAGCTGATAATCCTGTAATGATTGCTCGTCAGAGCGCGCGTCACCAGTTCCAACCTAGCCCGCGGCTAAATGCACGATTATTGACTTTATATTGGAAGTAACGCGGTTAGCGTGAGCAAACCGGAAGGAAAAATGTAAAATACAGCACTAAATTGGAATTCTGCACTGTTTTTCGAATTCTCATTTATGCGAAAAAGTTCCAACCTTTTGAACATGCACTTTTAACAATTTTTTAATGAAAAATGAGCTACTGAAGCTTCACATTATGGTAAGATCCCAATCCAGCTGGTTAGACCTTTAAGGGTTCGTTTAACCTATTTATAAATTTTTTTTTTTAAAAACCCAAAGATCTGAGATATGTTTAGACATGAAAAAAGGAAGAAAATAACTTCTGTTAATGAAATAAAAATAAAAATTACGAGTATTTATTTTTTCTCTTCCTCGTTTATTTTAATTACGTTAATTTGTTTAAAAACACGACAAATTTTCACAACAAAGTTTGTTTTAAACAACATAACCTGAAACTTATTATAGCCTGAATAAAATCAGCTGATCTTTACGAATTAATATAAAACAACTGATCTTTTAATATTACCAAAATTAAATTAACGCCTCACAAGTGCAAAGTGGTCGATCCTGGGCGGAAACCCAGATATTTTTAATTATAATGAATTTAATATGACACTTGTGACGCGCAAAATATATTGTTATATATCAATATAAACATGTTCATCGCAACATGCGTCCCGCAAAATCAAACATCACAACCAGCTCTAAAATATGATACATGTTAAAAATCATGTTACGGTTATCCTAAAATGTTTCGTTTTCCTCCATTTGTTTTTCTTTTAAACAAAATCATTAATATTTCACGGACAGATAAGTATCGTAATAAAATCTGAATGAATTTCGCTATTGGCTAGGCACGTAATAATGCACAAAATAAATATTTTAATCTCATACCGTTTCAAAATGGCGGCCACGAACTAAAATAGCACGAAAACGGCTGAGTTTACAGAAAGAAACGTATTAAGAATAATGTCTTTTAGTACATTCTGTTATAAGTCACACGGTACTTGTTTTAAAAAAAAGTATTTATTACCAACACAAGTCCTTACAAGTTTAATATCTATCCTTAAACTACATTGTAGATGCGTTACAGCACATTACTTTGCTATAGGTATCCTAGATTCCTAAAGGTTTTTTAAGTAACTTGTATATGGCCTACATAAAGGGACTCTACCCCAGGCTACCATATGTTTTTCATACTTATAGTACTATATTGGCCTATATAATACAGTATATATGTTGGTAGTCTACCGTTCGAAATATTTAATCGATCTGATTCAAACTTTGCACAAAAATCGATTTTGTTAATACCTAGAGTAAACTATCCAAAAAATCTGTTTAAGTTTAAAATGCTGGTAATTCCAATTTTGACAGAAGTCAACACTTTTTATCTTACAGGGTTAAAATACAGTTAAATTAGGATTTAAGATTCCACTGATAATGCCGAAATAAATCCAACACGTGGTCACAGTTCACTTTCGAAATCGAGAAAAACAACAATGTATGCAGATTTTAACGCACAAATTACAATAGCGAAAAGACTTTTGAAAAATTGTAGAATAAAATTATATATTTGAATATTCCCTTCGAAAAATGCAAATTACATTAAACCGTAAATATTTATACGATTTGAAGTGAAACAGAGTGGTCGTTCGTCGATGTGAGCTGCGCCTCTGAACTGCGCAACTCAAGGTCGTGGGTTCGGGATTGCAGTTACTTTACCCTATCAGTTAACGCCGATCCCCCATACTCTGACACAAACCGACAAAAATATTTTTGTAACCAAACTCGGTTAAAGTTTGCTTTAAAAATACACTTGGAGTAGCGTGAATACATTTAAACTTTGCAAAACTTTTAATGAACCCCAAAAAATCTTGCCTCACTCCAGACTGATCGATCAAACACGCTTTAAGCCTGTTAAGAAATTAAATTTAACCCTTAAAAGTGATTTGAATTGGTAAAGTTTATTTCTGAAGACGATTGTTACGCCGGCAGAGTTTTAAATGCTTTCTCTTATATTTAACCAACTTCCACTGTAAGTCCCAGTAAGCCCAAGGCCCACTAAAACACGTTTAGAAAGGTCGTTACATATTAACAGATGATATAAAATGAATTCTAAAGCACGATGTAAACATGACAATGACACTGAAACCGGTGAACATCTGTTAGAATATCTTCTGGAAGAAACATTTCGCGGTTCTCGCTGCAAGATTCATAGTGCGTTCGTATAACTTTTATAATTTTGGATGGAAACGTTAGCCTACAGCAGAAACTCCAGACTCGAACCTACGACCTTGAGATTCACCTTCGTAGACGCAACAGACTGACAGATGCTTTAACCACCACCGACTAGGACCGAAAACTACCACTGAACATAACTGGTAGAAAAAAAAAAACTTAAGAGCAATAGTTCGTTGAACTAAAATCGGAAATGTACACAGGCTTTCTTTATAGTGTGTGTGTGTGTGTGTGTGTGTGTGTGTGTGTGTGTGTGTGTGTGTGTGTGTGTGTGAGCGCTTGTGCGCATGCGCTAGCACTCTAAGTGTTTGATATTTTGGTCCGATTTGATTCAAACTCGGCACAGAAATCGATTTTATTAACAAAAAAAAATGTTCCAGAAACAACAAAAGTTTTATCAGAACGTTCATTAATCTAGCAAAATCTAATAGCATCTACCTAATGAATCTGATAGTTTTTAACCCATGTTATTATTATGGCGGCAAAATCAAATTTTCGAAAAAAATTTAGATACAAAATTATTGAAATTGTTACTTTTTGTAGACTAATTAGTTTCTATGACGTAGCGAGACAGCTGCGTGTCGCGATTTTTTTACGAATAAAACTAGTATTTTGCAAACTAACGTAATTGTAGAAAAGAAAATAATATGCTTAAATTGAAAAAAACAATTATTGTACAATTTCCATTTTCCCATCGAACTTAAAATCCCAGGAATATTTTATTGATCGGCCCATATAGCAGTTACCGTCATTTGTAACCGGGATCCTTTCTACAGGTTTGAGAGGGATGGTCCAAGGATTTAGGAAGGATTATAAGTTAAACATACGGGATGGTTATATTTGCGTAGTAGACACATTGTTCCATTTTTTTAGCGAATTTCCGTGGTAACACCCGGACACGGGACAATCAAATAAGCACAATTACTGAAATCTGGGACTCACGTGCATGCGCGCGCGCGCGCGCCCCCTAATTTATTTCACATTTTTTTAAAATCATTTTTTTAAAATATGATTCTGCCATCGAAATCAGCTTCTTCAAACAAAACGTTACCAGAACAGGTCGGCTAAATGTAAGATACCCATTCACAAATCTGTACACCTCATTTCGCCAAACTTACAGATAAGATAACAGTTAAGTGTTCAAACACTTCTAAAGGCAGATAAAGGCTTAATCGAATCTTCGGGAAAAGTATTATCTGTTAAACTGAACGGCTGCTACGACTTTATCTCGGCTTAAAATTGAACCTTCTACACGTCTCGTAAAACGGGGAATGGTTGTGAGTCATGTTCAATTAACCTGAAGGTCGCGTGTTTCTGTTGTGCACTGTCCTCATAATACGAGGGTTGATCAAATATAAACGAGACTGACTTTCTAAAAACTTTTCCGATGGACATTGAACTCTAAAGGGTGGGGTTTCAGGTAGCCTGGGAGGTTTGGGACTGGCGTAGACGGGCAACATTTCCGTTCGGACCCTTCAGTATAAAACTATACAATGAGTGAGAGCGAAGTGCACGTTTCCGTGGAGCAGAGAATTATTATTAAGTTTTTGGCCAAGGAGGGGGTCAATCCTACTGAAATCTTTCGTAGATTGACGGCTCAATACGGGGACAGGACCCTGTCAAGAGCTCGCGTTTTTGCTTGGCACAAGGAATTCGCCGAAGGACGGGAAGCAGTAGAAAACCTCAGCCATGATCGTCGCCCGACCACTTCCGTCACGGACGAAAACATTGATGCTGTTCGGAAGCTCCTGGACGAAGACAGACGTATATCGCTGCGATTTATTGCAGATGCACAATATTATTGCGATGTTTTAGAGGCCGCAAAACAGTCTTTTCGTAGGAAAAGGAAATCTAAACCGGCGAGAAACGTCATTCTTCTTCACGATAATGCCCGACCACATTCGGCGAACGCTACGAGGCTTAAACTCGATCAAATTGGCTGGGAACCAATGGAACATCCCCCATACAGTCCAGACTTATCACCCTGCGACTATCACCTGTTTGGGCCACTCGAAGAGGCGCTTGGAGGCCAGCGTTTCGAAGACGATTCTGCGGTGGAGACCTTCGTGCTCCAATGGCTCAATGAACGCCCGAGAACTTTTTACGAAGATGGAATTAAAAAACTTCCAATCCGGTGGGAAAAATGTGTTACTCGTGCGGGAGACTATGTAGAAAAATAAGTTGTATCAAGAATAATTTGTAAGTAAGCAATAATTTTTTTAAAAAATCAGTCTCGTTTATATTTGATCAACCCTCGTAAAAAAAAAACTAGACAGTGTGGGACTGGTCGACAGAAATGACTACATTTGGCATGCCTGACTGTATATTTTTTCACTACAATCATTCAATTATTTTTATAACAATTTAAATACATGCAGGAAAGGGCTACACTTGAAAATTATTTTCGTATTAAATTTCGCGTGTGTGTAGGTACAAAACTTAAAAATTAACTGAAACTGTCACAGACTATGAATTTGATTATTTTAGGCTATAGCTTTAAAAATTAGTCAGTTTATAGCCCTACTTTTGACAGTTATACTATCTAAGTATACTAATAAATATAATATTTGTGATTCTGACATTGAAAAATTGGTATAGATCATATACATTAAATAATTTAACTACACAAATTTAGAAAATACACATTTTAAAATTGACAAGAATAATAAATATAACTCAATTGAAATTATATTGAAGCTAATGTGCGAAATCAGCTGTTTAGTAGTAGTCACTTCCAGTCTAGATATATACAAGAACAATATATGCTGTAAGGTATGCATTACTGATTCAAGCGTGATGCGAAAGCAAATGTTTACACCCATGTTTTGTCAACCGCAACCATACAAGTTTTCACTTCAAAAATATATTTTATTAATCACTAAACAAAAATTAGAGCGTTACGTGACGGCAAACTGAATTTTTTCCCGTCCAAAAGATACACCCATACCCCACGATAAGTAGTAACTTAATAATAATAATAATAATAATAGTTTCGGTAGGAAGACCTGTAAAAAACATTTTGAAAGTAGTAAAAACTATTGTAAATGTATTGTTAAAATAATTTCTAATAACAATTACCATATTTTAATTCAACAAGTAATAACAATAGATGTTCATTAACATGTTAAAATCATTATTAATTAAGTAGCGCCCAAAACTTCGTTTTACAGAAGTATGTATCAGCGATCGCACAGCATACGGCAGTGCTACTAACTTCAATTTCTCTCTTTTGGTTAAGAACAGCCTGCAAAGTGAATTACACAAATCGTAGAGGATGTGAAAGATGTCACCACACAAAATGTACAAAACGTATAAAAACATTAAACAACTTGGATTCATTCTATTACCTTTGTTAAAAACATGATATTTTCCACTGCCTTTAGTATTCGAAATTCTTAATAAAATCGCACGAAATACGATGACCATAATTTCTAATTTTTTTGTCAATTTCCATCTAACCGGATTTTTTAAAAAAGCTAAATTTTCATTTTTAAATGTTCTCAGAGCAAAAATGGGATTGAAAACTGAAAAACTGTTCCGAAGATAGCTAAACTGTATCAGTAAGGTAATCAAAATCAGTGAATTCATTTGGTACTATCTATTTGAACACACAATCGGTACTTCGTGAAGCTCCGTGATAAGGAAAATTAGACTACTAATATAGTTTCACAAAATTCTTTTATGTTTCGCCGTCAGGCATTTTCAGGAATAGTACAGATAAACTATACTTATTGTACGAGGGTTGATCAAATATAAACGAGACTGATTTTTTAAAAAATGTATTGCTTACTTACAAATTATTCTTGATACAACTTATTTTTCTACATAGTCTCCCGCACGAGTAACACATTTTTCCCACCGGATTGGAAGTTTTTTAATTCCATCTTCGTAAAAAGTTCTCGGGCGTTCATTGAGCCATTGGAGCACGAAGGTCTCCACCGCAGAATCGTCTTCGAAACGCTGGCCTCCAAGAACCTCTTTGAGTGGCCCAAACAGGTGATAATCGCAGGGTGATAAGTCTGGACTGTATGAGGGATGTTCCATTGGTTCCCAGCCAATTTGATCGAGTATAAGCCTCGTAGCGTTCGCCGAATGTGGTCGGGCATTATCGTGAAGAAGAATGACGTTTCTCGTCGGTTTAGATTTCCTTTTCCTACGAAAAGACTGTTTTGCGGCCTCTAAAACATCGCAATAATATTGTGCATTTATTGTGCGTCGTTGATGGAGGAAATCGACGTGAAAGGCGCCTTGATTGTCGAAAAATACAGTGGCCATTACCTTCCCGGCCGACGATCGTGATTTGGCCTTCAGAGGCGCCCTCTCTCCCCTCTTCCGCCACTCCATACTTGCCTGTTTCGACTCGGGAGTGTAATGGTGAACACATGTTTCGTCACAGGTGACAATCCGGTTTAATAATGCCTCACCATCTCGTTCAAATTGGGTCAATAGTCGCTGGCAAATCTCCAAACGATTCCGTTTGTGAACGTCGGTCAAAATTCGTGGAACCCACCTTGCAGATACTTTGCTGAGTTCCAGGTTTGATGTAACGATTTTTGAACGCTACCATAGCTCAACTGGAGTTCATCTGCAATAAATCGCAGCGATATACGTCTGTCTTCGTCCAGGAGCTTCCGAACAGCATCAATGTTTTCGTCCGTGACGGAAGTGGTCGGGCGACGATCATGGCTGAGGTTTTCTACTGCTTCCCGTCCTTCGGCGAATTCCTTGTGCCAAGCAAAAACGCGAGCTCTTGACAGGGTCCTGTCCCCGTATTGAGCCGTCAATCTACGAAAGATTTCAGTCGGATTGACCCCCTCTTTGGCCAAAAACTTAATAATAATTCTCTGCTCCACGGAAATGTGCACTTCACTCTCACTCATTGTATAGTTTTATACTGAAGGGTCCGAACGGAAATGTTGCCCGTCTACGCCCGTCCCAAACCTCCCAGGCTACCTGAAACCCCACCCTTTAGAGTTCAATGTCCAACGGAAAAGTTTTTAGAAAGTCAGTCTCGTTTATATTTGATCAACCCTCGTACTATCACTGTTGATGTTAAAACTGGAAGGAGGGAGGCAAAGAAAGAAAGGACTGACCGGAACGTAGGGCAATGTACTCTCTAGAAAGGGTAGAAAAGGCAGTGTAGTTTGTACGCCAACTCATTTTTAAAGGTGCACTTTGTCCGTCATATAGAATTTTTCCTTCTTTCTTCTTTAATCCAGGTTTTTGTCCAACTACCAAAAGTTTCTTAAAATTAAACTAATTAGGTTTCACTTTAACAGCAACAAATTTAGGCGTATTTGTTCATACCTACAACTTCAAGTGTTCGCCATGAAACCACATTTGTTGATTACATACACTACGTTTTAATTTTAACTGTTTTATAAAACACTGTTAATCGAGCAGTAACGTTGAGTTGGACAAAAAAAACCTTGAGTAAAGAAAAAAGGAAAACATTTCTACATAAAAAAACATTTAAAATTTTATACGAAGACCTTATAACTGCAACCTACTACTTTTACTATGCTTTCTACAGTACTTAGTACAATGGCATCATGATAATCCGAACTAATTGAGACCGAAGGTGGTTCGGATTATAAAATCATTCGTTTTACAAAAATAAATACAAAATGTGGCTAAATAGTGATAATTTACAGTCTGGTAATTAAATTGGATTCAAAAATAATAATATGCCTACAAAATGACAGAAAATCCGTTTATTTCATACATTAGAACATTATATTAATGAAATAATATCACGTTTGTACATTTTGCAATTTTTTATTTGAGTTTTGCCAATAAAGGTTTCACTGGTTGCAGCATTGTCAAGACCGTTTAACAAATATGCTCTATTAAGTGGCCTTTACAATAACGAGTGAAACTTTGTTGGCAAGACTCAAAAAAAAAAGCTGTGGAAGTATACAAACGGTTTTTTATTTCAATATTATAACGCATTTCCACCAAGTACCAACTGTCTTATATAAATATATCATTTTGATATTCTCAGAAATATTGTGGTGGAAATATGATTAGCAAAGTGTTCAATTCTGAGAAGAATCAATCTGAAGTAGACACCATGAATCCCGATATTCAGAGTGTCTTGCTTTCAATATTTGTTACAAAAAGTCACTTAACATTTAGGTTACAGTTGGTTAGGCAAATCAACATGTGTCATGTTTTAGGGCTGGTTGTCATGTTGGATTTTGCGTGAAGCGAGTGTACAAATTTATACTGATATTTAATACTACATTTTGCGCATCGCAAGTCTCATATTGAATTAATTATAATTAAAATTTCCTGCGTTTTCGCAGGATCGAACGGAGGACCTTGCGCGTGTGAGGCGCACGTGATAACCACTACTCTACGGAAACTGCGAAGGCGTTTGACCGATGTAAATATATGATATGAATCGTTTAATTTAATTTTGGTAGTTATATTACAAGATAAGTTGTAATTAATTCGTGAAGATCAGCTGATTTCATTGAACAGCGACAGGCTATAATACTTTTTAGGTTATGTCGTGTTTTCGAACAGACTGTAATTAAAATAAAAAAGGAAGAGAAAACGTGATACATGATTTTTATTTTTGGTTCAATAACAAGAATTTTTTGCATTATGGCCTATGTATTGTCGAAACAAGATATTGGGACTGTGCAACTAATCGATACAAAACAACACCAAACAACATACAATGTACTTCCTACGCGATCAACCGAGGTATTTAGAAGGGAAAAAAGATGTTTTTATGTGTAAAGACACAAAAAATATCAACAAAACGGAAATAAAAGGCCAATTACTTTTGTAAATTTAAAATTGGATTTTGTAATGTATATAACCTTGATATGAGCGTATGATTAAGAAAAAACACTTTTTAAAGTTTTGATTAATGTAATTTCTATGTATAATAAACAAAAATTACTAATTTCAGAAAATTTTGAAATTATTTTTACTACTTTTAGTCGTATAATAATGCCCATATTATTTTTACAGCACATTCAGCCGTTTCCAGGTGCAATAAAGATGTTTAGCGCAAAATTTTCCGTTATTGTAACAAAACTATTTTTGCCTCTACTGAGTTGGGATTATCGAACGTTCGGATTATCAAGGTTCTACAGCACCTGTCAGTCCTTCCTTTCTCTGCCTTCCCTTACTGCTTTAACATTAACTGAGTCAGTATAAAAAGTAAAATTTGTCATTTACTACATCTCATACCATTCAATAAGAGAATTTTGTGAAACTATATTAGTGGTCTAATTTTACGAAATCATTTTGGCGCGCGCGCGCTCGCTCTCTCTCTCTCACACACACACACACACACACACACACACACACACACACACACACACACACACACACACACACACACACACACACACACACACACACACACACACACACACACACACACACACACACAAATAGTATACCAAGGCACAAGAAAAATTTGATGACAGTGAAAAAAATAGATATTCGAATTTTTATATATGTAGGCTATCATATTTCAGATCTTCGGTGTAAAATTCTCGGAATCAATTAATTATTAATTTTTAAAAATCGACTATTTTGATAAATTTTGTACGAATGTAGTTTTATGTAAACAAATCAGGGCCGAAGAAGCTACAGTTGTTGGAATATATTATTTCATTGGGATGCTTGTATTAAATTGAATATGTGAAGGTACGGAAGCAGAGAGGACTGCATAAAGGATGAAACAATTCCAAATACGTCAGCACAGTTTAGGTACGGCCGAGGATGCAGAAAGGTATTAAGCGGATTGTGAAGTTGTTCCGGCCACCAGCTTGTATTGTAATCTTTAATACTCTGCGAACATACAGAGAAACAACTATTTACAAATCGATTATTACAACTGTATATAGCTCAAGATAATAACTACTACGTATACTTTTGTACGATATCAAAATCAAATTTTGTTTTCGATTTACATTCACCGAGTCTCGATGAACCGTCACCCTTTCAAAAGTCCCTATTAACGGTAAGGTTAATTCTGTTATCTGATATTTTTAAACAGTCTTCCATAGTAAATAATCATATATATTATTTCTCGAGTCCACATTTTTCTATCCATTTTTCTCAGCACATACTATTCGTATAGGCATAAATGAGGTATCTTTAGAAAGATTGTTAAGATTGCAAACGATTTTGCGCTAATACTGATTGGGGAAACTTTTAACATAAAAGACACTTTTAACTAGCATAGGCAAAACGGCATCATGGATGCGCATGCGCGGCGTCACAAATCAAACAATATTTTGTATATTTTACGAAGCTAACTTATTAATCACGAATAGACAATCCCATTTAAAATACCTCCTTTTTGCATAACGCGATTAGAACAATTTCAATGTTTACTTAAAGTCATTAAACTTGTAGGTTACATGGCCCTACTGACAGTCCCCATACCTGCCCGTCGTACAAGCCGGGACAAGCATTTCGAATACCAAACACACGTTTTGGGACACTGTTTTTACACAAATATATTTGTCATTTCTCCTTCCATCGTGCATTTATCTATTGTTAATACGGACATTATAAAATACGAAGTACAATACAAATGTCAAAATACAGTTAGAGGTTGTCAAGCATCTTTTCAATTGACTAGAAGACAGTTACATATTAAAATTTCGTTTGTTATCACTATAAAACAAGTTGCAGGGACAAACGCAATAAAGAGGAGGATTGTATTTACCAAATGCCATCTTTACTCGTATGAAGCCTTTTCAAGGGTAACTAAATCAACTAACATGTTTGTATCCATTAAAGAAAATGAAATACTTATTCAAAAGGCAGTGTTTACTTAAAACTTCATAGTGCGAAATTTCGCACAGGCCCCCTGGTTTATAATAAATAATAAAAGTAACCTTCTAAACAAAACAAAATACTGTAACTGAACACGACTTACACAGTCTATGCTGTGGTGTTGCTGCAGCACAGGCGATTGTACCTGATACTAATTGCTACCTTAAGCAAACACTGATAATCGAAAAATAAACGACCCTAACATATTAATGAAATGAGACAGAATCACTTCAACAAATAGTGTCAACAAAATCGTAAAGAATGTACGAATTGAAAGATAAACACTCACAGTATTTACGTTAATACCATAGTCGATCACGTGAGTACTCTTAACTGGCGCTCGGTGCTCACTCATATGTTAAGAGAATATTTGTCAAAAGACTAAGTACAGATAATCACAGGTCTACAAAAATAATCTTTCTGAAATTTGATTTGATGATTTTGGTCAATCTTTATGTTTTTGGTGTGCTGAAGCCGAACATGAAGAAGTCAGTTTTTCTATCACGTAAGGAACAGAATCACTTCAACAAATAGTTAATTGAAATGCCTTCAACATGCGTTCCACGATACTTCTGTAGTTGGGATCCTTCACGTTACCAAGGAACTTCTCAACAACATCTTTAAAAGAATTCCAAGCTTCCTTCTCCTTCTCATTCATGGTCTGAGTAAAATGTGGATCTGTGGAAAGTTTCCGGATATCTGGGCCTACAAAGATCCCCTCTTTTAGCTTTGCATCACTTAATCCTGGTAACTTGGAGCATAAGTACTTAAAACATTCACCTTCTTTATTGAGAGACTTTACGAATTGTTTTATCAGCCTTTATGTGTAGAGGAGGTAGCAGGATTTTGTCAGAAGGAACCAAACTTCTCCTAATTACATTTTTTTGACCTGGCGACAGAGCTCCTCGTGATGGCCAGTCTTTGTTGTTCCAATGGGAATTTCTGTCTCGGCTATCCCATAAACATAAAAAACAAGGGAACTTGGTGTACCCTGATTGCTGACCTAAGAGCATAGTGAGTACTTTCAAGTCTCCACATATCAACCAGTTATGCTCATTATAATGAATTCGTTCGAGAACTAATGACAAATTTTCGTATGTTTCTTTTAAATGTACCGAATGGCCCAACTGGAACTGAAGCATAAGTATTGCCATTGTGCAACAAAACAGCCTTTAGACTTCGCTTTGATGAGTCTATGAATAGACGCCAATGAATCGGGTCATATTGTACACCAAATTGACTCATCAGACCAAGAATGTCTTTGCAATAAACAAGATTCTCATCCAGAGCAAAGTGAGGAACAAAAACTGCTTCACGGTGTCGATACCATGAAAAGAAATGCCTGGCTGTAATAAATTTTTGTTTTTAAGACGGGAGCCAAGTAACTGAGCTGCATCTTTTGGAAGTCCAAGATCTCTCACTAAGTCGTTCAACTCCTGTTGAGAAATAAGCTCAGGTTCATCCTCTGAACTGCTTGCTTTGAACTCACTGTGTACTTCATCGCTCTCCGACATACAGGCTTCTCTATTAGCTTCCCTATCTATACTGTCCAAGTCACGAGGGGGCTGAGGAACTGTCAATCCAGGACCCCTGTTATGTGTATAGCAGGTATATTATGTTCTATGGATTTGAAAAAAATCTGTACGTGATAGAGAAAAACGGACTTCATTTTCGGTTACAGCACACCAAAAAACATAAAGATTAGCTAAAATTATCAAATCAAATTTTTGGTTGTAGACCTGTGTAATTTACTGTATTAAAGACTTCCAAAATAATAATAATAAAACATTCTGCGCTATAAACAGAGAACAGTGTACCGCCGAAATTACAGGTGGTTTATTTCTTTTCTGTCTATTCTGTCATCCGTCACACCAACAGTTCCGACAATGACGGCTAATCGAGACTGTGTTACACAATCTAAAGTTATTGCACAACGACACTGCACTTCATCGCGCAGTCAGATTAGAGTGAGAGAGTAAATACTTATATAAAGGAAAGTCCTCGTTCTCTTTTTTTTTGTTATTTTAAGGCGAAAAACACATTGAGGCTATTATCGCCTCCCTAAATGTAAGTGTGAGTGTAGTGTTAAAGTCGTACGTGTAGTGTTGTAAGTGTGTAGGACCTAAGTGTGTGTTAGACTCGGGTACCGCGAGGGACGTCTAAATCCTCTCAATAGGTGCAGCTAGTCTGCACACCCTGCGGGGTCCCTATTTTATTAACCAGCAACGTTAACGTGTTTCAAGATGCAATATCGCCTGTTCTTTGCTGATTTTGGAAGATTATGCCTTTTACATGTTTTCCTTGAGTCTAAAATACACTTACTCGGGTACAACTTGTAAGTATGTGTTACAAGATTATGCCTTTTACATGTTTTCCTTGAGTCTAAAATACACTTACTCGGGTACAACTTGTAAGTATGTGTTACAAGATTATGCCTTTTACATGTTTTCCTTGAGTCTAAAATACACTTACTCGGGTATAACTTGTAAGTATGTGTTACAAGATTATGCCTTTTACATGTTTTCCTTGAGTCTAAAATACACTTACTCGGGTACAACTTGTAAGTATGTGTTACAAGATTATGCCTTTTACATGTTTTCCTTGAGTCTAAAATACACTTACTCGGGTACAACTTGTAAGTATGTGTTACAAGATTATGCCTTTTACATGTTTTCCTTGAGTCTAAAATACACTTACTCGGGTACAACTTGTAAGTATGTGTTACAAGATTATGCCTTTTACATGTTTTCCTTGAGTCTAAAATACACTTACTCAGAAGGTACAACTTGTAAGTATGTGTTACAAGATTATGCCTTTTACATGTTTTCCTTGAGTCTAAAATACACTTACTCGGGTACAACTTGTAAGTATGTGTTACAAGATTATGCCTTTTACATGTTTTCCTTGAGTCTAAAATACACTTACTGGGTACAACTTGTAAGTATGTGTTACAAGATTATGCCTTTTACATGTTTTCCTTGAGTCTAAAATACACTTACTCGGGTACAACTTGTAAGTATGTGTTACAAGATTATGCCTTTTACATGTTTTCCTTGAGTCTAAAATACACTTACTCGGGTACAACTTGTAAGTATGTGTTACAAGATTATGCCTTTTACATGTTTTCCTTGAGTCTAAAATACACTTACTCGGGTACAACTTGTAAGTATGTGTTACAAGATTATGCCTTTACATGTTTTCCTTGAGTCTAAAATACACTTACTCGGGTACAACTTGTAAGTATGTGTTACAAGATTATGCCTTTTACATGTTTTCCTTGAGTCTAAAATACACTTACTCGGGTACAACTTGTAAGTATGTGTTACAAGATTATGCCTTTTACATGTTTTCCTTGAGTCTAAAATACACTTACTCGGGTACAACTTGTAAGTATGTGTTCAAGATTATGCCTTTTACATGTTTTCCTTGAGTCTAAAACACATTCAAAGTCTTTTCCATTACACTTTGGTATTTTGTCATTCCCCCGAAATTGGAACAGCCATTACGTTAATATCTAGTTCCGGTACAGTACCAAGATATATTCACCGATCCTGATTTTATAATAAGTTAAAAAGCGTTATAAATTGTTTTTTAAAAATTATATATCTATATAACAAGATTTTTTTTTTTTTTGAAACTTGGCGTTCGCAAATTCTGGTGAAAAAAATCAAATGAGGTAATAACAGATTGGACATCGTAACCCAACAAAATCCGTTCAACAGTTTCAAAACGGCGACTGATCCAAATTTTAAGAAATCACAACTTTTGATCACACACCTTTTAAAAATTTGAAGTTAAAATTATCGAAATGAATTTGACGGCGGTCAGGGTTTATTTTCGTTATTTTTTCAATAATTGTAACTTCAAAGTTTAATATGTTATTTACGCAGATTTCAAAGCTTATTACGACGGTGAAATAAGGTTTTCAAACGACTGTACGATTAAAAAGAAAATAGAAATTAATGTCCATCACATCAGCGAGACAGTTGCGTGGCCACATTATTTGCAAGTTAAAATTTGACAGAATAAAAATAGCAGTACATTAACAGTAACGACAGCCTATTGGTCAGGATTAACTGGTGTGTCAGTTTTTAAACGCTGGTTAGGTGAGATTGATAATACTGTATGTATTTATCGGATTATACGACGTGGTTTGATATACAGACTAACTCTAAAATCTACCCACAACCATTCCCCTATATTTCTTCAGATATTCCTTTCGAACAACAGCCGACATTTAATTTTAACAAAAGTTCGTACACCCGTCCGCCATCTTGTTTTTAACTTTCTTACTATAGCCTATATAATGTATTGTGACCATTTACATTAAAATTTACCTTAAAATTTTAAAAAAATATTTTCGTTTTCAGGTGAAATGTAGTGTTAACTGAAATGTCTGTTTATTTCTAACAAATTTTGGTCATCTATTATTAAGAAAATGTATCTACTACTGAAGTCAGTATGCCAAATTCGAAATAAAAAAAATTTTGTAGGGCATCAGATTGTTTTTGTTTTTTATCCCCCCCAACCCGTAAATTTCTGTAATTTTAAATTTGCTTCATTGATTTCTGTCTTCATATGAAACCAAAATTTCATGAAAATCTGACAAATTCGGTTTTTTTTTTTTTTTTACTTTCAACTAAGTTTTTAAAATATAACAATCCTGTTTCGTTAAGGGTTCTTATACACTATAACAGAGAGAATTTTTAGGACTTTTTTTACTAAAAAGGGACTGAAAATTGTTGTTTTTTACTAAATAATGAACCCAAGATACAGTCAAACCAAGACTACAAAACAAATTTCATCGAAATAGTTATCTCCAACGATGTGCACAGTCATACAAAAATACAGACAAGTAGAAATATTTTTTTCGGAATCAAAATGGAAAATGAAAAAGGGTAAATGAATAAAATAAAATAAAAAATTGATTTTTCAACAGCAGAAGAGAAAAAACATAATTTATATGTTGTATACTTTGTATTAAAGACAGTAAAAATAACGGCGGAGATATGCTTAAAAGTCACCCGAACTGCTAATATATCAGAACCACAAGTGTACACAAGTGTCTCGCTATGTGACGTAAGCAGATTGACAGTTTAAGTTTATAACACTTTAAAACAGCTGTTTAAATATGTCAACTCTCATCTGATATTACAGGAATATTCATCAACTGTGCTATTAAAAACTTGAAACTATTGTGTTTTAGAGTAGTATTAAATTACAGTATTTTACTTTTTTACTACACGAAGTATAAAATAAAGCATGGTGATCGTGAAATATCAACCTTAAGATGTTGATGGCTTTACCCTGATTCAAGCAAAAAATAAAGAAATTTTTTAAGTTGGTTAAACTGATTTTGATAAAAATTTAGTCATATAAGTATATTCATGACACAAGAGTAAACAAATCGATCTACTTCATGGGTTGTAAGTTCCATTTATTTTAAAACTTACTGCACAGACAGCTTCTTTTTACAGAATCAAAATTTCAGCAGAATATGAAAAAACGATTTCGTTATAATTGAGGTCATTCCGCCTTAGCGGGAAGTGTTTTTTTTTCAATAACACTTCGAATTTATAAAAAGTTAAAAAAAATTGTTTAATCGTTTTATTTAAAGAGTTCAAAAGCTAGTATATACTCGTACAGGATGTTTTTTCAAATAGAGCGCCAAACTTCTGAAGTTGATTCATTGCATAAAAATAAATAAATAGAGCCTACATAGATTCTGTATATGTGTTTTTCGTACAGTAAGAAATAAAAATTAACTCAAATAAAAGGAAATATAAATATTATAGTATAACTTAGAAACATATTACACTCTCACAGATATTTGTGAAATATCTGATGAAACTTGTTCGCATATTTGTCAAAGTTGTATCAAAGAAAACATATTACATGTTTTCTTCTTTAAACAGATGGGTCGTTAGGTAGATATATTTTAGGGTTATGTTATGTGTAAAAAATATAATGTTAGCAGGCCTCACAATTACTTAACTGCAAATCGCAAAGTCAGTACACAGCAAGAGAAGTTTACTTGGTATACTAATCGATTAGTATACCATTGATTAGTTATATGAATGAAATACGAGTATTTTTGAGCCAGACGTCCAACAAAGCCTCGTGTTTCAGCACGCGAAACGGTTTACTAGTAAGTCTAAAGAATTTACTCTTCTAATTCTTTTAAATTCTAGATTTTTTAATTGGCTCTAAACAAAGAAGTTAGACATGTATGGCGAATTCTATAATACATAAAATATAGGAACAGTTACTTGGCAAGACCGAATGGTTTAAAATATTCAATAACTTTAAACTTCATAACTTAGGCCCATACTTTTCTACTAACAATTTTACATACATTTTGAGACTGGTTTTGAAATAATGCGTATTTTTTACAGAATTAGAAGGTAATATTAATAACATATGTCTACACAACTTCAAAAGTGAATGCAAATTTTGCCATCGTTTTTAAGTAGGTTCACACTATAAAAGGAACATAGAACAGTTAGACATAAAACAATATTTTGAGATTATTACCTACGACATTAAAAACATTTGTCAAATATTACAATCTTAATCATATTATAATTCAGAAAGTTTGTGTGTTTGTCATTCAATCACGCTTTAACTGAAGCAAGATGAAATTTGGTATAATATGGTTTAGGTACCTGAAATAAATGTAGACCTATTCCGGTTTTTAAAAAAACGCCATTATACTACTTACCCAGTCCAAGACAACATATTTATTTAGTATTTTGGCCGCCTCGGTGGCCTAGTTGATAGCGTACTGGGCTTTCACCCCGAGGACCCGGGTTCGATTCCAGGCCAGGGCTTGGCATTTTCATACGCTATAAATCATCCCATCGTCTGCATTAGCCCAAGTGTGCACAATAGTCGGACATTAAAAAAAAAAAATTATTTGGTATTTAATTTTGTTGCATGTGTTACCTGTACAATAGTGACGTTTTATACGTTTATTATATATTGGTAGGTGTCAATAATAAATGTTTAAATTATTTTAAACGCCATCATACTGCTTACCCAGTCAACTTGTTCAATATTTAGTTTTGTGACAATTGTTAATTGTATAACAGTGACGTTTTATACGTTTATTATATATTGGTAGAAGTAAAAAAGAAATGTTTAAATTATTTTGAACGCCATCATACTACTTACCCAGTCGTCCAACTTAATTATTTAGTTTTGTGACAAGTGTTAATTGTATAACAGTGACGTTTTAATAATATTTTATTAAAATAACATAATACAACCCTGTTCTAGAGTGTCGAGTAGCAAAACTCTATGTCTTGGTCGAGAACCATACACCGTATAATATTGTACATAGACATACATTAAATTGAAATGAACCTATTCTGATTTTGAAAATCGTCTGTAAATTTTATTACCTACATTATAATTACGGGCGAACTGCACTATACTTATAACTTAGGCCTATACTTTTTCATTAAGTTTACGCGAACTGCACTATACTTATAACTTAGGCCTATACTTTTTCATTAAGTTTACAAACATTTTGAGACCGGTGTGATTAATATTCAACAACAACATACATTTTGAGACCGGTTGTGATTAATATTCAACAACAACATACATTTTGAGACCGGTTGTGATTAATAATCAACAACAACATACATTTTGAGACCGGTTGTGATTAATAATCAACAACAACATACATTTTGAGACCGGTTGTGATTAATATTCAACAACAACATACATTTTGAGACCGGTTGTTATTAATATTCAACAACAACATACATTTTGAGACCGGTTGTGATTAATATTCAACAACAACATACATTTTGAGACCGGTTGTGATTAATATTCAACAACAACATACATTTTGAGACCGGTTATGATTAATATTCAACAACAACATACATTTTGAGACCGGTTGTGATTAATATTCAACAACAACATACATTTTGAGACCGGTTGTGATTAATATTCAACAACAACATACATTTTGAGACCGGTTGTGATTAATATTCAACAACAACATACATTTTGAGACCGGTTGTGATTAATATTCAACAACAACATACATTTTGAGACCGGTTGTGATTAATATTCAACAACAACATACATTTTGAGACCGGTGTGATTAATATTCAACAACAACATACATTTTGAGACCGGTTGTGATTAATATTCAACAACAACATATTTAAATTCATCAAAGCCTGATGAAGTCAAATTCATTTCAAAGATCAAAGAAATATGACGTTTCTTTGAAAGTATAATAAGCTCTTTAGACCCGAGCTACAGAGAATACACTGCTTGTACCTACGTACTGGTAATGTAATCTTAACAGTATAATACAACAATAATGTTTATTGTATTTACCGACAGGCCTATGTAAAATCAACATTTACTTAGTCAACCGTTATCAGGGAAGCGTATATTTTATTAATCGCAATAAAGTCAGAGCTTATCCCATTAAACTTATCACAGGACATTAAACGTGACCTTGTTATAAGTATAAATACAGTATGTTCGATACCAGACAACTTCTCACATGGAACATACTATAGGTCTGTGTTGTACGACAAAAATAGCAAAAATATCTTTTTCATATTCAAAACTGACAGAGCGACACCTTTTTTATGAAGACAGTATTGCTGAAGTTCAAAAAATGGATTCTGAAATTTTGTTGTCGTTTTTAGATCTTTCAATAAAAAAAATTGTGTTTACTTGACGTCCATTCGTATTTCTATCTGTACTAGACATTGCTGGAGAATACACAAATTAACCGATTTCGATGAAATTTATTAGCTTGTAGGTATGGTGTTTCTTGACAATTTTTGGTGAATTTCCAATGAAAAATGAGCTATTAGAGTGGCCGTCACAGTCAGATCCTGACCAGGAACACTGAAATGAGCACTGATTCTGATCTTTATATCACTTTTTGAGGGGTCGTTAAGAATATACGTAAGTATATGCATTGTGTGTGTGTGTGTGTGTGTGCGCGCGCGCGCGTGTGTGTGTGCGTGCGCGCGCGTGCGTGCGCGTGCGTGTGTGTGTGTGTGTGTGTGTGTGTGTGTGTGTGTGTGTGTGTGTGTGCGTGCGTGTGTGTGCGCGCGCGTGTGTGTATGTGCGCGCGCGCGTGTGTGTGTGCGTGCGCGCGCGTTTTGATATTCTCACGTTCGCAGTTTAATCCGATTTGATTCAAACTGAGCGCAAAAATCTATTTCGGTATTAGCTTGGATAAGTTCGTTAACCAACAAAACCAATTCAACAGTTTGAAAACTGCGGCTATTTCAAATTTTTTAAAATTCGTACCTTTTCGTCTGATTTTTTAAAATCTTATTTCACCCAAAGTAATTAGCGTTAAAACCTGCATAAATCAGCAACTTGAATTTTAAAAACCCGATTAAATTAAGAAATTGAATTTGGCGGCGGTCAGGGTTCACATACCTTCAACGTATTTAAAAGTTTAAAGTGCTAATATATGAAGATTTTAATGCTATTGTAAATGGTGGAATCAGAATTTCAAAAAGCAGTAAGATGAAAAAGTAATTTCTTAAAACTGTCACGTCGGTGAGATAGCTGCTTGCAACGATTAAAGTATTTAAATTTTCAACATAATTTGTAAAGCACTTTTGTGTCAAAAATGTAGAAAAAAATCGGTTTTCTTAAAATTTGTGTGCCAAGTTTGAATCGAGTGGTAACAAAATTGCGAACGATAGAGTGCTCATCTCGCTCTCTCTCTCTCTCTCTCTCTCTCTCTCTCTCTCTCTCTCTCTCTCTCACACACACACACACACACACACACACACACACGCACGCACGCACGCACACACACACACACACACACACACACACACACACACACACACACACACACACACACACACACACACACACTTGCGATTATTTGATTGTCCCGTGTCCGGCGTCTTGGACAACAGTCTGGACGATATTTATGTTTTTCTTATCACAAACCTTGACACTGCCTCATCGGGCGCAGACAGGTAGTTAGTTGACGATCAAGCCCTGTTCAGTGTTCAGTGCGAACCGTGTCGTTGATCAGGTTGCCTCGTGAAGCAGATTCGAAAGAAAAGGCAGTGAATTATTTAAGGCAACGCGGCATTTTACATTACACTGTTAACCACTCGGAAATTTTCGTTGAACTGGTTGAGTCAATGTGGGCGTCTGCTAAACATGAGTGCGGCACCAGTAGAAACATGTTGGACTCCTACTTGTGTGAATTCATGTGGAGGAAGAGACATGAGGGTAGGAAGTTTTAGCAAATATTGGAGGACGTAAAAGCATTCTGACCTCTGATGACTTTTTTTATAATTAAATGTATACATTATACTCATATATACAAACTGAACCATTAACTTTAGTTATATACCTTCTCCCGATATCATAATAATTACATACAATCAAATTTCGGTCACTGTATTCTTATAGAAAAAAGCTTAAGCCGTGTGGTCGCATAACAAAAAATACCCCGGGTGTTACCACGGAAATTCGCTAAAAAAACGGGACAATGTCTCTTCTATACAAATTATAACCATCACATATGTTTAACTTATAATCCTTCCTAAATCCTTGGACCAATCCTTTGAAACCTGTAGAAAGGATCCCGGTTATAAATGACGGTAACTGCTATATGGGCCGATCAATAAAATATTCCTGGGATTTTAAGTTCGATGGGAAAACGGAAGTTGTAGGATAATGGATTTTTCAATTAAGGATATTATTTTTCTCTTCTTCAGTTACGTTAGTTTTTAAAAGACTACTAATTAATTCGTATAAAAAAATCGCAACACAGCTGTCTCGCTGACGTGATAGAAACTAATTAGCCTATAAAAAGTAACATTTCAATAATTTTGCATTTTAAATTTTCTTTAAAAATCTTATTTTGCCACCATAATCATAAAATGGGTTAAAAATTAGAATTTCAGTTTTTTTAAATTACACACAGAAAACAATAAAATGGACCCTGACCGCTGTCAGATTAATTGGGTTATTGAGTTTTTAATGGTTTTGAAAATTTCAAATTCTAATTTATGCAGCTTACGGTGAGATGATGGAGCTATTGGAAGTGGGCAGATTAAAGAATATTTGTAAGCTATTACTGAAACAGATTTTTGTGCCGAGTTCTAATCAAATCAGACCAGAATTTCAAACACTACAGATTGGCGCTCACATTATGGTATCGGATCAATCTTGCGCGAGGGCCGCTTCATTAGCTCATTTTCAAACCACGGAGATAGGCTAGCAGCTCTTGTTTCATAATCTTACGACGCCAGAAGACACTAGCGCGTAACATGCTCTCCTGTTCACACCTGAAATCTACAAATCAGCTCTACAACAGCTACTCAATATTAATCTACCTGTATTTGCAAATTCTCTGTACAATATTTTTTTCATTTACGATTCTCTACCCTTTACAATCAGAAGTGCCCTAAGTTAAGTGAATAATCACTACCCTCTCATCCCTCTTATTTGTATACTCCCTTGTCGAGAGTCACTAATGACAAGGGTAAGCCACCCTCAAAGAGGATTTTCACCAACAAATTGGCCGCGTAAAATAGACGTAGCTTTTTACAACGCACTCCGACGTTATTCCATGCATGAAACCGTTTCCCCCGTGTAAACCACTTTAACATTCTGCTAAAGACAAAATAACCGCTGCACGTAGCTCCCGCGCTGACGTGATTGGAAGCATATTTCTCAAAAGTAACGTCACAATATTTTTCTCAATCTTATACCGCAAGTATTTTGTTTGTGTACAGAGCCACACACGGAAAGACATGATCTTTGTAAAAGCAATCTTTATGGGTCAGAAAACCTAAGAACGAATGCAACAATACACCACAATAACAATACTTTTTAAATGTGTATGGTGCGTTTACATTGGGATTCATGTATGAGCACTTGTACGTGATACATGCATGAGCATACAAGTCAAATAATTCGTAAAAATATACCCTGTATTTACACTTACAAAGAATCATTCCATTTTAAAATTTCTGTTGATCAGTTGTAATATCTTTAAGTGCAAATATTCTAAATGTGTACAATAACAAAACATGTGTAGTTTGACACATAAGGAGTTTTCATATTTATCAACATGTGCACTGATGTGAACTCATGGGTGGTGGTAACGAAAATTTTTAAGAAAAATAAAAACTAGTAGTGCATAGGGCTCTACAGTGTTGGTTAATTAATGTAGCTTTAACCATTTTAGAAGATGGCTCAGGATTTAAAAACTGTACAACAAAATAGAAAATCTAACTATAAAAAAATAAATAAACTGAATTTGTCAACAAAAAATCTGTCAGCTGAGTAAACAGCTGATTAAATATATTAAATAACAAAAAAACCGCTATAACCTAAAAACACGTGAAAATAAATCACAAAAGTCGAAATTTGTGCGATTTTTTGCTCATAAATATGTAAGAGCTTACACAATTGTGTGAACATTTGTACGAGGTTATGTATCGTTATCAATTTGACTTGTACCTCAAAAAAATTCCCATACATGTATCTCAATGTAAACACACCATTATAATGACGAAGTAAAAAAAGCTATAATTTAACATTTCCATCACATCAGCGAGCCAGCTGCGTGTCCAGATTTTGCAGGTTCTCTACGCTACAAGTTGACAAGAATAAAAATAGCAGTACATTAACAGTAATGACAGCCTATTGTTCAGAATTAATTGGTGTGCCAGTTTTTACACAGTTAGGTGATTGATAATATTATATATATTTATCGGATTATACGAGACGGTCGTATATAACACGGTGATTCTTAAATCAACCCACGATTATTTTCTACTGCATTCTTTTTATATTCCTTTCCAACAACAGCTGATAATTGTTGGATAGTCAATGTACGGCTTTTCTACATCTATCTATCTATCTGAATAGATATATAGATTTACTTGCAGGGCCTAAATATTCAAATTAGCCAAGCTTGTATATCAACTCAAGTATTACTGCTAGAATAAACAAAGGTGGACAAAACAATTACTTGACGGCGGTCAGGGTTTTTTTGTTTTGCTTTTTGATGTAATCCGGAACCGTAAATTTCATTTAATTAAAATTTTCTACAATCACTCAACTTATAAAGTTTTACATATGACCTAAATTTGACTAAAATACCATTCGATTTTTTCAATTATTTTTGTAAAAGGATCGGCGAATCGAATTTTGTGGAACTACGGCGACCCACACGTTTTCTGTGGGTTCTAAATAACTACAATCGAGCTAAATTTGATCAAAATCGTTTGAGCCAATTATGAAAACATCCAATTTTTAACAGCTACCTAAAAAACTTCGAAACTATTTTTTTCAATAAAAAAAAAACATATAATGAGAAAATCATACGTGCATGATGAATTTCGTCAAAATTGGTCAACTAATTTAGTTTTCAACGACGTACACACAAAGGTAAAACCTTTTATAGGTTATATTTTAACATTCTGAAAGAAATACCACTGATTATATTTTCGCTGCGTAATGAATTTAACACTTACTAAAATCAATTTTTATGCCAAGGCTGAATCAAATCGGACCATAATTAAGAAAGCTACAGCACTCACACTCGCGCTCACACACATTTTTCCGACTTCGGAATCACTGAACATAAACGGACTAGAAGTAGAGCCACCATTATAAAAAACGTGCTCGATATTAGCGGCTCAAGTTCAAGTAATTGGACTGTCTGCCGCTACGAACACTGCAAGTTGCAACAACAGGAAGAGACATTTGAGAAAATAGACAGTACTATTACCTATTTAACTGTAATTGAACACTTTGCCGCAAGATGCCACCAGCAGCGAGCGCTCACTCTATACTCTCTCATACGGGTTATCATTCTAGTACGTTTATATTCAAAATTTAATGTCACCAAATTTTTACTGTACATTTTGCGAAATTAACAAATATAAACCGAAATGCCTGACAAATCTCAAGTAGCAGCTGATTGAAAAAGTGAGATGACTAACGAGTTAAGGCGTATTTAAGACAAGGAAAATATAACTCGGCAGAAGCTCGTAATAAATCATACGTACAAACGAGACTCATCAGTCAAGCTAAAGGTTTATCATCATTGTCCCCCCGACTGTCATAAACATTAACATTTATATCTTTATTAAAACTCACGCTTTGAAATATGAATAGTTCAATAAGCTTATCTATAAGCACTTGTAGTTTTAAGCCTTTCCTTGTTTATTAGAAACGACATTTATCATTTTCCATTGAAGAATTGGCTACTGAAGTGCCAACATAAAATGACACTGAACATGGTACTTACAAGTTAGCAATAACTGGTCCAATTTCTTTCACAAACCACCAATTAAAAAAATCCTTGGCGAATTTCCATTGGAAAGCTGATAGGCTACAATAATTTTCAGGTTATGTTGTTAAAAACTAGTTAAGTTAATTTGTTTTCGAAAAAATCGTAATCAAAATAACAATTAATACAATAAATAAAAGTTAAGTTACGAATTCTTCAAAATCAAATGAGAGAAATTTAACAGACGATCAAAGATTACGCAAAAATTAACTAATGATACATGATTTTTATTTTTGGTACAATAACAGTTTTTTTTTGTAAAAAGCACATCTTACAACCAGAATGGAAAAACGAGTCATTGTTAATCAAAATCGTTTCAATAGTTTAGGATGTTAAAGAATGATAAAAAGGTTAGAAGTGTCTTTTCAAATCGATTTTCTACGCTTTGACTACTGATTTTTAAAAAAATAATAATTTTGACGATTTCGTTATGCATCTTAAAGTAACAATAATGGCAGCTCTACAGGAGTTTTTTTACGTTTTGGATACCTGAAAAGTGGTACTTGTCAACTGCCGTTATACACAAATAAATGCAAATGTCCGATTAAAACACGAGATAAGAAACAATCTGTCTAACACAATGTTAGGATCAGTGCACCTTAACGGTCTTCCCACAGTGATCACCCCATTTTCCGATAGCGTAAACGCTAGGACCTTTGAATTTGGACAGGCTCAGATAGCAATTGTGCAATTAGTGTTTGCAACGATGCGAATTCCGAGTAAGAGACAATCACAACCCTTAATTAAATGTTTGACATGTGTTACCTTGTTTGTTAACATTATCAGCGACTACATTACAAGCGCAGCGACTTTGCAAACATTGGGTAAATTGGAACGTTGCTTTGGCGCGACATCCATTCTGCTCTGTGAGGGGGAAGTACAGACAGACAGAACAGACAGAACATTCCTCGGGAAACTTGGCAACGCTGAATCTATTCGTTCTTTAGTCATTGTGTTAATTAGGGGTTCTATGTATATTTATGTCTTCATTTTGTAGGTTAAACATCCGCTTTTGGTAAGCTTGCTCGTTGACGTGATGGAAGGGAAATTCCAGAGAATAACATATCAATCACTTCCGGATACGTTGGTTTTAAATTAATTGTCAAATTGTACTGTGAACACCATCAGATTGATTTTAAAACTTCCAATGCAGTTTGAAAATGTTGGCGAAAAGTGTATTTTTTAGGATTTTTAGTAAGATTTACTTTACGGCGACCTGAACAGAGGGTCCCGCGCAAGCTTATATTCTACCTCTGACTTAAAATAGGTAGCCGTCAATAAATCTACCCGTAGCTTTCTGACTTTTCCTAAAAGCGCTAAACTAAAAATGTGAATGGAGGACATGCGCTAGCCTTTACCATTAAATGTAAACGTCTAGAATTATAACCCTTATGAGAGGTGTGAGCGCTCGCTATTGGTGGTATCTTGCGGCAGAGTTCGACCATATTTAAATATGTAATAGTACTTTCTCAAACGTCTCCACCTCCTGTCCTTGCAGCTTGCGGCGTTAGTCCAATTACGTGGAATTTAGCCGCTGATAACAAACACGCTTTTTATAATGGTGGCTGTACTTCTAGTCCGGCTTTAGCTAAAAGGGAGAGCTAAAACTCTGGAAATTCACCAATTAGAAGTGGAGAGTAAACCCACTTTGAAGTAGAGGGTACCCCTCTTGAATCCTATCCAAATCCTAGACTTTATGAAAGGACTAATATGATTGGAGAAGGCACTGTAAGCATAAGTAAACATCTCAGGAACCCTAAAATGGGAAATAAATCTACAAAGACCATGGGTGTAATAGTAAACCTATACACTCAACCACCCAAATGTTGTTTTTTAAAGATTAGGACACGGCCATTTTGAAACTGTTAAACGGATTTTGCTAGTTAACGAACTATTACTAAAGTAGATTCTTCTACCAAGTTTGAAAGAATTAGAACCTAGATTACGAATGCTAGAGTCCTAATATACACACATTTAAAAAAATATATATTTAAAGATCAGTATCGGCTCTCATTTTATAGGTCATCCAATGGGTTTCTAGGAAACATCAAAGGTCTTGGGACGGTCTTGTACAGACGGTGGAACAGGGCAACATCGTCTGAAGCATTCCACGGTTCTCTAAAGACTTGAGACTGGATTGGGAAGTTGAATCTGTGAACGAGGGTGCACAATAAGCTACTTAGCTGAGTGGGAAAACCAAGATCATAAAGTTTTGGCTCTCTAGTGGGAAAAATATTTGGGTCTTATCATTGTAGTGCTCACAATAACTCATTTTCCAATAGAAGAAAGCTAAATGTCATGATTGCATATTAATAATATAGATTCGGTACAGTGACTTCACCCGCACAGCACTTGAAATTGTTACTCGAGAGATAAAATAATATCTTCACCAGCTGAACAATTGGCAATTCTGATTGATCTCCCCTACCTCCTATCCTTAGAACAATGCAATAGTAAGCAACCCCTATTGCACAAGGGATTACACGTATCAAATTGCAGAAGCCGCACAAGGGTTATGGAACTCTGATAGAATTTATACTACCAACTTGACAACTGAAACATTTGCTTTAAACAAGGTTCTTTGGAACAAAATTAAACTTTTCAAAGAGAAAACATCAATTTTCGAAGTTTTTAAAAGGCTTAATACATATAAAAAAATGCTTGCCAGTTTGTTATAACCGCGGTTAAAACAAACTAGCGACAATTTTGGTATTTAAATCTGACTTCTCTACGTAATCACTGTTAAAATTTGCTCAAACTTAAGATTAATCCAAGAGTTTCAAAATGGCGACTATTTCAAATCTCTAAAAATACATCATTACAATTTTATCTTTAATATTTTTTAAAAACTCACATTCGTAATCAGCGATAAAATCTGCATAAATTAGCATTTCAAATATTCAAAATTCACTGAAATTACGAAAATAAATCTGACGGTGGTCAATGCTTGTTCCCATTTTCGTATTTTCAAAGTAATCTGGATATTTGAAACGCTAATAAATGCAGATTTTAATTGCTAGTGATTTTGGTGGAGAAAAGCAATTGCAGATTGTCCATTACGTCAATGAGACACCTGCGTACAGCGGTTGCATAGTTTTCGATTACACGTAACTATTATAAATTTTAAGAAGGAAATTGTTTTATACGAAATCAAATTTGAAAACGATAAAGCATCGTGGGTCAAATTCTTACAGACCAGAAAATCAGCTTGCTTAGAAAGTGCCGAAAAATAAACAAGTAACTTTATACTCGGCCTAACCTGTTGGAAGATGTTAATTTATTCATGCAACTCTTCAATGCTAACCCTTGCTGTAGCAACCCCCCGCTACGTATCCCATTACGGTTATAATTAAGCCCGACATTACGGAATATACGGCCGGGTGCTACTGAAGACACAGCAGCTACTGAATCACGATGGAATGATTATCTACATTTTATTGTACAAACAAAACTATACAATAGTAGCTCAGCCATCTGACAAATACCACTTCGAGACGAAAAGTTCTCCCTGCCACTTGTCTAGCAGACGTGCTTTTCAAAAACTAACAATCATTTTTTTTTAACAAACATTTTTTCCAAAATAAGATTCCACCACCATAATCAGTGTTGAATTATGCGTTAATTATCATTTTAATTTTTCAATTAAAATGAAAATCCGTTAGACTAACGGATTTTAATGCGATAATTTGTATAAACCAAAATCGACATTTTTTGCCACGTTTTAACACACACACTTCAAGGTGGCGGATCTGGAGTGGATCTTACCATGATGGCCGCCCTAACAGTTCATTTTGCAGTGGAAATTAGCTAATAACAGCATCATGCACTGTCAAACTGACGTGACAGAAGCGAGTTTTCAAAAAATAACAATACAATATTACAATATTTTTTTAATTTTCCACATTTTTGAAAATCTGATTCTTCTTTTCGGCTTACAACTTCTCCGGCGTTTTCCAATTTTCTCTGTCGTTCCATAGATCTTGGTCCAATCCCTTCTAGCAACTCCTTGTCAATTCCTACTCTCCAACTAAGTATTGGTTTTTCTCTTTTTCTGCGACCATGTGGTTTCCATGTTTGAATCTGTTTGGGAAGTTCATTTTCGTCCATCCTTTCGACGGACAAACCATCGAAGTTTTTTTGTCTTGATGTAGTCAACAATCTATGAC
>CM040187.1:8437066-8652066 GCA_022606455.1 Callitettix versicolor
TTGGCCTTCAGGTTTTCTACTGCTTCCCGTCCTTCGGCGAATTCCTTGTGCCAAGCAAAAACGCGAGCTCTTGACAGGGTCCTGTCCCCGTATTGAGCCGTCAATCTACGAAAGATTTCAGTCGGATTGACCCCCTCCTTGGCCAAAAACTTAATAATAATTCTCTGCTCCACGGAAACGTGCACTTCACTCTCACCCATTGTATAGTTTTATACTGAAGGGTCCGAACGGAAATGTTGCCCGTCTACGCCCGTCCCAAACCTCCCAGGCTACCTGAAACCCCACCCTTTAGAGTTCAATGTCCAACGGAAAAGTTTTTAGAAAGTCAGTCTCGTTTATTTTTGATCAACCCTCGTATACAGATTTAAATAACAAAAACTCGCCATTTTAGGAAGAAATAACTAGCTGTGGAGCGTGAAATTGATCGGGTTTAATCGAGACAGTATGATTAAAATATTTTATATACGACGTTTTTGTCTGTCTGACAGACAAACTGTCAGAAAGAAAATACTCATCCACGCAGTACCGTCTCTTTCGTGCGCAGCGTCTCTTTTACTTCATAACGTTTGCACTGACTTAACATCATGATTTAACTAATTAAATTTTACAAACATTTGATAAATATAGTCTTTTAAATATTCAATATTGCCGAATTTTTCGAATTTTTGAGATTTCTACGAAAATCCAACTTAATATTTTAAATCTACGACATAACTAACTTTCCCTCCTAACTTTCGGTAAAGTTAGTAAACATCGTAACGCCACGGTGTGTTGTTATTTAGAGTACGTTGAGCTCAATGAAGTCTGCGATGCTTTGGCTTCGGCTCAAAGTGAATTTGGCATGATCACAAAGGAGGGCTGCGTGCGTCATAGCGTTGATAAGTTACTTAGTCCATTCTGGTTAAGTAAAAACTTGCATATATCATGAGGAAACAAGGAGAAAAGCAGTGAACAGGAAACAACCGCAGGAGAGAGATTCGCACCACCTCGGCTACAGTAGAGTTCTGGTATAGCTACGCAGAAGCTGCTGGCGAAATTTCCAAAGGATCTACCTGCTGTTAGACTGTGCGGGGCTTTAGCAACAAAGAGAGCTACAACTCTTGAAACTCACATTTATATCTAGCACCCAGTTTCTAAAACATTTATACCATGTTTTGAAGGGTTTGAAGGAGACCAGAATTGCAGGGGTGCAGACTAGTTGCACCCATTGAGAGGATTTAGGCGTCCCTCACGGTACCTAACACATACTTACACTTAGGGAGGCGATAATAGCCTTAATGTGCTTTTCGCCTTAAAATAACAACAAAAAATCTAGAACATTTATTTAATGTTTATAATAAAATGCTAGATTAACAAAATTTTGCATTCTCTTTCTACAAAATGTTTAATCAAAGATTACCATCTCCAATTAAACTCTCATTAACTTTAAAGAAACATTAATTGGAGACAAAAAGGCTGTTTTGAAACACACAATGTAATTTTTAGGTTATCAATGTTTACTTTTTTGTTTCCATAGTCACATTGTGCTATACATTTTTAAGTATTGTAGGCTATTACGTTTTTGGGAGAACCGCACTCTCATATAAATTGTGTGTGGCAGGCTTAAATGTAAACAACACCTTCTTTACTGAACCTAAATCTAATCTTGAATTCTTCGTCCGAAAAATAATTAAGCGAAATTAAGGTTCTAACAAATAAACAACCCAATTACTTTTTTGAATTCTTTATCTGAGCTACTATTAGCATAATTTTGTATACTCAAGAATCCGTTGCAAATATTGCCTAAAATCAATTGACAGGTTATTTTGTTATTGCCGATTAAATAGTTTATAGAAAAAACTCGTAAACACTAAAAAATATAATGAATAAAATTTAGTCACAAAACAAACATTGACAACGTTGTCAATCTAGTAAAATGAAACGGTAATAATTATTATTCTACAATTAAAATATTTACTTTGCCGATATTGCAACATTAAATTAATAACTACTTAATCTTCGATTAGCAGTTAATGGTTGTTCTCATGCAAAAACTGAAATTGATGATATAATTAAAGATTAAATTTAATGGGTGTTCTAGAAACCGGCTGTAAGATTTTTCTCGTTTGACCGCTTACGTACCTACCACGATGGTTTTTTCTTAGTTTTTTAAGTATACTAACACAGGCCTATAGGCTCATGTTCTTGATGCATGTTTAGGTTTTGTTAAGTACTTGAGAACGAGTTGAGCCACACTATCGATACGTCGTGTATTGCTTTATACACACAAATGATGGCAAATGTCCAAATACGTCGTGTATTGCTTTATACACACAAATGATGGCAAATGTCCAAATACGTCGTGTATTGCTTTATACACACAAATGATGGCAAATGTCCAAATACGTCGTGTATTGCTTTATACACACAAATGATGGCAAATGTCCAAATAAATTGTAACAACAACATAAATATATAAAATATTTTTTTAGTTGTCTACAACAGTCAAAGACAAAACACAATTTGTATTAAGGTGATCATTTACGGACCGGAACTCAGTGTTATATCCGGGTTTAAATGTGTTATTCCAGGAACACGTGTCAGAGGACGATAAGAAGAAGAAGGAAAAGGGTAGGTTTGTTCATGTATTACGATGATGCAGGAAGAGGAAAACGTCGCCCGCCATATTTCACCAACCGTAATGCCACGCTTGGGAAATTTATGTGAAACAATCAAATTGTCGAGCCTTATTATTCATTCACAAGTCGTGAACTGGTCTTACCCCGGGAGAGAACATCTTTTCGTGTTAGATTTACCAATCTGGTGGTCGAGTTGACCTATTTAGTTCGCTTACATCGTCAAATCTCTGCGAACAGAAAACATTGCCTTCGGTTTTTGACAACATAAAACAGCGAAGCTACAGCGTTGATGACGTAGTGGAAGTGAATTTAAAAAAACAACTAATTTCTGTTATTGAACCAAAAATAAAAATTATGTATGATATTTTCTCTTCCTTTTTACTTTACTTACGATAATTTGTTCGAAAACACGACAAATTAACATAGATAGTTTTAAACAACATACACTAAAACTTATTATTACAGCCTATCAGCTGTTTCAATGAAATCAGCTGATCGTTACGCATTAAACTGAATTTTTAACATAACCAACTGAAATGATATTGAAGCTGTTGTGCGAAATCAGCTGTTTAGAAGTAGTCATAATTACATTTTTATGTAGGCCTATACAATATCACGTAACGCGCTAAATATTCTATATGCAATATACAACTATATAATTTTTTATTTATTTATTTTAAGGCGAAAAGCACATTGAGGCTATTATCGCCTCCCTAAATGTACGTGTGAGTGTAAAGTGTTAAAGTCGTAAGTGTAGTGTTGTAAGTGTAAATGTGTGTTAGACTCGGGTACCGCGAGGGACGTCTAAATCTTCTCAACAGGTGCAGCTGATCTGCACCCTCCTGCGGGGTAACTATATAAATATGCAATATGCAAATATACTATATAAATATATTATACGCAATATGACACTGGCACGTATCGCGAAAAATCCAACATCACACCCAGCCCTAAAACATGATACATGTTAAAAAAGTGTAGACAGAAGTGAAAATTTGAACTAATGATGTTGGTTCTTCAAGGATCTTGTGGAACTCTATTGGTCGTGTTGAATCTATTTAATACAATAACGATATGGATGTCCCGCTATTCGTGAATATAAATCTTTACTGGTAGTTCAAAGGACAGTAGACCTTGCAGTATATTCTTAATTAATATACAGAGCGCTCCTAACTAACCGGCAACCGTAATATTGTTACTGGATCAACTTTAATGGAAATGTTATGCTCTTTCTCTATAAGCTGTAAATTATAATAATAGGTTTTGCTGTTTATACTGCACTACAGGAAATAATCAACAGCTATTCTCTCAAAATTTAATCAAAGCCCGCTATCTTGAAACGGAAGTGAATGGTAAAACCTCTTACACACATTTCTTTCGGATTTTATACGAGATATCTTCGTACTAAATTTCAAGACAATCGGCCAATGCGTTTGATTAAAACTGTATACACTCACATCGTCAAATCAAAGGCCACCATTTTGAAACGGAAGTGAATGGGAAAAGTCTTACACACAAACAATAATACTGTATTTCCATAATTTCTTCTTGTAAAGCCATAGCTTTCGCGTGTTTACTATTCAAGGGCCAAGGTTCGCCTTAGAAATTTTCACTTGAAAAACTTACATTTAAATAAATAATATAAATATGCTAAAGAATGCTTTGTGTTTATATAGAAACAGACTGTATTGGATTTTTACACGATTGCCATACTTTCTAGACGGAGAAGGAACTTTTTTGTCTTCACGTAATGAGAAAGAACAAATGTGAGTAAAACCGGAAGTAATAAAATAAGTCTCATTAAAAAAATGATTACACCATAGCTAATAAGAAAATGAGTTTAAAAAAATCATTTAAAATACGAAAATGAACCATCACCGACGCAGCTAGGTTCATACTTACGGTTTTCCGAATTTAAATGAATCTGAAAATACGATTCATGCAGGTTTTAACAGATCATGATAGGCCTAGTGAAATCACATTTCCAAGAATTATAAAAGTTTTGACGCGCTTTTTAGTTTTTCTCATTTAACTGTTTTGTTCTCCCATTACGGAGCATTAAAATGAATTTTGCTGAGTAACAAATTTTTCCAAACAATTAAGTACAAAAATCAATAATTGTGCCAAGTTTTAATTAAACTGGATCAAAATTACAACCACTCTAGAAGAATTAGGTACACTTTTTTTAAAAAATGTTAAAGTATTTTTGTAAGAAGGTAAGATTAATTTAATAAATTTTTTAACCATGTCAAAATGCATTCTCATAAAACAATGAAGTGTTAAAATTGCAGCAAGTTTACATAAAAAATGCATGGTCTGGATTTGTATATATAAAATATATATTTTAATGACTACTCAAATATATTCTAGAAATCATCGATTGGTGAATGGTGCTTGTGTCATGGTCATGGACACCATCCATGATTGTTGCTCCAAAAGCTCATTTCCCAATGGAAAATTGCTAAAAATTGGAGGAAAATACAAAACTTTCAATAAAACTGTCAATCCAATTTTGAAAAAAAATTGTTTTGTAGAGTGTCACAAATGCCAATAGCTTCCAAAAACAAAATTTTAGGAGAAATAACCAATTACTGAATAACATATTTACATTATTTGAATACAATTATTACCATTTTCGGGAAAATTTTAAGCTTTTTATTTTTTTTTATGGCAGCTTACTTTAATTACGAGTCTACATAGCTATTCCAAAAAATTCACTTAAGGTGAAACAGAGCTCTACGGGAAGAAACACCCAGATTTAAATTTGAACAAAAACTTAGTACCGATAGGTTAGTAGAATTTCTTCCAACATAAACACATACACGATAGGTTAGTAGAATTTCTTCCAACATAAACACATACAATCAGATATTCACTTAAAAATAAATTTTTGAGACAATTATAATACGTCTTCTCATATTGTAACAAGAAAGAAACAAGTTAGAAAGAAGGTACCTATGATTACGCCCTATGATACTTATATCTTCTGTTATACACACACTCATAAAAACATAATCTTTTCTGATTAAACCTTGCAACATTCATGAAAATCAGTATTGACCTGTATCTCTATAGCCTAACGACTATATCTAGGTGGCCTACCTTAATTAAATAAGCCTGACCTATGAAAGCCATAAAAATTCAAACAATCGTTTACAGTTAGTTGAACTGACAGACCTAGTGTAGATTAAAATCCACAATATCTTTATTTTTTTATTATTATTCTTCATCCGGATCACCCACTTTGGGGTACGCCAAATCAATTACTTTGATGTGCGTTAGCTGCCTTCCGCTGTATCCAATACTGCTTCATTCTATCCGAGGCTGCCTTCCTTCTTTCATCCGAGACTGCCCCGCTCCTTTTAGATGTTGGTTTTTCTTGGAACCTTAGGTTTTCATTATGTAAAAGTTTTCGCAGTTTAAGTACATCGTCAATCATCTCATCTGATATCGCCAGCTCAGTTAAAGTCCTCCTGGACCCGCCTGAATCAATCACTCTTCCTTTTCCGATCTCTGAAGAAAGCAAAGATCCGCCTAGTAAGTCTACTGCTGTTCATCCTACTAATATGGCCATAAAAACTAAGTCGTCTTTTCCTCATGCTATCTGAGAGTCTCTCAATTTTGAGATACAGGTTTTTATTAGAAATCAACTTTACTTCATTATTTCTAAAGTTTTGGCCCAATATCTTCCTTATTAACTTTCTTTCCTTCTTCTCCAATATTGAGTGTAAGAGTTTCAGATGCATATAAAGCCTCTGGTTTGATCACAGTTTTATAATGCTTAAGTTTGGAATTCCAGGATAGCGATTTCTTGTTATACACCTCTTTGGTTAATTGAAACGCCAATTCCATTTTACACATCCTGGATTCCAATGCTCTCTTTTCTAAGGCGTTCCAGCTGATCCATTCACCCAGATATTTGAAGTGGTCAACTCTCTCGATTTTATGACTACCGACTCTCAGATGTCGTGGTGCATTTTTAATATTCGTTAGTATTTTGGTTTTCTCAAATGAGATTCGGAGACCTACTTTAATGGCTTGCTTCTGCAACTCTTTAATTTGTAATTCTGCCTCGGACCAGTCCTTGGCTATGAGAGCCAGATCATTCGCAAAAGCCAGGCAGTTACACTTCAGTCCTTTGGTCCCCATTTTGATTCCACTGCCTTCCTTCAGATTTTGATTCCACTCTCTAACCACCTTCTCCAGCACACAATTAAATAATAGCGGTGATAAACCATCACCTTGTCTGACTCCAGTTCTGATCAGAAATGGTTCTGACAATTGTTCCATAAATTTCACTTTAGAATATCTGTCTGTTAAGGTGGACTTAATTATATTCGTAGTTTTGTTATCCAGGCCTAATTCCCTCAATATTGATATGAGTGAAGTCCTATCAATGGAGTCATATGCTTTCTGGAAATCAATGAATGCTATTACATACGTTTTACTCGAGAGTTTACAATAGGTCATGACAATTTGAAGGTTAAAAATCTGTTCCGCACATGATCTACCCTTCCTAAATCCACCCTGATACTCCCCTAGTTGGCAGTCCAGCTGTGGTTCTGCTCTCATCAGTAACGCCTTCGAAAGTATCTTATACGTTACTTCCAGTAACGAAATTCCCCTATAATTGTTCGGGTCTGTTTTTGAACCTTTCTTGTGGAGTGGATGTATTAAAGCTGTTTTCCAGTCAGATGGTACCTCTTCTGTTTCCCACACATTTTCGATGATACTAACCAATGAATACTGTGCACTGATATTGGCTTTCCTCCAAAGCTCCGCTACAATAGAACTTTCCCCTGAAGCTTTTTTATTATTATTTTTTTTTTTTAACGTCCGACTATTTTGCACACTTGGGCTAATGCAGACGATGGGATGATTTATAGCGTATGAAAATGCCAAGCCCTGGCCGGGAATCGAAGCCGTGTCCTCAGGGGTGAAAGCCGAGTACGCTATCAACTAGGCCACCATGGCAGCTTATACACAAAATATCTTTAAGGTTATAACATAAAGACAACCGCATAACTAACCCTATATAGACTAATAAACCTTTAAAAATTATGTCTAATACGAAACAAATCTTGACTTTTATATAATGTTCACAGTTCGTTAAGTTTATAGGCCACTTTCCAATTTATGACATTCTTTTTTGTAAACAAGATGAGTCTTCCTTGAAGATTTTTTTTGTTTTTGTTATTTTAAGGCGAAAAGCACCTTGAGGCTATTATCGCCTCCCTAAATGTAAGTGTGAGTGTAAAATGTTAAAGTCGTAAGTAAGTGTAAGTGTGTGTTAGACTCGGGTACCGCGAGGGACGTCTAAATCCTCTCAATAGGTACAGCTAGTCTGCACCCCATGCGGGAGGTTCCTTGCAGAAAAATTGCATAATCATAAATGTATAAACCTGGGCATAAAATAATTGTGAACCTCATGGAATCACTTAATTAATGTTCATCTGATCTAACAAAGTCTTCTCCATAAAATTAACACGGAAACTTTAAAAGCCAAAACTTCAATGCTCTTAATGCTTGGGGCAAAACCCTAAAGGAAAAATGATAGTATAAATGCTTGATGACATATCTGGGTATAAACATACCTGTCATTAAAAAAAAACTAAGCAAATTAGTCGGACAGAATAGCCAAACTGATTTATATTCGGTTTTATCAGTTTTTTAAATAAATAGGCTAGATTACTGCTTTACTTTAATATATTTTTTTGACTTCTCTGAAAAACATTTTTAGATAAAATTTTATCAGGTCTGTTAGGAAAATTTTTTTACTAGTTTAACAATGAAATCGAAACAACACAACATGGCAGATCCAATATTTCTTTTTAAAGAAAGTTTTAGTAGATTCATTTTTCATTTGTGGATCAAATTAATATGTTTGATAAAGCATAGTAACCAAATTATGTTAATTTAGACTACTTAGGCCAGAGATATTAAAGTTTATACAGGGTGAGAGTTGAATTATAAGGTAATTCCTTAAAAACTGAAAAAGTCAACTTACACAAATTAGTACCAATGACCAAAGTAATAAATCAACTTTAATATTAGCCATCTTTTTTCTCATATTTATAACAGTAAGTTAATTTATGATTTAAGTTTGATAACAAATATTTAAGAAACTAGAAAAAAAAATATCACTACTAATTTGATAGACATATGACAAGTTCAAGGGTCATTTCCTATAACTGAAATTATTTCTTTTAATTCCTTTATTGGCAAAAGATAAATGTAAAGTTGTTTTATATTACCACTTGCTTAAATATTGATGGTAAATATATGCCCTCTTAAATATAGTATCACACAAAAATAAAGCTTTCACTAATGACCTGATTTAAATTTAGTTCATGTATGTGTGTGAAGATACAGTGGTTATATTTTGGCTACTATTCAAAATAAATTATTTAATTTGTTTTAAATGACCTAAAAATAAAAATATATTATAATAGTAATAAGTAAGCTAATACTGTAGGTAATATAAGCTTATCTAATAATAACTTTAACTTAATGTATAGAGGCATATAACTTTGCTAGAATAAAAATTTAACTACACCAAAATTTGTTATTAGGAATGTCAATCAAGGCTTGTTGAAATTTTAAAAAATTTTAATAAATGATTCAAAGTGTTAATTTAACAAATTTTTTAACTATGTCAAAATACATTCTCATAAAACTATGTAGTACTAAAATTGCAGCAAATTTGTACCCACATAAAATTTGTTGACTATCCCTAGGCTATTTTAATACAATCTATTTCATATATTGACAGGTATAAGACTGTTATGTCTGTAAGTTGGTATAAAATATAAAAGTTTTTTGTTTGTAAGAATTAAAATAATGAATGCCATCATTATTATCAGAATTACCGCTAAATGAAAATGAAAATAATCAAAAATTATTTTTAAAAATGCTGAATTATTTCTTTTTTTATTCTGAAAAGTTAACAGTATTCTTTAAAACAAACTAGAAAAACGGTTAATCGATTGATGAAATTAACTGAGTTATTCTTTTTGATTGAAATTATAAAAGATAATAATAATGTTTTTTGTTGTCATTATAAATTATAGAGTATCCTGCATAAAGTTTGGGATTTTTTAAACATAACCTAGTCTAAGATTTTAATACAGTGCAACATCAAATATTATGTAAAGCCATAAATAAAGTGTTTATAAATTCAATTTGACATACTACGGACGTAATTAAAATGTTTTGTTTTTAAATACAACTAATCTACGACTTGTTTTATAACAAATAACCACATTGTTTTGGAATAGAGCATGGGGATGTTTTCAAAAATGACAGTAGAAGATACAGCTGCAAGCTACTTACCATCCTTGAGCTTCGTTGATGAATTACTCATAGACTTGTCCACTTGACAGTACATAGTATCCACGAATCACACACCGTATGAATTTCTGTAATTCTCACCGAATTATAGCAATCATAGCTAATTAATTACCACAATTATCACTTTTAAATCACACTCGAAACGCACACCACTATCCCAGCAGACGCCATTGCTGCACGCAAGACAGATGAGCTTCGTTCCAAACTGTAAACACACACTAGGTAGCAGCACCACCTGGTCAGTTTTAACGGTTTTGATTTTGCTATTTCCAGAAGAGTGCAGTAGTACTGCATTATTCACCTGCATAAGGTGTAGTTGTGTCAACAACCACTTGCTAACAATAACAATGAATCATTCTTGGAAATGTTGGATCACTTGTTATACGTTATAAATTACTATTCTTGCGTATTACACAATTAAATAATCAATATTTCTTAATTGAAATATGAAATAACTAGCTGTTACCCTTTGCGGCTTTGCCTGCAATTATAATGTAGGCAATAAAATTTATAGTCGATTTTCAAAATCAGAATAGGTCATTTCATTTTAATATATATTTCTATTTAAAATATTATACGATTTATGGTTTTCGGCCAAGAAATATACTTTTTTGCTACTCGATACTCTAAAACAGGGTCCTGTCATATTTTAATAAAATACAGTATTATTAAAAAGTCACTATTATACAATTAAACTGGAATATTATTGTGTTTATCTCAGGTACCTAAACAGTGTTCATACCAAATTCAATCTCAATTGGTCCAGTAGTTAAAGTGTGATTGAATAACAAACAAATAAACGAAAACAAACTTTCAGAAATATAATATGATGATTACCTGTTACCCGTCACGGCTTTGCCCGCAATCGTAATATACATTAAAGATCACGCATTACCGCGTTAGGACCAACAACCATGTCAGTTAGGTTATGGTGTATTTCGGTGGGGATTTTTTTGAAAAAAATAAAGGTCCTTAAGTTATTAAGGCGCACCACCGTGTATTTCTTTTTTTAGGTTTTTTTAACGCAACCGTGTTATTAAGTTATGGAGTACTCTTTAAAAAAATTAAGGCTTTTTCCTGCATCACCGTATTAGGCACAACAACCGTGTCAGTTAGGTTCTGGAGTACTTTTTTTAAAAAATAAATAAAGGTTTTTTTAGTGCATCACCGCGTTAGGCCTAACAACCATGTTAGTTAACTTATGGAGTATTCTTTAAAAAAAAAATAAAGATTTTTCACGCATCACCATGTTAGGCCTAACAACCGTGTCAGTTAAGGTTGGAGTACTCTTTAAAAAAATAACGGTTTTTTTCACACATCGCCATGATAAGCCCAACAACCATGTCAGGTAGGATATGTGGTATTCTTTAAAAAAATACAAAAGTTTTTTTACGCACCACCGTGTCAGTTAAGATATGTAGCCTAGTATTCTTTAAAAAAATATAAAAAAAAATATAAAGGTTTTTCACGCATCAACACGTGACAGGCCTAACACCAGTTAGGATATGTAGTATAGTATTCTTTAAAAAATATAAAGGTTTTTCACGCATCATCGTGTTAGGCCCAACAACCTTGTCAGGATATGTAGTATTCTTTAAAAAAATATAAAGATTTTTTCACGCATCACTGTGTTAGGCCTAACAACCGTGTTAGTTAAGTTATGGAGTACTCTTTAAAAAAAATATAAAGGTTTTTTTTTCAGGATCACCGTATTAGGCCCAAAAACCGTATCAGGTTATAAGTACTCTTTAAAAAAAAATTAATAAAGGTTTTTTTAATGGATCACCGTGTTAGGCCTAACAACCATGTTAGTTAGCTTATGGAGTATTCTTTAAAAAAAATATAAAGTATTTTTCACGCATCACCATGTTAGACCTAACAACCGTGTCAGTTAAGGTATTCAGTACTCTTTAAAAAAAATAAAGGTTTTTTTCACACATCACCGTGATAGGCCCAACATCCGTGTCAGTTATGGTTATATAGTATTCTTTAAAAAGTAAAGGTTTTTTTCACACATTACCATGATTGGCCCAACAACCGTGTCAGTTGTGATATGTAGTAGTCTTTAAAAAAATATAAAGGTTTTTTCACGCATCACCGTGTTAGGCCTAACAACCTGTCAGTTAGGATATGTAGTATTCTTTAAAAAAATATAAGGGATTTTTTACGTATCACCGTGATATGCCCAAAAACCGTGTCAGGATATATAGTAGGCTATTTTTTAAAAAAATATAAAGGTTTTTTCACGCATCACCTTGTTAAGCCTAACATCCGTGTCAGTTTGGTTATGCAGTATTCTTTTAAAAAATGGGTTTCTTATCACCCAAAACCCGTGTTAGACGTATTTTTATTGTTTTACCGATTTACAACACGTTACTGATTTTCACAGGGTAGCAATTTTGAGGTTATGTTGGTCACTTTTATTTTCGATTTTTATCGTACTTCTCGTGCTTTCATATTTTGGATTCTTGCTTTTGGGCACATAATAAAGCATTTTAGTAACAAAAATATCGAAAAATAAGGATATGCTACACTGCATATTTACCATTTTTTCATATAATGTAATTACACAAATATATATACTACCTTACAATTGGCACTCTGCGTAGGGATTTTGTTACATTTAATATTGAAAATTCAACACAAAGTAACAAATTAAAGTAAGTTTTGAAAAAAATTTCAACTAAAATATTGAAAATGTTACATTAAAAGCAATAATGTAAAACACAGATTAAGATTCTTAAAATAGGATTGAATCTATGTTCATCTCAGGTACCTAAATCTCAGGTCCGGTAAATAACTACAGTTAACACATGTTACAAAACTAAATACTAATAGTTATTTTGGGCTGGGTAAGTAGTATAATGACGTTTTGTAAAACGGGAATAGGCCTATGTGTATCTCAGATACTTAAAACATATTCGTACCAAATTTCATCTCAATAGGTCCAGTGGTTAAAGCGTGATTGAATAACAAACAGACAAACAAACAAACACACAAACTTTCAGAAATATAATATGAATTAGATAAATATGTACCTGTATAGACACCTGCTTAAATACATTTTTTTAAATAGAACTATATTCAAAATAAGTGAATGTTAGCTCATTAAATAGTTTAAAAATTAATTAATTATAATATATATATATATATATATATATATATATATATATATATATATATATATATAACTTTTTAAACTTCTTCTTGGTAGTTCATTAATTTTGAGATAATGACTGTATAGCTAATTGAATTTTACATGCAAAAATTGGATGTACAATTATCAGTGCAATTTGGTAAGTATGCCTACTTACCAGTAGTAGTCCTAAAGTATGCCTACTTCTAAGTTGTTAATTTATTAATTAAATATATACTATAAAACAACTGTCTTTTCCATTTCACAGCTAATTTATTGATTAATTGGATAAGAAAAAGCAGCCAAACTCCAATATAACATGGATAACCTATTACAAGGACACTTACCATTTCTAATATTCTGTTCATCCACTAACACTATCTGTATTTTAAATGCTAACTATGGCATACATTATTTATGTCAGATAGACTAACAATCGGCATTAACAAGAGCTTACTGCAATAAGTGCAGTCTTGAGAAAACCACCTAGAAGTGCGCAAGTTCAACAGTAGCTAGGGAAGGCAAACATTTTTAAAACATCAATGTTCAGAAGTCTCATTTGAAGAACAATGGTGTTAAAATTAAAATATAATTTATGTAATCATGGAATGTAGCAATTATAGTTATATAACCATGATATATCCACACACGTGTGTGTGTGTGTGTATATAAATCTAGACTACTTTTATATTAAAAACTAGAATTTTTTTTATAAATTAAGAATATTAATTATTTAAGTTAATGATAACTTAGGGAATCAAGTTCCAGTCAGCCAAAGTGTGACTTGTCATTGTCACCTTCTGAAGTGACAAGCTGATCTAATGATAACAAAAGCATAATATGCTCAAGTAAAGCTGTTAGAAGGAACACCACCAGACTTTTACTTACAATACTGATACATTGTCACAAAATATTGACGTTGATAAAACATCAACATGAACTGATCAATGTTCTTAGAGTAAATCATCCATGTTTCAAAAACATTGATGTTTCTTTACCATCTCTACATGCAGCAGACTGACCAGTGTCTAAGCCACCTCAGTTTAAACTTTCCAGCGTCTACTGTGGTCACTAATTTACTAATGTAGCACTCGTTTCAGAATAAAATTTGTATTTATGACAATTTATTGTAAATTTAGAGTGGTATTAAAATACTGAAAGAATAACTAGGTTACAATAATAAAATGTGTATAACATTACATAAATTTTCTCATATTCATTGTTTCCCACAAACTATCCATTTCAGAAGCAATTGGGGAAAAAAGGAATAATCAATTTAATCAGTTTTTAATAAAGTACAAAGGTTCATATTACTTCAACTTCATTGTACAAAATTTTAAATAACAAAATTTAAATTTGAGAATAAATTGAAACAATATTTTAAATAAAATTTTAAGTCAATTCCTACTTAGGTCATGCGCTTCCATCAAGTCAGTGAGACAGCTGCGTGCTGCGATTCCTAAAACCAACATAAAATAGAACATAACTGTTATGGTGTTATTTAAATCAAATCCTATCGTATAGTTTGTACAAATATACGATATTAATATTTCACAAAAAACTGTATTAACATCACATGTCATCCACTACAAGTTAAAAAAAATTTATTTTGAACTTACGGGGATGAATAGAAAGTATTTTATTAACGATTGAAAATTTGAACAATATATATATATATATATATATATATATATATATATATATATATATATATATATATATTATAACAATCTAGTACAAAACCAATAAGCTATTTGTTTTGGACCTAAATTAATAAATAAAAGTTATACTAAGATCCATCCACTGACAGTAACCTAGTTCAGAACTAGTAGTCTCTTAAATAGTGAGACTTAAAAACTACACAGTTCAAATGGTTTTACTCTTTTCAATCTTCTAACCATGCCATCGTTGTTGAGTAGCTGAAGGGCCTCGACATTAATGTGCTGATGTAGTCTTTGTGACTTTCAGCAAATTAAACAAGATATATTAATAAATAAATATAAATATATATTTATATATACATACATATATATATATATATATATATATATATATATATATATATATATATATATATATATATATATGGAGTGTGAACTAATAGAAGGAATTGAAAAAACAAAAAGATACCTTCTTTTTTTATATCTGTATGATTTTCTATAAATATTTTTTTAGAATGACTAATTATCAGCCTATATCCTTGGATACAGACGTTAGAATGAACGTTATGAGGTTAGAATGAAAACCCTTATGAGAGCTATTGGAGCACTCACTGCAGGTGTCATCTTGTAGCAGAGTATTCAACTCTGTTAAGTTTAACAGAGTTAAATAGATAATAGTACTGTCTATTTTCTTAAATGTCTTTCACATGTCCTTGCAGCAGTCGTGGCGGCAGACTCTCCAATTACATGGATTTTAGCCGCTGATATCGAGCACACTTTTTATTATGGTGAATGAACTTCTAGCATATTTTTATATTCAACGCCTATGTTTCAAGTCATTTATTCTCTTCCTTGCCCAGAATATTAAAAAATGATAGATATAATAATCAATGAATAATAATTAAAATTTGAGAGAAATACATTTAGATTCTTACAAATTCAAAACTCAAAAAAATTGATAACATTTAAAATTTCATAAAAATTGGTTAATTCGAAACCAAAAGCATTCAACAGACTAATCAAAATCAACGTTTTGGACTCAGAGGGGACCTGAAAAGATTTTTTTTAATTCTTAATGTCTATACCAGTTAGACTAATGAAGAAGAGGGATCGGTGTTAATGGCAACAAAATCTCAATAACATTTTTTTTATAATTGTTTACTATTTAGCAATCATGAGTAAATTTTTCTGTATCGAGAGATGTATATTTTTGCTTGTTAACTACAAATTGTTTAAAAAAATAAAAAACCTACTCTCATTTTCTCATATAATGTGTTCGTTAAAGAGCTTACGCTAATATTGACAACTTAACTAAATAAACATAGTACGTGTACAAATACATATATGTAGTACTTTAGTTCCTGATTCATTTTTGCTTGTTAGTAACAGATATAAGCATTTATGAAGACTTGGAAACTACTACATTTGTATTTTCACGCATACTACATAAAACTTGCAAATGTAACTAACATGCTATACATGGAAATAACATAAGGCTGTCACTTATTCTTCACTTTAAACATATTATCTGTTATTGGTAAGCAAAAATGCATCCAAGTGATTGGTAAATTCAGCCAAGTGATATTTCTGGTCGCTGTACTGCGACATTTTACCTACACTTTACAACACTCAATGTTTTGGGTATAAGAAATGTGACATATTCTTGTATCTTTTGTTTTCGTATCGTGTTGATCCGACTTTTAAAACATGTCAATCTGTTGTTAGCAAACCAAAACAACATATCTCAATACAGAAAACATTGCATGATACCTCTAAATAGTAAACAACTACATATTTTTTCAATACATTCTTTACACTTTGTATAATGATGAAGTAAAATATACAGAATCTCGGAAATTTGGTAAAGTAAATATAAAATACGTTTTGATTTAAATATTATATTTAATTACTTCTTTTTATATAATCGACAAAAATTTAATATATAAAACTATCTACACCATATCTTTCATATAGAATTATTTTTAAAAGGCCTAATACAAAATAATAAAGTACAAAGTTCAGAAAACAGAACAAATAAGATTAAGAATATCAACAGTTTAAAAAAAAGAAGAAAACATTAATAATACACTATTTACAAACTTAATAAATATAACACAATTAAGCCTAGAACTTTCATTCTTAAATAATAAATATTCATCCATTGCCTAAAACACGACTGGAACACAGCTATTCTTATTTGAAAATAAAACTTTTAACATTTATGCATAAAATAATTTTTACAAACATTTTACTATAACATCATAACTCACACATTGAATAGATGACTTCATAATATCAGTATAATAAAATCAATTATACTGCCATTATATCAGGAAAATGGCAAAATTAATTCAATAATAGTAAATAACAAATATTGTTATCAAAGTATTGAAAACTGCAAAAAAACTTGTATTCACACTGACCCACTACCTACAATGTTCGGAAATAATTTCTTACGCCTACACTATATTGGTAACAAATATTAAACATAATTTTCTGTTCAAAGAATGAAGTTTGTTTTTATTGCTTTGTAGTTCATTAGTGCTTGATCTTTAGATAAAAGCACACGATTTTTATATTGGAATGGCAAAACTTTTACAAACATCGATGTTCCATATCCTCATTCATGTAATGTTCTTTAACATCAATGGCGTTGCAATGTCAGGACAAAAAAATGGGTTTTCTAGGACTTTTTTTATATTATTATGCAAATAATTTATATACTTGTTACACGTGAAAATCAAAACTATTTTTTAGTTTCATAATAATAACTATAAAACATTAACATAGTTTTTAAATCAAAAGATTATTTAAAGCTTTATTAAAGATTAAAGATTCAAAGAAAGAAAGATATTACGAAATATCTTAGGCCCCAAATTCCGTAACAACCAATTACTCCACATCAGGAATGAAACTCTTTACCAAAAAACTGAAACACTATCAGACACAATAAGAAAAAGGAGAATTGATTATTATGGGCACATCCTCCAAATGGACAAAAATAGACTAACCAAAAAAATATTTGACTACTTTCACAATAAAAGAGCCAAACCACTTTGGTTTAGAGAAACAGAGAAAGACATAACAGATCTACAAATCACTGACACTATGCTCATGGACAGAACAGCCAAAACAATAACCAAGGACAAAAAACAATGGTTCCAAGGCAAAGTCAAATCCAAGCAAACGATCCAAATCTCTGATGAAGAAAGAAAAGCAAGATCACAACGAATGAAGCAATACTGGGCTACAAGGAAGGCACAGAACATTAAAAGCGATTGATTTGGTGTACCCCAAAGTTGGGTGAAACAAATACAGAGAAAGATTAAAGCTTTAAAAGATTAAAGCTAGCTTTAATCTAAAGTAATCAAAAGTTAAATAATTTTGGGAGCAGATGACTTGCTGATATGAAGAATATTTCAAAAATTAAAAATATTAGTATTATGAAATTGTCAGCAAGATATATGAAAGATAAATGTATTTTATTACCTTATAACTATAAATTTAACTTTTAAACACTAGAAAAGTATTAAAGTCATTAGAAGTGGAATTTCTCAATTAAAAAATTTTAATAAATGAAGTTAAAAATAAATGTGAATCGAAACATAAATTCCCCTATAGCTTAATTCCACACTCATTCCACTTTACCCAGTCAATGGATGAGACACAGGGTAATGGACAATAGTAGAGGGAAATATAATAGCAAAGTAATGGGAATGGGGGAATAGACAGTTACATTGAGACTTCCCATTGCTGCTGTCACAGTAAGCTGATCTGCTGACTGATAACAGCAGCAAAATGTAAGATCAGTGAAAAACAACACCATAACCATACTTTGTAATAACGACATTTATATATCTATATGTTGAAACAAAATCAATGATAATGAAAAAAACATTAGCATGAAACCATTGATGTTTGTCAACTTTTTTAATATGTATTTAAAAATGACAAGTTTGCCAGTACAATATTTTTTTAAAGTTTATAAGTAAAAACAGATTCAAAACATGAACTGACAACAATTAATCAAAATCAAGAATAGAAACACTTTTTTAAGATGAAAAGTTCTGATGGTAAACAAAATTACAAACTCAACAAATACCTTTGCATCAACAAACTGATTTATATTTATCACAAAAAAAAAGTATTAAGGTTCTTATTCTAGGTAAAATTTCAGGCATATTACTTTCCGAAACTAATTTAATTAATTTAAAATTAATTACATACCTAGTGTTAATTAGGATACAACTATTATTGACTCAATTAAACAAGTTAACAATGTCATATAAAATATTAATATAGCCTGATAATTTTAACTAAAAAATTAATGACAACCGACCACACAGAAATGTAGCCAGCCTAAATGCAAACATTCAATTTACTTTTACTGTTTTCAAGTGTGTTAAAGTTGATAATCTTTATGTATGCACTTCAACACACTAGTGTATTCTGCACAAATTTTTAACACACTCAATAAATTAATAAAGCGCTAGCGCTTGCAAATGAAGTATATTATGGGGCTCTTAAACTCTAATGTGAAGATAGAAGCACTTGATCTTTTCCAAATCTGTATAGTTTTCAATAATTAAAAACTCTTAAAATGCCAAGAGATAAACAAACAAAAATCAGTATTTTACAACAGTATAGAGGTGGTAAAACAGACAATTAACTATCACTGAACAGTAATAAATACTTTTAGCCTAGATTACAGATAAAAAACAAATTTTTAGCAGTAAAGTTTGTTGAATGTGACAGAATACATTAAATAAAGTAAAAAGAATTGAATAAATCATTTTAATTATTTCACCTCTAATACTAATATAACTCTAACAGTATTTATAGAAATATCACAAAAATTCTAATTTTAAATAAATCCGCTTGATTTTGTTAGAAACATGCAAGAAGGCCTACATTAATATTACCTGAGTCTACAGAACATTTGATCATACCATTATTAATGAATTTCCATAGGAAAATAAACTATTTATACATTATATAAGGAGCACTGTAGCGTTGTCAACAAGTACAAGAGGAAATCCCTTCTCTGATGAAAACATTAGCTTTTAATAAGCTACCTGAACAACCATCACTGTAAGACACAGGCTGACCCAAGACCATGAAATGAGATCTAATCTTGACTTCTAAAATATGTTTTGAATAGTCGCACACACTTATCAATAATATAGCAAATACTCTGATTCAAACTTGGCACTAAAGTTGATTTAGGACAATTTCGTTTATAAGCAAAATCTAATTTGTTTCAAAATAGCAGCATTCAATCTTAAAAAAACTACAATTACACTTCGATCATTGAAATCAGCTTTGATCATCTGCACAAATTAGAATTCAAATTAGGTTGAAAATACAAAAATAAATCAGATGGTAATCTGGTTTGATCATATTTTTAGTGTTGATTTAAAATAACTTATGCAAATTTTATCGCTGAATTTAAAAAAAAAATAATTTTTTTTCAAGATTTGGAATGGTTATTCTAAAATGGATTTGCTGAATAGCAAACTTGTCCAAGCTGTTACAAAAATATTGAATCAATGTACAAGATGCCAAAATCAAAAAAAGTTCTTCATTTTGGAAAATCTGTATCCACCCTGTCAGCTAGACACTTGCGTGCTGTGATTATTTGACTAGCAGACTTATATAATCAATGCGTTAACTTAGACAATTAGTAGCCGCCTCGGTGGTCTAGTGGATAGCGTACTAGGCTTTCACCCCGAGGATCCGGGTTCGATTCCCGGCGAGGGCTTGGCATTTTCATACGCTATAAATCATCCCACCGTCTGCATTAGCCCAAGTGTGCACAATAGTCGGACGTTTTAAAAAAAAAAAAAAAAAAAAAAAATAGACAATTAGTTGTTGGAAATACTTTCAATTTTGTGTTGTATTTGTTTAAAATGTTTGATCGCTAAAACAACAGTGCAAACACCAGACAATGTCGAATTTATAAGACCAGCCTTATTTGGAAGTGTGCGCTGATCAGAGAGGCGACACTTTTGAGTACATAATTTGTCAGACAAAACCACACAAAGAAATCTCCCTCAGAGTGTGCATTTCCATCCTTATAAACTGTAAAAGTACATCAGTTAACAACAAGGAACAAAGTGTTGCATTTCATTATTGCCAGATGATTCTATAGTTGTTAAACAATCATCATGTCTTCAACAAGTGCATTAAGCAAATTTTTCCCTGAATGGATTTATAAATAAACAGAACTTTTGTTATTGGACTCCTGAATATCTATAACTTATCCACAAAAGGGCCATTTCACATACCAAAAGGTCACTGTCTGATGCACAACTGCAGTGAAAAAAATCATTTAGTACAACTTTTTCAAAAATGGTAATGGTATTGTGGTGACCGCCAACTGTACTATAATGACACATTGACAATTCTTTCTGTCTGATTTAAGACGTCATAACTGGAACATGGAGATCTTGTAGTTTCAACATGACGGAGTCTTCCACATACATTGCAAATTTTTTTACTATTTTTTTTTATTTTAAGGCTAAAAGCACATTGAGGCTATTATGTCTCCCTAAATGCAAGTGTGAGTGTAAAGTGTTAAAAGTCATAAGTCTAGTGTTGTAAGTGTTTGTTAGACTCGGGTACCACAAGCGACGTCTAAATCCTCTCAATTGGTGCAGCTAGTCTGCACCCCCTGCAGGGTCTTTTGATAATAACACTAACCCAAACATCTCTCTAGATTTAGAAACATTCAGTGGCCCTTAATATCTCGCAACATAACTGCATTAGATTTTTTCCATGTGAGGGTATTTGGAAACTAAAATATACAACCATGTCCTCCCTCATGTTTTAAAACGTAATTTATCATAAAATCACTAATAATGAACCAATCCCTCTACAGCACATAATGACTATTCATTATTAGAAAGATATCTCAAAGATACAATTTTAAAAAAATTAATGTTCTGGTTTATGTAATTATTTAAATGTGCTTACCTGTTACAGCATTTTCAAAATAGGTAATTTAACCGCCTAAGTGGGACAGACAGTTTTATGATTTTTGTTAAATTTAAAATAAACAGTCATAACCAGTAACGTGATTTTGTTAATCATATACTAATTAAAATCCATTTTTGAGAAGTTTCTATTTGACTTTATTAATTATATTCCTTGCATTTCTTCTAAATTTTCGTTTTCAATACTTAACAAAATTTCGAAGTTTTGTAACTTTTGAATTTACCATTAGCATTGTAGCAACAAGAAAGACATAAAGGTGTTAATGTATTCGTATTTAACTTCATTACTTGTTAAAACTAGTATCAGAATTTTGCACATGTTAAAAAACTATACAGAACGAACATTTTCCAAAAACATCTTTTTAAAGTAGTATTACTACATTTAGTTAACTTGTATTTATAATCAATATAATTGTAATGTATACAAAAATATTGGAGTGATGTTCATATAACTAAGACAATAAGTTGTTTTTATTTTCTAATTATACATTTAATGAGTTAGCAATTATTTCTATAATCATTTTACTATAATGTCCATATACAGACATCACAGTTTATATCTTACAATATTTTCACATTTTTACTAATTAAAAATATTTAAAATATTAAAAATATTTCAGTCTATCCCCTTAAAATATAAATAGCTTATATATAATATTAAACATGGCAAAAAGTAGATTTTTTTTACTGAACATTGTTACACAAATAATGATAATCTTCAGTTGTGTCGTAACACAATTAATTTCTTATTCAATGTAACTAAAAACTTTTGGTTTGGATAAATGTGTTATACAGTAGAGACTCATCCAAAATGCACTTAACCGATGAACATGTCTTGGAAAAACCTTAATTTTAGAGACAATAATATAATGACGGTGTACTATATAGTGTAGGCTAGGGTGTTAATTTATTTTGCTGAACGACAACACTTTATGCCAATTAGATTAATGAAGATAAGGGAACAGCGTCACCAGAAAGTGTTTATGGCAGGCAATAAGTACAGTATAAAATCTTGGAAATGTAAGTTCAAAAACACCAGACTGAGCGGTGACTTAGTGTCTATTGTGCTCCTAATAACATTTTTTTGTTGAAATATTGTACTTTGAGCTGTGAATAATACAGCTGTGTCTCCCACACAGGCCACATCCCTTTACATTGGGGAGCCATTTTTATTGTATCAAGAATATTGACAGGGAGGCAGGAAAGTACGGGTAAGTGGAATGTCTCTACATTGATCGCATCATAGCTCATTCTATGAATGAAATGGCATATTATTTCAGTTGAGAAAAAGCAATCTTACAAATTGACAATTAAGACTTTTCTGTCAAAATCATAACTAATAGTTTCAAAATGTTTAAGGTTAAAAAGAAAATATTCTATGTGCAATATATAGAAAATACATTTTTGTATACTAAAAATGGTTTGTTTATTATATTTTTTTGTCTGACATTTTCACTTATCTGGTATTATCCCGTTTATGTTGGATACGTGAGATTCTACTGTATTTATGTATGTACTGTATAAGTGTATTATTAATCCAACCATTTCTCTTCTACTTTGAGAGGCTCTACAAGAAATTTTTTTATAAAATTGGACTGCAGTTTTTTTATTCAGTTACTGCTTATTTTAGTGCAAATCCGTACTATACATAAAATTTAATGCAAACAATTTATATTTTTAACTGTTCATTACATAATTTGTAGGCCTAATATAACAAAACAATTTTTCATTCCAATCTCATCAATTACAATACTGAAATATTGTTTGACTCCATCCATAACAATTGCAACTAATTCTTAATTTTGTTCCACAAAGTTGTATTCTTTGATGCAGTATTCATTTGAAGTATGTGTCACTGGATTTTTGTCCTTTTTTAATTTTTTGTGTATTTTTGTCATTCTGAAGTAATTCAAAAAAGTTTAAATAACATTACACCATCAATAATCATTAAACCTTAACAAAATTATTCCCTCAGATTTTGTTACACAATTCAAAACAAATAATGTGGGTACATTTTGTATACACACCCATTCAAATAAAACAGCTTTTTTATTCATATCCTTGATATTAATGAATTAAAATCAATTTTAATCACAATCAACATATTGTGTATTTAACTTCATTATAGTGACAAATATCTCATTATAGTAAAAAAGTAAACAACACAGAAAATGTATTGATACTGTTAGAAAATCAGTTTATGCTATTACCATTTTCACATTTGACTTGTTTTAGATGATAAATACAAAAATATTTTGAAAAGCAAACTAAAACATAAAGAAAAGATATAAAGGCACATCTGCCATTTTAGAACTTGTAATTAAAGAAATTTTACAAATTTTATTACTGAGTTTATAAAAATTCTACTTGTACAAGCTATTTGAGGTTTTGTGGTCATAAGGATCACTTATTTCTCCGGCAATGTTGAGATTATGAAAGCTGTTCTATTATTAAAATTATCTAATTATATTAAGTGGTTTATTACACTATATACTAGGGTTGTCCGTAAAGTAAGATTCCCAAGGGGCTATAGCCGCATTGATACGCTGGATCCGGTGACCTTAGCTTGCAGTTTGGTTCCTCCACTCCCAATCCCCACTCCGTGATCGGTCTACTCAGTCTTGGCTTGATAGCAGTTAATAATAGAGTTGTCTTTTCTGTCTCCCGCCAGGTGCGAATTACGCTCTGTGATTCGTTTTTTGTGTGCAAAAAACACTGCGCCGGTGGATATTCATATCCAACTGTGTGAAGTCTGTGGAGAAAAATGTATGTGCATACAACACGTGCGCAAATGGTGCAGAGAATTCAAAAACGGACGTACAGACATTCATGATGAACAGCGTTTTGGACGAAACGATTCCGAAAGTGGAAGAAGTATTGCTGAATGATCAAAGGGTGATTGTTTGGGAGCTTTCCGAGATGATCCCTGATGTCAGCAAAACCTGAATTGATAAAATTTTGACAGACCATTTAGGGTATAGCAAGGTTTGTGTAAAATGGGTCCCAAGCAAACCACAAACGGCAATGGATTGATGCGGCCTGCAAATTTTTTCATGCCTACGACACTGATGGCAAGAAATTCTTGAACTCCATTGTCACTGGGGACGATACCTGGGTACACTATGTATCAGAAACGAAAGAACAATCACGTCATTGGAAACATATAGTCGCCGAAGCCGCGGAAGTTCAAACAAACACTGTCTGTTGGCAAAGTCATGACAGGAAGGAGTTATTGTTGTGTGAATTCATGGATACCAGCACAACAATCAATGCTGATCGTTACTGTGAGACATTAAAGAACCTTCGGCGCGCAATTCAAAACAAGAGGAGAGACATGCTCACGAAGGGAGTTTGTTTCCATCAAGACAATGCTTGTTCGCACACCGCCCGTGCAACAACTGATCTCACCAACCAATTTGGATGGGATACTGTCACACATTCGCCCTACAGCTCGGACTTAGCCCCAAGTGGATACAATTTTTTCCCTAATTTGAAGAAATACGTAGGTGGGATACATTTCAGTACCAGAGAGAAGCTGAAAGAAAAAGTTTTAAGCTACCTTTGTGGCGCGGCGGGAGTTTTTCGACTCAGGCATACAAAAGATGGTTCACCGTAGGCAAAAATGCATCGATCTCAACGGCGATTATGTCGAAAAATAGAAAAAAGTGTAAGCTTTCCAAAAATGTATTATTCAATGCAAATAAACATTGTGAAAAATTATTTGGAACTTTATTTTATGGACAACCATCGTATATTTAGAATTTAAACAATGTAAAATGTCTAGACATTTAAACAAAACATACAGGTTAATTGAATACATTAAAAAAAAACAAAATTATAAAATATTTAGTATCTTAAAAACAAAATTTAAAACCTTGTATACCATATTATAACTTAATTTAGCTAAAGCGATTAAATTAATGGCTTCAATAATAAAAAAATTGTCTTTATTAAAATAACTTAATGCCATTTTCAAGTGGCTGTCCATAATTAACTAAAAATCTAGCTATAAAAGTGAAATTGATTGTATTAAAAATGTTTTTCTATGCATGTTTTTTAAGGATAACCAAAATTACATTTTTTTATAACTCTAAAAATTGTAATCAAAATTACTCTGACTTGAAAAAGAACTTATCTAAAGCAAAAACATTTGACCAATTGATAAACTGTTCATTTTTGAACAAATCTTTCAATGTTGATACTACAAACTGTACAATCAGGGGCTATTATTTTTTATAAAACTATAATGGCTTGTTAAACATATCAAACAATGATAGTTTATTAAAAGCAATTCCTATTTTACCAATATTTTTTATCAATATTGATAAAAATTGTTTGTCTATACTTGAATATTTTATTAAGTATATTTTAACATTTAAAACTTTCTACTTCATAGCAAGGAACAAAGCATCATTTTTTGATATATTTATTAGCAATATGGTGTAAAAATATAGGTAATATACTACAGAATTTGTATAAAAAGTAAACAAAAGAATTGTTACTTTCCTTACAGTAAAAAAGAGGAGAAGTTAGAAATTTTATTCTTGTTAAATTAGAGGCAGTTAATTTGGTTTTTCTCTTTTTTCTGTGTACATAGAACTCTATGACTGTTAATTCAACATGAAAAAGTACTGAAAGAAAATGAGTGCAACTTAAAATAAAGCGGTGTGACAGTCTCTATTAGGAAACATTTGTGACTCTTTTAGGAAATATTTTAAAATATTTAAATTCATCTGCAGGTTTTACTATAACAAATGTTCTTTTGGGGAACTTTGGTAAAGTAATAACTCAAAAAATGGGATGAGTAATACACATCTGGGTGTGTGTGTAATATTTATGAATAATGATAATTTCATTAATTAATAACATTAATTAATAACATGAAAATAGCAAAGTTGTCATCTGTTAAAGAACTAGGTCTAGGCACTTACTACTGTAAATACATGTTGGAGGTTAACGATTTACATCAGCCATTAAACATTATGCTTTGAATTGGCACTAACAGATGACATTAATTTGGCATCCAACATAGTCTTCCCTGCCCCTCCATTACCTCATGGCCAGACAAGTTCACATTCAGTGAAACTCAGCCTTTGAAACTTTTTATATTGTTGGTTTGTCACATTACTAATGCTTAAACTTTATTTCAAATGTCCCTTATGTCTTTGTAAGTGTATGTTTTACTATTATTTTAATTTAAACCCTCTAGGGCCATCTGTCACTACATTACCACAAACCACTAGCTAAATGCTTTCTAGCCATTGGCTCTTTGCTAATAATCAAGTGATAAAATGGTTTAGCAGCATTTTCATATTGTGTATGAAATTAAAAGGAGAAACAACATTCTTAGAAAATGCCTACACACAAAACCAGTTAGAATTCAGTGATGCTGGATCAAGTTTTCCACAGTAACAAAAAAAAAAAAAAATTTTCCCATACTAGAAATCTGAGCCAATTTGAAGATATGTAAATCAGTGTTTCAATGTTACATTCACTGTAAACATTTTTAGGAAACAAGAGCCTTAAAAATTTTTAATGTAAAATTATATATTCTTTAACTTATAACATTTGAAAATATAAAAAAAATAAATTAAATTAAATTTAAATTAGGCTTGACATTTTCATACGCTATAAATCATCCCATCGTTTGCATTAGCCCAATGTGCACAATAATCGGACGTAAAAAAAAAAAAAAAAAAAAAAAAAAAAAAAAAATTGAAAATATAACCAAATTAAATTTGAATATTTGAGAGAGCAACATTTCTATCAAATATCGAGTAAAATTTAAGAAAAACATTGATGAATAAACCTTAAAATAAATTATTTATACTTAATAATATTGATATATCAATAAGATATAAAAAAAATATAGGAATTCACAATGACACTAAAATCAGTGCACCTAAAATAGGTCCTTTGAATAGTATTCTTTTTCAAATATAAACTAGATTAGTGTTTTCCAATGTGAAACCAGAGATCACTACATTTTCGTTTGATTCGAAAATTATTTATTTGCAAAACAAACGGTTCAATAAAGAACAATAAAATTATTAATATTTGTATATAATATAGGGTGAAATTATAAACTGTAACAATTTCATTTTATAGAAATGAAAAAAAATATTTAAAGAATAAGAAGAAAATTGCAGATCCACACAATTACCTGAGAACAAACAAAACAAATGCGGTTTACAATCACCCTTTAACGTAACCCACAACTATAAATTATTGTGCACTGTCACTGTGCAATTTTTAATTATATAAGCTACAATGACATCATTGTAGCTGCCTCCATAACACAAACGACATATGAATATGGAATTAAACTGGAGGTTTTGGAACTCCAGGATATTTGCATATTTTACGAGACTGTTTCAGAAGTTGAAGTAAACACAGAACGAGCATTCATTTTTTGTTTTACAGAACAAACTTAGTTGTTCCTCCACTTAATGATAGCTTCAAGTATAGGTTACTATTTAGCAGTCACTATTTTCCCTAACAGTTTACTATTTTTCCTTTTTTTTGTATTGAGGTATGTTATTTTTGCTTGCTAAAAACAGTTTGATATGTTTAAAAAGTTTGCTCAACAAGATAAGGAAACCAAAGATATAACCTTATCTCACACCAAAAACACTTAACTGATGTGACGTGAAGTTTGTTGTGATAGAGTGCTCTTGTATGGCTTCCGAAAATACCACTTCATGGTCACCTGACTGAATTTATCACACCTTTTCTTGTTTTTCTGGTCCTTTATATAGGTTTATCTATTGTTAAGAGCAAAAATGGAATGGAATATTTTATATATATATATATATATATATATATATATATATATATATATATATGTGTGTGTGTGTGTCCAGGCTAACACCAACCTAACTAAACTAACCTGGTATGCATGGAAATATAGTAAGTTTTTCACCTTTTCTTGTTACCTACACATTTTAATCATATCAACCTGCTGGTAGCGTGGAAAAATAAACAACAAATCTCAATACAAGAAAAGTTGCTTGTGAATGCTAAACAGTAAACAATCACCCAGTTGACCAAGTTACTAACAAAAAACTAAATGTGCAGCTTGTTGACAATTGTCTATGACACATAAGATAAGAAGAAAATATGCTTTTAATGTTTTATTCATAACTGTTTTACCTTTAAAGCAACAACAATTTTTAAAAAAATTGAATATCACTAGAAAGTGAAACATTTTTGTATTCTTTTCTAAATTGCTTTTAAAATTCTGGTAGAAGACCTCCCAAAAATACTGTCAGTAGAAAACAACAGAAATATGTACAGAAAACTATACCTAATACACTAAGTATTCAGAATTCACAATGTTAGACTAGAAATAAGCGTGATAAAGCAATAAAAGTAGTGTCTGATAAATACTGGAGTCCACATTGTTACCATTATTTCCAGATCGATAATAAACTAAACTTTTAATTGACATAAACCATTTAAAGTAAAATTGTGTAAACATAGAAAGCATAAATATGCCAATAACTGTACTTTGTAATTGTAAATCAAAATCACTTCACTTTCTTTTCTTGGAAAATAGTTAATGATTACATATTAATTTAATGTTACAGTTAAAATACCATATTCATTTTTTTTCTCATTACAACCTTCGAGCAATCGTGTGGGCAGCATTTACACCGTATTTTTGGAAAAAGACGTTAGCTCTATGTGACCTCATATTATTCTCTAATCAGCTATTTGTAGAAGTGATGACGCCTGCAGCATGATTCTAACTGTCTTATCATGTTTACATAGTTCAGTTTTTCACAGGCAATGCGTTCACTGGTGTTTGCCGCCTTGCGAGTCATCTTGTTTTAGTTTTCACCGGTGGTTTCATCAACAGTGTTTTGCAGTAAGAACAATATAAGTATATTTTTAATGTTTTTATAATGTATATAAATACTGTTTTTGTATACGAATACTAGGGGTCTGCGGGGCCCCGAATGTTACGGGTCAGGTCAAAGACGGGTCGGGCCAAGTAAATATTAACTTTTATTTTATTCAATAGTGTATGCAATAAGCATAAATATTTTCACTACCAAAATTCGTAATATACAAATAATATAAAGAAAGAACAATTTAAATAATCATCGAAGGTCAAGTGTCTAACCACTTATAATCATTCTATTTGTTTTACTGGACAAAACCAATTGTTGACCTGTCAGTGGATGCAGTATTATCGGTTAGTAGTTTTATTTATTGTGATACTACAATGAGAAGGGATCAAGTGGACTGTGCATGTTTACGAATATAGTTTCCTCATCGGGACGGGTCAACACACTGCCTTGTCAAATATATATGTTTGTGATTGACAACAGTACACAATCATTTCAGAGAATCTGCAGAAATCCTTTTTCCAAATGTATATCGTTTCATGATTATGTTATTAAATTAAAAGATGTAATTTTTTCAAAGACCAAAATCAAATGAGCCACACAATTGAACACAATGAGCCCGCATTACATCGGTTTGTTGCGGTATTCACACAACTTTTTCGCACCAATATAATCGGCACGTGGTAGTATTCACACATTTTTTGCACGCCGATGTAATCAGTCCTTGGCGGTATTCACACAACTTTTGCACACCGATATAATTGGCCCATGGCGGTATTCACATATTTTTTACGTACTAATGTAATCAGTCCGTGGCAGTATTCATACAACTTTTGCACATCGATATAATCGGCCTGTGGTGGCATTGTAATCAGTCCGTGGCAGTATTCAGTGAGATTAACGGAGTATTACATCGGCCTATGGCGATCAGAGGATTAAATATGAAATGAAGAAAATTTTAATTTTTTTTTTTTTTTTTTGACTTAGGCCTAGCTAAAAATGTGATGGGTTCCCCATTTAACAGTTTGGCCCCCCCAACCCAACCCGAAAAGCCCGAGCACCAAAAAAAACCCGACATGAACTCTAAAAAACTCGGCCCACAGACCCCTAATACACAAATAACCAATATATTATGTATATAAGTTTGTATTTTATAGGAAGAGATTTAGCAGACCTGAAGACATAAGGAAAATTCTTGAGGAATGTGAAGATACGTAGGCATTCGATTTTTAGACTCTAGATATTCGGGTTACAGATTATATTCATTCTTTTTATTGTGCAAATTTACAAAAAACTTTTAATTATAATAATTATAAATCATATTGCCAAAAACAATAGGTGATTTGTGATGAACATGTACATACATATTCACTCATTTACGAATTTTTATATTTTTAATTGAACTTGTTTCATGTGTTTTTTTACAAAAATTTGCAAAGTAAATAATTACGAAAAATTATAAAGTAATATGTTAATGTGTAAGTGTGTTAGATTTAAGTTTGGTGGTTTTTAGTAATGTTATATTGTACTTCAAGACAATGTTATCAAGTTACATTTTTTTTAAGTTATTAAAAATATGAGTTAACAAATATGTGTACTTTGTTTTTTGTTGAAATACAGCAATTTATAAAGGTAAAGTGCATATCACAGAAAACTCAAGCAATGTCAGTGGCGGTGTAAGTGCCGCTACACGAGCGTTCGAAGGTTAATATTACAATCATTATACTCACCACTATATAACTTCTTAATTAACTTGTATAGCAATATCCAACTTTGAACTAATAAAATTCTTTGTTTTTCTCCATATAAGTTTACAACTGATCTCTCTACGCCTCCCCCAGTTATTTGTGGATTTTAAATAAACTGTTCTAGGTTGAAATGGTTTTAAAATTTAAGCAGCAAGTTACAAGTTTCAACTGTGATTCGAACATACTATTAAAACCATGATGAAAACATTGAAGGGATTTCAGCTGGCTTCAATTTATAACCACAAAATTATACAGTTCTTAATCTTTTGAACAACCAGGAAAAGTTTATTCAGAATGGAGGAAAAAAAACCAACAAACAAATTATCAGTGGAAGAAAAAAGTGGATCTATTTATAATTAACGATAATAAACAAAGACCTTAGATTTCCAGATCCATAAATACTGGCCACAAAATAAAAATAAATAAAACACACTGTGTAGACGTAGGCCACATTTGTCTCAGTGAACTACAGGAATGTTAAAGAGGCTTGCTGAGCTATGAGCACAGTCAACACCACCAAGTTAAGAGCACAGTACATGTTTAAACTGATCTGATACGCAAACTGACAAGGTGCACAGAAATCGCCTACTGATTTAGGTAGACATTTCAAAATTTCCACTCTCCGTATTTATGTTAATCATTGAAAAGCAAAATACTCAATTTTTTTTAATAAACATTTTTACATTAAAAAATGTACACAATCGTTTTTAAAAATTATTTACACTGTATCTTAAAAGTAATACTAAACTAAATAAAGTAAAACAGAAGTGTATAAATTAAAAAAATACTACTTGTACATAAATATAAGATCATAAAAATAAATTGGATGTGAAATATTTCAAGTACATTATTCAAACACGACTTACATTAGGCTGTCATCACTGTCTTGCATTTGTAAAAGAGGTAATTCTTGTGAGGTGTCTGCAGGAGCAAGCATACATTCATTCTGTGGAAAGTCACCTTGGTACAGCAAAAAAAAAAAAAAAAAAAAAAAAAAAACAAAACAAAACATTATTAGTCACGATAGTACTATTTTAAACACTACAACACTTATTTGTCATATTTAAAACATTTTAGATATAAATGTCATAAATTATCTACATATTGCAATTTACAGGTATAATAGATAAAAGACATACTGGTATCTTCCCCTCCATTAACTGTAGGTTATTATATGGGACTTGCCAATATGAAATTTGCCTGAACATCTAAAAAACCATGAGATTCGTTAACACTTTTTTGGGTCCGTACGCAAAACCAAAGAATTCTGTAAAGTCGCACATGAGCTCGTCCATCTGTCTATTGGTTACTTACATATAAATGATGTAACTGATCACTATAAAACTTGATAAAAATTGTCTTTGTAGTAGACTGAACAAAAAAAATTGTGAATATATATAATTTTTGGACATAAAGAATTTATATATCATCAGACCTCTTCAAAAATCCAAATTTCTCTTCAAGTCGCCATCTCTAATTTCAACCTATTAGGTTAGAAAAATCGAAACATTTATAAACCTAGTTTTTGATTATAGTTGTGGATGAAACAGAACACAGTTTCATATATTTTAGGTATTTGTGTGTTTATAGATGTCAACAAAAGCGTCTTTTGAAAAATACACAAACAATTTTAGAAGATTAATAAAATCTACTTTTTGATGCAATGCTCTACTTTTTGCAGTGTAGGTAAATATATGTAGAATACGATTTAAAAAATCATTTTGAAGTTTGGGCATTAAATACATTTAAAAAGAGAGTACTTAAATGCTATAAGCAATACAGTCCAGTGCAGGCAACACGGAAGAAAGCTGATCCATTCTTGTTAATGTCGTTTCTATTTGAAACAAGTGCATGCACCTATGAGGTCAGCTATAGTGGAATATGTTAACTCCTTCTAAGCTCAAGTAGACAAGGTGAATGACATGTTCTACCCCTTTAACATTTGATCGTAGGGGTGTAGCCTAGCTGCACTTACCGAGAGGATTTAGATGTCACTTGTGGTACCCGAGTCTAACACCTAAAACACTACACTTATGACTTTAACACTTTACACTCACACTTACATTTAGGGAGGCGATAATAGCCTCAATGTGCGTTTCGCCTTAAAATAACAAAAAAAACCTTTAACATTTAATTCCATTAATAAAGTTCAATTGTACTTCATATAGTAGTTGTTATAATAAAGTAAATCTTCTACATTCTAGAAGTCATTATATGTAAAAATCTATTAAAATGGACATTTAAAATTTTTGAAACAGTTGCAATACTTTTCTTACTTACAATGTAGCACAAAAGTAAAAACAAAACTTAGTGCTTAAACAAATCAAAATGTTATACAACAATAGGGATAAGATCAAAAACGTTGATTTGAGCATTTGTATATGGCGAGATAAATTATTTTACATAAAGATACAATTTAACCGTTTGCACTCAGTTATGGTTTTTAAAATATGTTATCTGGATTTTGGAATTTTTATGTACGATTGGATGGCCAATCGTACTGGCCACAGCAATTTCAATGCCAGGCCAGAAATTTTTTGCACTTATGTTCCTCTCAAATCAGATGGTTAACAAACAAAATGCTTTGCTTTTATATTATATTAAGTTTGTTGTGTGGATTGTGCCGCATCCTATCAGGCAAACTCTTCAAGTAAGTGTTTCTCCTCTTACCTCCATTCTGAGCACTGTCAACACATGGTATATTAGACTGTACTGTGTCGGCTGCATTCGATATTCTACTATCAACTTTGTCACATGTAGTGTTTTCTAAGTTGCATTATTACAAATAAAACAAAATTAACTAGTTTATTGTAGCTTTTAAATATTTTTTAACTATTGTACTGTAAAATTATGAAAATTTAAATATGTTTATTTTTATTTATGAATGTTTTAGTTTAGCTGTAAATATATTGTAACATCATAGTTAAAGTAAAAACAAAACCAGTAAATAAAAATATATATTCTCTGTATTTTTGTAAGTCAATAAAAAAATTCATAATTTTCTTTTTTTTTAACACTAATATTCCTAGCTAATGAAAAAACAATTCCTAGCTTTTAACAAAGCATGTTTAATAAGGTGTCCATGCTGACAGAGAAACATAAGCGACCAGCACCACTGGCCATCTAAGTGCGAAGGGCCACCAGATTAGTAGCAATTGTATATTTGTACTACCAGAAATTTTAATTTTTTCATCATATCAAAAAAATTCGGTTCAAGCCTGTTTTTAGTCATCCTATTTATTTTTACTACAATAAAATAAGCTTAAAAATTATACATAAAAAGAAATAAATATTTAATGCTGCATGTACCTGCATCTCCGCCAGGTGTCCTAGAAATAGCAGGCTCAATAGCTTCTTTAATTTGACTATTAGCGCCTTTCGGATCTAGGTCTGTCGCCCAACTAAAATGCATTAGTGCTAAATGTGTGTTGCCTAGTTTTTTATGAACCTGAAACGCATAATGTAGTATTTAGTTTTTTTAACAAAATATAATATAATAGTATCTTTTTTTTAACAATCATTAATAAAGCAGTCACCACTTTCTAAAGCGGTGTTCTTATACTTTTTTTTGATAGTTCAAATACTGTTTTAACAATTTTAATGTACACCCCAACTTTCAACACAACTGATAATTCTTCCCAGACTTTCCTTGAAATTTTTGTTTAGAAGAAATTATAAAGAATTTATAAACAAATTTAAATAATGACAACAAATAAACTTGTTAATCGAAAAAATGTTATACTTTTTTTTCTACATATAACATTTATCCTACATAAGATTACATGTACAGTATCATAATGTTTTTTGTAAACTGTAGATATGTTTTAAATTAAATCTGTTTAAATATGCATTTGTTTGTATATCAGCATACTACATTCAAAGTTTTTTGACAGGAATGTCACGCTAACAGTGCAATATCCGCATTGATAACACGATTAGTTCATGAGACACTATTTTGAACAACACCCCAGCAATACACTAGTGGTGGAACATTGCATATTCTAGCTGATTTTCATCATTATAAAAAAAAAAAATTACAGATTTTATTAGTTTTGATACATAATTTTTTCTCCCAGACAAAATGTTGTTTTTAATGTTTTTCCAAGTTTCTTTAATTTTTAATCTTTGTTCAATTACAGTACAATCATTCTTTTAGTTATTTAGCATACTGTCCAAAATGAGTTTAGATTAGCAGGACTTCTTCTACTGTGTATAAATTTGAATTAAAGTTCATTAATGTGTTATTATTTTAAATTAACATATTAATTTCTTGTTAAATAAAAATATTTTTTTTTATACCCCATATTGTGCCTATAAACAGACAGTTGAGTGGTAAGAGGTAGGAGTGTGTATATACAAGGGTTGATCAAATATAAACGAGACTGATTTTTAAAAAAAATTATTGCTTACTTACAAATTATTCTTGATACAACTTATTTTTCTACATAGTCTCCCCTTGACGAGTAACACATTTTTCCCACGGATTGGAAGTTTTTAATTCCATCTTCGTAAAAAGTTCTCGGCGTTCATTGAGCCATTGGAGCACTAAGGTCTCCACCGCAGAATCGTCTTCAAACGCTGGCCTCCAAGCGCCTCTTTGAGTGGCCCAAACAGGTGATAGTCGCAGGGTGATAAGTCTGGACTGTATGGGAGATGTTCCATTGGTTCCCAGCCAATTTGATCGAGTTTAAGCCTCGTAGCGTTCGCGAATGTGGTCGGGCATTATCGTGAAGAAGAATGGCGTTTTCGCCGGTTTAGATTTCCTTTTCCTACTTAAAAGACTGTTTTGCGACCTCTAAAACATCGCAATAATATTGTGCATTTATTGTGCATCGTTGATGGAGGAAATCGACGTGAAAGGCGCCTTGATTGTCGAAAAATACAGTGGCCATTACCTTCCCGGCCGACGATCGTGATTTGGCTTTCAGGTTTTCTACTGCTTCCGTCCTTGGCGAATTCCTTGTGCCAAGCAAAAACGCGAGCTCTTGACAGGGTCCTGTCCCCGTATTGAGCCGTCAATCTACGAAAGATTTCAGTCGGATTGACCCCTCCTTGGCCAAAAACTTAATAATAATTCTCTGCTCCACGGAAACGTGCACTTCACTCTCACTCATTGTATAGTTTTATACTGAAGGGTCCGAACGGAAATGTTGCCCATCTACGCCCGTCCCAAACCTCCCAGGCTACCTGAAACCCCACCCTTTAGAGTTCAATGTCCAACGGAAAAGTTTTTAGAAAGTCAGTCTCGTTTATATTTGATCAACCCTCGTAGATGTGTATACCACACATCTTTCTATCACCACTGCCACTTCCCACTTCATTTTGAGCTGAGCTGACAGGCACATAAACATAACTACCATAATTCATTCTCTTGCTGAATGCAAGATGTATAATGTAATTATGTTTCTTCAAGCATAAGAGAACAGTACAGTGGAAATACATCAAAGAATAAGCTGAGTATAAAATGAACATACATTTTAAGAATTACATGTTATGCTTGATTGGCACAGAAAATTTCAAGATCAAACCAATGTTCACAATGGCAAACACACAAATTTGTTGCAACAGAAAACAACGATAAACTACGATTAATAAACTATTATTTATTAATGGACTTTATAATGACTGGAGAAAACCATTAAAAACAAGAAAGACTTCAGGGGTTCTGATTTTTGACAACACCCACCCTTGGGTACTGTAACCACAAATAGCATCTTCAGGAATTATGATGGGAAATTTTTGAAGTGTCAAATAGCCCAAACTTAGTACTGAGCAACTTACACCTGTAAGTGGCTAGAATGGTAGCAGTTCCAGACTAATGAGGAGGTTTCAAATAATGTTATGGCCCATCTCAACTTGCTGGCAACAACAATTCTATGAAGAGAGGATTGGAAAACCTTGTTCACAAATATAACAAATGCCTCAATCTATTAAAAATTATTTTGTAAAAACTAACAACATTTGTGTATAACTTATGGTAATAAATTTTTTCTTGTTTCACTTTTCATTTTTATAGACAATTTGTTAAAAAATGCAAGCCAATGTTGGCCAAAGTATGTATTCATCTACAATAACTGCCCAATTTAAAGGCTAACGAGAGGAACAATTCGTGTTTAAAAACTAAAATAACTTATTTTATTGAACAAAAATATTTCTTGTTCACCAGAACTGTACACAATACATTTAGCTCTAATAAAACATCTACATTAAACATCTTTATTACTTTTCTGCACTTACTTTTCCAGTTAAATAATAGACTAGCGATTCTTTGGGTACAATTTCCTTAAGTTCTTCCAGCTCCTTCAGTGCTTCTGCATGTCTACCAGCAGCAAAGAAAATAGACGCACGGTGAAATTTACATAATGGATTCTTAGGGTCTGCAATGATGGCAGCATTTAATGTTTCTAAGGCTCGATCTGTTTTTTGAAGAAAATTTTGTACCTGCAGATAAATGAAAAATCTATGTTATATGTTAAATTTGATATTCTGTGATAATTTTGTTCCGAAAAACGTACAACTGAGGATAAATAAAAAAAAAAATATTGCAAAGTACTTTTAATTATTAAAATGCATCAGACAATTATCAATAATGTAAGGTAGAATGAACTATTGCATAATGTTTTTATAAAATTACTGTACTATTTAATTATCTGTTTATCATTTATTTTTACTTTTTCAAGTACAAATCTTGTTTGGGTCATGCCATGTTTATAAGTACAACGGAACTGTAACAATCTGAACTATTCTGGACCGAAGGAGATGTGGATTACCAAGAATGAACATAAATGTTGCTAATAACAGTACAGTATTGTATTTAAATAGGGTTTAGAAATAATAACTGGCCTATTATTCTTGGAGATCTTATAATGGCAAAAATATATGATTAGTAAAATGTTTAGTCCTTAAAAGGATAAGTCTGAAATAGGTGCGGTTTGATAATTAGACAGTATTCACACAATATCTTACAAAAATGCTACTTCTAAATTTTTTCGATTAAAGGTAATTAGGAAAATCTTTGTGATGCACTATGTATTGTTGAAAGAAGATACTAAGAGTAAGTCTTATCAATACAAAGCAGTACCAAGAAACACTCACTATCTAACAGTGCAGCACTATCCATGCAACAAACGGAAGAGGAAATTACCCATACTGTACCCTGATGGAAATTTCAAAGAAGGTTTTTTGTGTGTGCAAAGCGAAAGTCATTATATTAGAGGGTTGTGAATGTATCAAGGACTTTGTATACAACTTTAATTTGAAGATTAGGAAAAAAAGTTTTTTATGTCTTCTTTAACAGTCAAGGTATACATTTATTAGTACCTAGCATTATCGCTAGAACTGGCAACATAACAACCCTATTTAACTGCACATAGTTACAGTTCTCTCAACTAGATGGCATCAGTTTACAAATATAACATTCCTACTGACTAAAGAAAATACTTTTTCTAATATATATATATATATATATATATATATATATATATATATATATATATATATATATATCAATATTTTAAAGATCCAAATTAACTAGAACTCACAAATTATTGCATTCAATTGTAATGGTTATATTTTTCCCTATATTATTGTTTGTAAGTGTGAGTGAGTTTCTAGTTTGAAATGGACAGACCATAAAAATATCAATAAAATTTGAGAATATTAACAAGTTAAATTAAATGTTTTTAAGTTAAATTTCAGTTCTTAAAATTTATATTGTTAAATTTCATTTGTCTTTTAGGTCATAAGAAGTCACTGAGTGTTACTTTGCAATTCAATTAACTGTTTTAATTCAAATTTTGCATGTTACTTTGAATTTGCTTGCTAAAATATGTTTTTTAAACTCAAATTGATTACAAATAAAAAAAAAATGTAACCACCTCCAGATTCTACAAGATTCACTTGGTAAGTAATAATTTTTCCATATTATTTAGTGCATAAATGAAATTACAAATAATGTTAATGTGAAGTTGTATCATTCTGTTACAAAATGGCTTTCCCAATTTTGCACACAAAGTCTAAATCACCACACCTTCTAAAGGGTTAGCTTTAGTAAATTTTGTTTTTTATTTTTCCTCATGTCATTTACTTGTATAATACATACAAATTATTATTTCAAAACATTTTTGAATTTTTTTTACAACTTTTAGTTGTATAATAGTTACTTTAACACAGTATACTTGCAATGTGACAAAGAAGCTTGGCACAAAATTTTCTGCTTCTGGGTTCACATTATCAAGATTCTACAATACATGCAACAAAATAAGTTGTTAATAGAATACAAACTTATAGGACAATTTACACATTAATTCTTTTGCAAGTAATAATACTTACAACTCCTATGTGGCACTTTAAAACAGAGCTGTTGGGATTTATTCCTAGAGCTCTCCTGAAGTACACTTCTGCCTGTGTATACCTTTCTTGTTTTGAGAAAATTGTTCCTATACCATACCTGCAATAATAATTCATACATTTTAAACTTACAAAGACAGCATTTACAGTCTGGACAAAATTACTGAGATAATAAGTGCAATAAATTAATCACTTCAGTTAGTGGTAAAATACGAGGGCTATTCAGAAAGTAGATTACGTTTTTGGATAAAAAAAAACTAAGTACAGGAAAAAATTTTATTATATACATTTGAAAGAGGAACTAAAATACTATTTTTCGACATAATCGCCAAACAAATTTAGACATTTGTCATATCGGTGAACTAGCTTTGAAATTCCCGTGTCGTAGAATTCCGCCGCCTGTGACGCCAGCCAGTCAGTCACGCCAGCGCGCGGAGATCTCAGCGTCGTCATCAAGCGCTGTGTTGCAAGCCAAGTCTTCATCTTCGGGAATAAGTGGAAATCACTAGGTGCCAGGTCCGGACTGTAGGGTGGATGAGGAAAATCTCCCACTTGAAGGCCGTCAAGACATCTTTTGTTCGATTTGCCGTGTGAGGCGGGCATTGTCGTGCAAAAACAACACTTTTGCACTCAGTTTTCCTCTCCGCTTGTTCTGGATAGCTCGTCTTAAAAAAGGTATTGCCAAACATTACGAAACAGTCCGCGCGGGCGTAACTGACTGGCTGGCGTCACAGGCGGCGGAATTCTATGACACGGGAATTTCAAAGCTAGTTCACCGATATGACAAATGTCTAAATTTGTTTGGCGATTATGTCGAAAAATAGTATTTTAGTTCCTCTTTCAAATGTATATAATAAAAATTTTTCCTGTACTTAGTTTTTTTTTTATCCAAAAACGTAATCTACTTTCTGAATAGCCCTCGTATTTTAATTTATAGACTATGAGCCAACTTTACCTCTCCGCTTTAAAGTGTGGGGGAACAACCAATCATCAAATGATTTCATATACGAAGCCTGTTTACAAAATACCAATCTTTGAAGAGACTCTAAACCTGTTCAAATTAGGTCCCTTATCTCTCCATACACTTAACCCACCTATCCTTCCAATTCCGAAAACACATCTGGAAGGATTCTTTTGGAATAGCATTCATCTCCACCATCATGCTCCATTGAGACTACCATGACTTATCTTCAGTAATCACGGAGTTAAGAAACTGAAGATCAGTATCCAGCAGGTCCTATGCAATGTTGACAGAGTTCTTTCGGTTCTACTAACAGCAGCTTGGACATAAATTTTCCATCCACTCTGCACATGTTCATCACGCAAAATTGCATTTGAAGAATCTTTATTAGTCCCGACCTCTTTGGCAATCTCTCGTACAGTCAAACAACAATCTCCTAGTATCACATTTTACACCCTCTTAACAACAACTGCATTTCGAGCGGTTTACATCCTCAAAGAATGCTGTTCACTCTTCACTGATGAGTGACCATTTTTCAATTGACTGCTTAATTTGTGTTACCTTATAGTATCGACTCCTAACACCTGCTGAATCTTACAAATTGTTTTGCTTTGAAATCACCAAGCTTTTGACAAAACAATGCAGTATCTTTGCTCAACTCATTCAGATACAAAATTTGTTGCAGTATCTTTGCTCAACTTGTTCAGTCATCTTGAGAGAAATCAAAAATGCAATAAACACTTAAAACAGCACATCACTCAGCAGGCAGAGACTTGTACACTCAAACATGGTGAAGAAATTCAAGCATGCACCATAAGTTGTTACCCTCCACTGTGCACAGTGGCATCGCTCTTGCATAAGAAAATTCGTATACTTCTTAAGACCTGCAAGACCTCCATGTCCACATGTACATGAAGTCTAAACAGTGAAATTTGAAGTAGTGAACAGATTTTGTTGGGCAATAAACTTATCCAAAATCAATATTTGAGTCAGGTGAATCAAAATGGATTAAATTCGAATGCCTAGTGTCCTAACATACATATAAACACAAAATTTTTAACCACTCAACAGGTGTACTATCCCTCATACTTCACAGGACTGGATCTAAAATGGTTGCTCTAATATCTCATTTTCTAAAAGAAATTTGATAAAAATAGTTTTAGCAAAAACTGAATTGAAAACTACTAACCAGGCGTTATAATGCCTCGAGTCTATACCCACAGCACTTCGGAAACAACTCATTGCTTTTTCAAGTTCTTCTGTAACCACGTATTCATGTCCAAGTAAGGTGTATGCATAAGCAAAATTAGGATCAACCTGAAAATAAAATGCACACTTAGTATTCAAATAGAACATGGTTATTACTGAAAAAAAAACTTCAGAAATTATTCAACTTTGGCAGATATTAACTGCAGAACCAAACCTAGCATTAAATTTTTGTTTAAATTTCTTCAGCGTTAATCCACCTGAAACTATATAAATCACTAAGGCAACCTCCATTACATTTTACCTTTAAAAAGTTTCGGAAAAAGTTCACTTTGAAAACTAAGAATTTATTTATATCTTAATTTATTTGTATCTTATTTTATACATATTTGTAATTCATATTTGTAATTTATTTATATCTTAATGAAAATTTGTTTTTTTACTTAAATGGTCTGCTGTTGAGCAACAAATGTTTACGAAAAATTACATATATTACAGTACATAATAATGTAATTTAATTTACTATTAAATTAATAAAAAAAGAAGGATCATGATATTAATAATAAGTATGTGATTATTTTTTTATTCCAAACGAGTTTGAGAGGCAAAGATGAGGTATAAATTAGCTTTACTTTACTTATTAAATGATCTCATAGTTAGAAAATACTTATTCTCACATAGATGATAATTCTATCCCCTTCCCATCTTGTAGAAGAGGATAGAATTCATTATCAAAAATAAATAATAATATAAGTTAATTTAGTAATTAATAAATACTTATTTATAACAAGGAGTTCTTGTTTTGAAACTGATTACAGCTATCAAATTAATTTTATGTGTGTGTGTGTGTGTGTGTGTGTGTGTGTGTGTGTGTGTGTGTGTGTGTGTGTGTGTGTGTGTGTGTGTGTGTATGTGTGTATATATATATATATATATATATATATATATATATATATATATATATGTATATATATACATATTTCAAATTTAAAAAATTATAATAACTTTTACTTTTTCAGTATACCTTAATTTCTTCTACCATATTTTTTATTCACAGTTAATCCCAAAATTCTCAATTAAACACTGCGTTCAAAATCACCAATAATTTTCACTTTATTTGGATACTTTGGACTTGTTTTATTTCTTCTGTTTCTGTTACTATATTTGGTGGACGCTAACAGCAAATGCTGTTGGTTTACTTTTTTTTTTTTTTTTTGTGTTTAACATCCGACTATTGTGCACACTTGGGCTAATGCAGACGGTGGGATGATTTATAGCGTATGAAAATGCCAAGCCCTCTATAACAATGGATGAATCTATTTGCATCAACCACAGAATCTAAATTCTAGAAATGTTCAAGAAAGTAGCCTAAACATATCCTCTGGTTGTACTGAAAAAAATCTGCTCCAAAGTAAAAAGGACCGGTCCAATTTGTTGATTACTGATTGCTGCTGGATATTATGAAATGGATTGTGTTCTTAGTATCCTTTCATGCTTTACACTGCACAAGAACTCACAATACACTAAAAATTAAGAACATTTTTAAGTATAATTTATATTTAGCTACTCAGAACTTCCACATTTCTCCTTATACAGAAATTATCACTTGTAAATGCTAGCTTTTATCTATAAAACCTTTCATTAGTTTTACCAATAAGTTTCTGATGAATTTATATCTCTTAACACAAATCCTTTTATAGTAGAACCTTGATATAATTTACTCTAACAAATTGCCCAATGTAACAATTTTTCAAAAAATTCCCTTGAAATCCATGTAAGAATGAATATTAAAAACATCCTTACATTAAGTAGTATTTTAGCTTATTACTTTGGTATAACAATTTTTTTTCTTTTTTTGGCTTATGGTAGAGCATAAAAACCCTTACGTTATGAATACCTGAAGTACAAAATCCCTCCACAACAAATAAAACAAGCTTTTCAAAAACTGTATGATACAGTTTTTAGCAACTCAGATGTCTTGACATGAAAACAATAGCTCTTGCCTTCCATTCCCCTTCCTAACCCCTCCAACTGACAGTCAGTGTTATCTGCGACATAATGCATTGCGTACTGTTTTGTCAACACACTTAGTGATTTGAACAATGAACGAGTATTTTTTTTTTTTTGTATTGGAATCGGCTAAAAAAATCCAAAACAATACACTTTTTTAGTTTTAATCAGGGTACAAACAGCACTGTGAATAATGAATAGTACATTAACGTAAATTTGAACACTACCGTAAATTTTAAATAGATCTTGAAAAACATACATGTAACAAACTGTAATACTGTAGATTAAAACCATATTTGCGTTTTAATTCTGTATCACTTTGTATGGACTGCAGTTGAAAATCAGTCGTAAATTGGAGATTGAACTCTCATATTTGTTATACAGAGATTTTTATTCAGTTTTTAGGAAACCGTTTGTAACGAATATTGGCTATATTTAATCCTAATATAAAAAACTTTGTTTTTAAGAATATTCCAATGCAAAAAATTTTTCTTTTGACCTTTGAGTATCATTACATCGAGGTTATACTTAAAAGTAAATGTTAGATCACTTGTTCAGCGAGTTACCATAGGAGGACAAAACACCATGGACACTCGACACTACACCAGCATGGAGGAAGAATAAAAAAATAGTTATTATTTATTGTGCCGTTATTTCAAACAAAGGAGTGCCTCAACCAAAGTAAACTACTAGGAGAGCCGGACTCCTCACTGGAACTACAACAGAGCATTGATTTTGTTGAAATTAATGAAGTTGTTTAGTTGTTACTGTATACCAATGTCCTGTAACTCACTTTATATATGATATGCAACTGTTTTTTCATCTTGTCAAAGAATAATAAGGGAAATAAACTGATCTTCATTTTTACAGCTCTCTTCCTTTTTTCAAAATACAACAAGCAGCACTATCATTCTTTGATATACAAGTAATAATACCAGTCATCGTTTACATGGCTTATTTTTCACCAAGGTAAAAAGAATTCTTTGGTTTCAATCTGCAAGCAGCTCATTAGTGCTGCAAAACCAAAAACTCGGTGCCCATCTCAACTCTGAGTCTGCTGGAACCCAACAAAAGAATTCGCTTAACTTTTAGCTGTTTTAGTATCCTGCATCTGATTTCTTCAGGCTAATATCCCACTGGTTCATCAGTAATAATCGTCATAAAAATAAACTTTTGGAAATGTATCATTTCAACAGTTTCATTTCGAAGAACTGAGTCACAGATAGATCAAATTAAACTTCTATTTCTCAAGGACTTTTGGTTGACTGACAGATCTTGAACCAGGATTTTCTTGGACGTAAAGACAAAAAACCTCTTATTTTCGTAACAGGTGATTATTATTTTGTTAGTAATAAGTAAAACTCAATCAAATATAGTTTATGTCGAAATAAACCTGAACAGCTCGGTGGAAGAACTTAATGGCAGTGTCATGTTCCTTTTGTAAACTAAAACAGTTTCCTGCAGCACACCACGCAGCTGGTGAGTTTCTATCTAATGCTACTAGATCCTGTGCCAATGCAGACAGAGCAGATTCTCTCTGAAGCTGCCATAATGCAGTACTATACAGTTCCATTAATTGACTACGATGAGGTTCACGATCCCGCACTTGACTAAAATACCTGTAAAATAAAAAAAACTACAAAATTTCTGGACTACGAAATATAATTATTTAATTTGTTCAGTAAGTGAATCTTACTTATACTGATCCATAGATTAACTAATAATGAGTAGCATAGATCTTTAAAATATTTATGTTTTTAGTCAAAATATCAATCATTTGGATATGTTCTAATCCAAAATATGGTAGACTGTAACATTTTACAAGAGTTTCTCTATTTAATAGATTTTCATTAACACACAAATTAACAATCTAACTGCCTACATATTAATAATTTGCAATAATCTATGTCTGATCAAAAAATGTTTTAAAAAATTAAAAAGTACTAAAATATGTTTCTGTGTTTGCTTCTGAATTTATACAACCATGCACATATTAACAATAATACAACTTTTTTATTTAGAAATTAGACACCTAAAGCCTCAATAACTAAATATTGTTATAAATATTTATAACAGAACAAATCATCAGAAAACAAATATTTTTTTTTACAATTAAGAAACTGATTGTTAAGAACAAAAGCAAAATATTAAAAAAATAGAAAATAGACAATGTGTAACATCTTAAAACCCAGAAAACATCAATGTTTGAAAAAGCCATTGATATTTTACGATATCAATGTTCTTTAAAAGATACATGGATCTTTAAAATTTTCCAAAGTTTTGTCATACTTACATGTACCAAATTTCATCTCTCACCTCTATGGACCGTAAAAGAATTATATATATATATATATATATATATATATATAGAGAGAGAGAGAGAGAGAGAGAGAGAGAGAGAGAGAAATTTAATATAATGAATTACCTCACAGCCTCTTGGTATTCTGTGAGCTCGAAATGCGCCTTCCCAAGCATACACAGCACCCAGCCTGTATTATATTGTTGTGCTGGTAAATTATTAAAACATTCTATTGCTTTTCTACAATTAAACTGACATAGATGTAAATATGCGGTACCTAATTCTCTTAATAATGACATTAATCCATCTGAAACAAAATACAATTTATTAGTATTCATTTGTGCTCTGAAGTCCAGTACAATTGTTGGCCCTAAGTGCATTAACAACAAAGTCTGATGTCACATTATTGTATGTGTGCACAACTGACACTAAATTATTAGTTTGCTATGTAAATTAAGACTCTGAAGGTCAAATATTTTTTTTGCATTCGAGCTTTTCAGGTTGGACTGGGCCAAACAGTTAAATGGGGAACCTACTACATTTTTAGCTAGACTTGAGTTAAAAAAAAAAAAAAAAAAAAAAAAAAATCAAAATTTTCTTCATTTCAAATTTAACATTTTGACCACTGCTAGTTGATATAATCAACTTTTAAATGCCATTTGAATACTGCTATGGGCTGATTACATCGGCAAGCAAAAGTTGTCTGAATATCACCACGGGCTGATGTAATATGAGTTCTGATGGTTTGACTGAATAATGCCACGGGCCAATTACAACAGTTCTCAAAAATTGTCTGAATACCACCACACGTGTTCATTACATTTATAATACATTTACACAGATGGTATCCGATCTGTTAGTTGTATAAGCTATTGTAGATGTTGGCAATTTGATGTGGTGTTGATTGTACTTTTTAACCCCCTTCTCAGTATAGCTTCACAATGAATAAACTGACTAACCAATAGTACTGTGCTCACTGACAGGTCAACAACAGTTGCTTTATCGAGTAATACTAATAAAATATGATTATCCGTGGTTAATAGACACTTGACCTTCGATGATAATTAAATTGTTTTTTGTTTATATGATTTGTCTATTACATATTTTAGTAATGAAAATAAGTATGTGTATTGCGTACACTGCCTAAAAATAAAAAGTAATATTTACTTGGCCTGTTCGTCTCTGACCTGAATTGTAAAACTTGGCCCGAACTGAAACTGGATTTTTCAATCGGCCTGACCCAACCCATAGACTCTTATTTGCAATATAATTAGGATAACAAATAAAAGATTTTATTGCATTTGGAGAAAAACAATCACTTTTATATTAAAAAACCAAATTTGCTTCAATTAGTTTTTTGTAGCAAATTTCCATTGGAAAATGAGCTACTGGAGAGGCTATTATGGTAAGACTCAGACCCGGTACCTTGAAGTAAGCGCCAATTCCAACCTATAGATTATTTTTTTGTAGGTGAAGAAAACTTACTAAAATTAATAAGATAAAAAACTTATTAAAAACAATACATATATTTGTCTTATCATTCTCATATTTATAATTTTTACCCCAAATTGATTCAAATTTGTCACAAAAATTTATTTTGCCAATAGCTTGCACAAGTTTTTTACCCAATAAAATCTGATCAGTTTAAAATGGGCAGCCATTTTAAATCTTTAAAAGATATATCTGAATGCACCATCAAAAAAGCAATAACACCTGCATAAATTAACATTTAAAATTTTCAAATTCCATTTAAATAAGAAAATAAATCTGATGGTGATCAGCTTTAACTTTCGTAACTAAATATAAATTTTGAAAAAAGTTTGAAAAAAATTATTGTTGAAAATTTATTTATCAGCAAGACATCTTATCAGTCACAATTATTATTACTTAAAATATTTATTGGTTTTCTTTTTACACAACTGTGCATGACCTAATAATTTTAAAGTACTAATGATCTTTAATTATCATTAATTTAATGATCTTCAACTAAATTATGTTTTTATCTAGATCTAGGTGCTTGTTGACTCACTCACCTACAGATTGTCTTTGCATGCCTAAAGCTTGCTGTGATATACTATGCACTGAAGTCTGAACGTTACTGTTGCCCATCCCACCTTCAGTGAATAAAGTAATTGTCTCTGATCTATCTCCTCCAACGCCTACTCGATTTCTTTCATTTAATTCATTAAAACTAGTTTTATTTAGATTTGTCTTCGACCGAGTTTTTGTTTTCCGAGATGGTGATTTTGGTGTTGCAAACTTACTTCTGTTTGGACTTTTATTATTTTCCTAAAACAAAAACAAACAAAAAATAAATGGTATCAACACATAGGTGCCAATCCTAGTTTCCCCACAGGGGGGTATAGACTAGCTGCACCTATTGAGAGGATTTAGACGTCCCTTGTGGTACCCGAGTCAAACACACATTTATACATACAATACTACACTTACTACTTTAACACTTTACACTCACACTTAAATTTGGGGAGGCGATAATAGCCTTAATGTGCTTTTTGCCTTAAAAAAAGCAATCCTCGTTAAAAGAATGGAGTAAATTTCCCCCTAAACATTATTTACCCCCCCAAAAATAATTAATCATACTAGTTTATATAATATACAGGTTTTGATTTCGATAATTCATTATTTAAAGTGTCAATGGATCTAAGTGTCAAAGTACTGCAGATGGATCTAAAATATCAATGGTTTAAAATATCAATGGATCTAAAATATATAATAGTTTAAAATTAATTGTATTTGGTTAAGGCTCCATAAACTTGCTGCCATAGGATAAGTGGGTTTAAAATCACTTACGTTAGGTTTAACATCTAAAATATCAAGAGATAAAAGTTGCATAAAAAATCGTCTAATGTAATTGCTTTTTTAAATAATCGAGAGAGTAAAATTGCATTTAAATAATCGAGAGAGCACTACATTCTTTTCTCCTTGAATCAATAAAAAAATTTGTTTTCAAATATTTTTTTTTTAAATCATAAGTGGATATTTCATCCCCCCATAGTCTTTGATGACGCAACTTGCACCATTTCCCCTTAGTCACCTGTGTGCCAACATATTAAACAAACTTTCTTATATTCAATTATTTCCCAAAAAAACTGGTCTAGAAGACAACAAAATTTTCTCCCAAAAAAAAACTTTTGAATAACTGGTTGGTTGGTTAAAAAAAATACTTTACTACAATATTCAAATGTTGACGGTAATACAAATATTTTACATAAAAGATTTTTCTTGTGAATAAATAAAAAAACAACCCAACATTGATCATGTTCTTCTTTTATTCACTCCTTAAAAGATTCAGCAAATCTAATTAACTGATTTTGGGAAAAAAGGTTCATTTTTTATAGCTTTCAAAATGAATATATAATAAACATAAATATTTTTTTGGGTACTATATTTGAGGAAAGTTTTATCAAAATTGTTAGTGTTAATTTCGATAAAATCTAGCAGTTATTTTCGGGATGTGTAATAACTTAAGAGATTTACTAACATCAAGGTTCATTTTTCCTTCGAAGGCAATGTGTTGTGAGTTAGAGTAGTAATAGTTGACAATTATCTACATAGAAAAATAAAAAATATTTGTGTTTTATCGAAAAAAAACAACATAAGTTTATATTAATTCATAATTAATTCATTAATTTAGGGCTGTTTTCTTAATTCAATTTGGATATGGTTCGAATAAAGTAGCTTTAAACAATGTTTTAAAATTATTATTACTACATATGTTAATTAGTATACATTTACAGCATTGGACAACATACAGCCTTAAAGAAAAAACCTATCCAAATCAACTATATATTTTAATAATATATCTTTCTTTAATTAAGCGAGTTCTATTTGTTAAATAAAAGATACTAAAGCGCCTGCAAGCAGCGGCATCGGCAACATATACATACAGTGCAATACTTTTGACAGCACCGACAAGGGCTGATATCCTGACAGGATAAACCTACTGTTTCCTCTGTCATGAATTCCTACCCTGGTTTTTGTTTTTTAAATGCTATTGTTCCTTGGTTTTAATTTTTAACACCAAAAGCTTACATTCCTACTTTAAAATTTTAAATTAGGCACCAGAGAATGAAAGTTGACTCATACTCTTGAAACATCATGTATGAGGGTTGATCAAATATAAACGAGACTGATTTTTTAAAAAATTTATTGCTTACTTACAAATTATTCTTGATACAACTTATTTTTCTACATAGTCTCCCGCACGAGTAACACATTTTTCACACCGAATTGGAAGTTTTTTAATTCCATCTTCGTAAAAAGTTCTCGGGCGTTCATTGAGCCATTGGAGCACGAAGGTCTCCACCGCAGAATCGTCTTCGAAACGCTGGCCTCCAAGCGCCTCTTTGAGTGGCCCAAACAGGTGATAGTCGCAGGGTGATAAGTCTGGACTGTATGGGGGATGTTCCAGTGGTTCCCAGCCAATTTGATCCAGTTTAAGCCTCGTAGCGTTCGCCGAATGTGGTCGGGCATTATCGTGAAGAAGAATGACGTTTTCGCGGTTTAGATTTCCTTTTCCTACTGAAAAGACTGTTTTGCGACCTCTAAAACATCGCAATAATATTGTGCGTCGTTGATGGAGGAAATCGATGTGAAAGGCGCCTTGATTGTCGAAAAATACAGTGGCCATTACCTTCCCGGCCGACGATCGTGATTTGGCCTTCAGGTTTTCTACTGCTTCCCGTCCTTCGACGAATTCCTTGTGCCAAGCAAAAACGCGAGCTCTTGACAGGGTCCTGTCCCCGTATTGAGCTGTCAATCTACGAAAGATTTCAGTCGGATTGACCCCCTCCTTGACCAAAAACTTAATAATAATTCTCTGCTCCACGGAAACGTGCACTTCACTCTCACTCATTGTATAGTTTTATACTAAAGGGTCCGAACGGAAATGTTGCCCGTCTACGCCCGTCCCAAACCTCCCAGGCTACCTGAAACCCCACCCTTTAGAGTTCAATGTCCAACGGAAAAGTTTTTAGAAAGTCAGTCTCGTTTATATTTGATCAACCCTCGTAATTAATGGTGGATGTCCAATTTAAAAATAATAACATGCATGTTCCATCATTAAGTAACAATTTTAAAAACAGAAAGCAGAAATATTTATGTAGACAAATATTAAAAAATAATTTCCCGTACAAATTAAATAATCTCACCTTTACAGAATAACTATTAGTAAACAGTCGAGAGCTCCGTCTGACATTCTGTGCGGCTTGCAATGTGTTGGGCGGAGGCTGAGCAACACTAGGTGTCGATAGGCAATGAGGTGTGTTACACGACTGATTGAACAGCGTCACTTTAGATTGTTGTAACGGTGAATCTTTTCTTATAAATTGCTGTTAACAAAATTCATGTTACATTCAATTATAAATTTATTTAAACACTGTAAAAAAAGATAGATGTATTTTTACAATTAGACTAAATCTGGTTTAAATGTTTTATTTAACTTAATTGCATAAACATCTTTGAAGAACATGTTACGTTAACAATATGTGAAGAATGTTATGTTATGAAGAATATACAATATTAATATTGGCAAAAGCAATACCAAGAGACAGAAAAACTAGATCATTGCACACTTCTTACAGACTTTGTGAATGCTAATTTGTAACACACAGGCAATATGCTGCACAGCACATCTGCAAGGTGCAGGCACAATGTAGGCAAAAAACAAAATAACAATCAATCAAAATGAAAAACATATCAATCAAATAATATTTGAAAACTCAATTGTCACTATAAAAAAAGTGCAAAAGCCTTAAACAAATTCTCCCACATTCATTTGTTAATTGGCTTTGGCAGCTAACAACAAAAATCTTGAAAATCAATCTGTCAAAAAAAATCTCTGTATCGTTAGGCCTATAACTAAAAATTTGGATCAGAAAGTTTTCAAGAAAAAATCAAAAACATGGGCTTAATTTCTTAAAACTGACATCAAAATTTTAAAAATTTCACATGTCTGTATTAATATTTATAACCCAAAAAAACAATTGTGAAATTTGAAAAAGAAAATTTCTGTTTAAGAGTAAATACAATAATCCAAATAGTGACCGCCATAAGGGCTTATTTATTTTTTCCTTAGTAGTTAACTTCCTAAACTATAACTTTTTTAACTTCAAATTAGCTTCAAATGAAAATATGAACTGTATATTTTCATAAATATCTACAATATAATAAACTGATATAAATTAAGCTTATTTTTCAGTTTGTTTTTCATAGCTTCTGAATAGTGGCTCATATATTTTATTTTAGAATTTAAGGAATTTATTTATGTATAAATAATTTTATAAAAATCACTACAGCAGATTTTCTAACTTTTTGGCCAAAAAATGGCTTGCAATTTTATTAATTTTTTTTTAATTAAAAAATTCTGAAGCATGATCTCAAACTAGATCTATATGCCAAAAATTTAATTTAAATAAATCAATTAGTCCAGTGATATGTACAGACAGAAACACACATAACAGCTTGTCTTGTTTCAGTATCTATCTATGTAATACAAGATTCTACAACAGCCATACTCAACCTGCAGCGGCACAAGCAATATTAAAAAAAATAAATCAAACACCTAAAACCTAAATGTTAGTGTATAAAAATATGATGTGGAATAGTACACTGCATATTTTAAAATGTATCAACAGAATAAGACTGTATAAAAAATGGATTTCATAAGAAAAACAGTGACATAAGATAAACAGAAGAAAAAAATTTTTAGTATACGTTAGGTTTATATTTTTTTTTTTTTTTTGTACTTAATACAATTTGAAAGTTATAAGTAGGCTACAGTGAAGAAGCTTATAAACACAAACATTATATTTCAGGAAATGGACGATGGAATTCCTAAATGCTGATCTCATGGCAAATAGCCTAGCAAAAATGCATATTTATTGTAAATATTAACCTAACCAGCAAACATAGTAAAAATCCTTTTTTTTGCAGAAATAACAAAAAAGGCTTACAAAAAATATTTCAATTACGAAAACACAATATGTAGGCTATACATAAATTTAATTTCACTAAATCAAAAGCTTTAACATCTGTCAAGAGTAATGCTCAAACACCTGGCTAAGAAATATCAAAGGCAGTGGAATCTACGATTTTGTGGAGGAGAAGGCATCAGTTATATAGACGCCTGGAAAAAATCATCAACTATAGTCGTGAGCATTGTGCTCCTAAAGTTCGAATTTTGTGTCTAAATACAAGTGAAAGAGGAATATCAGTAAAAAATAGTGCAACATAGAGGACATACTGATTTAAACAAATTATACTGGTGACCAGCTGCCATTTCTAAATAATAATTAATTATAAGTAACACAAAACCGTACCTTTACTGGAAGTAAACTTTGAAAAAATTTATATTTTGGAAATTGAATTAAATTATAAATAAATATTCACTAAAAAAAATGAACAACAACCAAAATTTTTTATTTTCTAAAGGAAAAATTTGAGTGAATTCCTGATGATAATACTTTGAGAGCATTTTATTTCATACAACTGAATTAAATTTTAATAAAGAAATCTTGAATGAGGTCTGCACGATATATCCCCCCAGAGAATAATTTAAAGACATTAATAAATATCTCTGTGATTTCTATAAGCTGTACTTACGTATATTATGTACCCCTGAACCTTTATTAATAGGACTGTAGATAATTAAATAACAACTATATTGACATGTGCTTATTTTAGAATGAATATAGGTAATTAATAATATTTGAATTAATATTGAATTGTTAAATATTATAGAGGAATAATTTTTTTGAATCTTTTGAATGTGAATATTATTTTCTATTACTTATTAATAAATCGTAAAGTAACTATCAAAAATTTTTTTAATTTTCAATTCAGGGATATTATTTGTAAATTAATAAAATATTTATTGTAACACCTGAATTGAGATCGAAACAATAATTGATTTAAAGATAAAATTTTTTGAGTTTGCATGTCATTAAAATTTAATTTCTGTTTATGATTCTTTAGCGTTGTAAATTACAGTTGTATATGTATATATAAATCTTAGAAAATAAAAAGCCATTTTAATGTTTGTCATTTTTTTTAATTATAATAATTTTTGTCTATTGTACAAAACTCATAATTTTACTTTATAAATATTATGTTTAACTACTTACAGAAAAAGTATGATACTTATCTATTTAAAAATACAGAAATAAAGCACTATGGAACAAATATGTTTTTCTTGTTAAACAAGCATGTTTATATTTGACACATTGTTGACTGAGCAGTACTATCTGAGATAAAAACATGTTTCCAAATTTTTAAATATAATTTACTAGTAGTTCAAAGAACAGCAGACCTCGCAATATATTCTTTATTAAAGTACAGGGTACTCCACATCAGCATTTGTAACTTTTTCTGCCAATTTAACCGTTAACCGTAATATTTATAAAAAATGTTAATGGGCCAATTTTGTTGGAAATGTTATGCACTTTCTCCATGAAGCACTCAAAATTATAATAGGTTTGCTGTTCAGACAGTATTAAAGGAAACAAACCAGTAACTACACTCCTAATTTTCAGTCAGAGCTCAAGCTATTAAAACTCAAGTGAACATACATCTTTCGGGCTCTATACAAGGTACCTTCATACCAAATTTCAAAACAACCACTGTGTTTAATTAAAATTGTGTACACCCATTAAATCAGATGCCGCCATTTTGAAATGGAAATAAATAGGGTTATACAAGATATCTTTGTACCAAATTTTCAAATAATCAGTCAAAGTTTGGCCAAAACTGCATACATTCGGCAGTCTGAGGCTGCCTTCTGAACCAAAAGTAAATAAACAAAAATCTCTCTCACACACACACACACACACACACACACACACACACGTCTTTTGAGCTTCATATAAGGTACATTCAAATCCAATTTCAAAACAATCTCTTAGTGTTTATTGACATTTAAATACATTTTATACATTTACTGACGTCAATGCGTATATCAGTCAACTGCATATACTTGTTATTGTAAATCAGCAGCCAATACCTTGAAACGGAAGTGAACGAGAAAAAAATTTACAAATATGTTGTTCAGGCTTTATACAAGATACCTCTGTACCAAATTTCAAAATAATTGGTCAATGCATTTGGCCAAAACTGTGTAACAAACAAACGCACAAACCAAATAGTCGAGTTGAAACAGAGATCTTGCTTTGCTTGGTCAATTCCCCAAGTGTGCACAATAGTCGGACGTTAAACACAAAAAAAAAATTTAGAAATATTAAAAAAAATATTTAAAAATAATTTTACACTTTTATGTGTTAATATTTTTTCTAGATATAACTTATGTTTCACTGTAGAATACTAAAATACATTAAAAAAAAGATGTTTTCAAAAACATAATATTTACCTGAAAAACAATAGTTTTTAATATATAATTTTACTTGAAAATTTAATATAACACAAATAAATAATTTAATTCATAAACTTACCCCTACATGTGTTCGTAGACTACACACCCGCTTTCCAAGACCTTTTTGATCGTTCGCTTCAGTCAAAGTAGTGTGAGACAGCAGGCCTGACATAGGGGAAGGAAAAATTTCATTTGGACTTTGAGAATCTAATGGCAGGACTCCAAAACTAAATAAAAATAAAACTGAACGTTAAATGTAATTAAATAAACAATTAATAATTATATCCTGATGTTAAATAGTAAGTAAAAATTCTAATCATTATGATCAAACATAGTTCCGCAGCTCATTCCATATCAGTTGAAAGTGTGTCATAACAAACTGATTGCCGCAAGGTATTTACATTTAGAAGAACCACACCGAATACTTTCTGAACCTGAATTTTAGATTCAAAGTTAATATAGTACATTGTAACAACATAATAAAGGCAAGTTTCAAACCCAAAACGTTAAGGTGCAGTTGAGAGATGCAGCAGACTGACCAGTCTTACTGTGACTAATTTTTTATTGAAAAAGTGATGATTAAATATTTTAATAACTCAGTTTCTTCATAAGCCTAGTAGATAGGCTTGAATAGATTAAGTAGGTAGAACAAAACTTGTCAGCTGCATGCTTTTTATTTGTGTTTACATCCATTCTCAACTTATATTAAAAATGAAAGTAGTAAAAAATTATGCCTTATATTATATAACAACATAATCTCAAACTTAATATATTACAAAGCTGTCCATAGAGAAAATTAAGACTACATCCTTTCATTTATTTTGGTACACTCGTATAAACTCAAAAATAAAAAATAGTTTCAAAAGAAAGTAATTAAATAATTACACATTCTCAAATTTGCATATGCTAATATATGAAAATTTTAATGGTGAAATTAGAATTTCAAAAAGGACAAAATAAAGGGAAAAACTTCTTGAAAATTTGCATCTATCACGTCAGTGAGAGAGCTGTGTGTCACGATTATTTTTTCTTTGTTTTCAGTCTTGTTAAATAAATTTTAGCTTTAGTATTAACATGTAAGTTTCAACAGGTACTTAAAAACCCATGACTGATGACTTTTTATTATCATAAAAACTGGCAATAGGCTGGAACTGCTTTGATCTATAAATCACGTTCACCACCCCAGACATGACAATGCTAACATTATAAGGGTTCCTGATAACCAAAGTTAACCAAGATCAGATAATCGAGTCCCTACTGTAATACTAGCATTGCAGCTTATGTTGACTGAATGTGATGGAAGTATTTTATCCATACACATGAGACAAGGTCACATTCAGTGTAAATATTTGTTGATAGCAAGTGATGACTAATGAGTCATGTACTATTTATTTCCTGAAACTGAATCATGTATCAAAGTTTATGTATAAGTAAATAAAATAGTATTGTTGTCATTTTTGGGAAATGATTACATCCATTTGAAAAGTTTCCTTAATTTAGTCACACAATTATTGCATACTGATTCTGTGCAAAACGATTCTTCTCAGATAATCTGAGGTTGTGATAATAATACAAATACACCAATCATTAGATTTCAACCATTGTTTTTTTAGCATCTGAATATCAAAATCAGTACGGTTTGAAGTTATAAAAGCAGTAATGTGCGTAGTGCCAGCTATGTCAACAGGACAAGTGAATCTTGCATGCATTACAGTCTCTAGTTCTTAGACTGTACGAGGGTGGGGTGACAAGTTTCCGGCCTGACCAAGAGACGGCGCCACTAAGTCTACTTTAAGAGTGGCGTCGTACAATACTATCCCTAACTAGCTTATATGTACACTTTTAGCCCAATCGCCGCATTAGTTTACGTTTGAGAGCACACTGAACAAGACACCTCTGATGTTTTCGTGAAAATGGAAAAATTAAAAAATCGTGCTATTATTAAATACTTCTATTTGAAGGGTTTTACACCAAAATAAATAAAAGAATAAATAATAAGAAAATAAATAAAAGGGATTCAACACTAGGACCTACCTCCCCATCATATTCAACTATTAAGCAGTGGGTTTCTGAATTTAAAATGGGTTGTGTGAGCACCTTAGACGAGCCACGCCCAGGACGGCCCGTTGAGGTCACAACTCCAGAAATGATCGAAAAAATCCATAAAATAGTGTTGGAAGACCCGCAGATTGAAACTGCATGATATATCTGAGACCTGTAGGATGTCAGCTAAACGTGTGCGAAATATTTTACACAACCATTTGGGCATGGAAAAGCTGTGTGCAAGATGGGTGCCATGTTTGCTAACACTCAACCAAAAATTGCTTCAAAAAACATTTCTACCGACAATTTGGCGCTGTATAGGCGTAATATAAACGAATTTTTGCATCGATTCATAACTGTTGATGAAACTTGGGTCCACCACTACACTCCTGAAAATAAACAACAGTCTAAACAGTGGGTTGGACAAGGGGAACCAACTCCAAAGAAGGCAAAAACAATTTTATTGGCAAACAAGGTTATGGCTACTGTTTTTTGAGATGCAAGAGGAATTATATACATTGATTACCTTGAAAAGGGTAAAACTATCACTGGTCAGTACTACACAGAGTTATTGCAATGTTTGAAGCAGGAGGTACAAATTAAACGACCTCATTTGGCGAGGAAAAAAATTTTGTTTCATCACGATAAAGCACTAGCGCATTCGTCGAGTGTTGCCATGGCTAAAATTGAAGTTCGAATTGATGCCGCATCCTCCCTACTCTCCAGACCTAGCCCCCAGGGACTATTATCTGTTTCCTAATCTAAAAAAATGGCTTGGCGGCAAGAGATTTGGGAGCAATGAAGAAGTGATTAAAGCTGTAAATCAGTATTTTGAGGAGCTTGACGAACCTACGTTTAAAACTGGTGTAACTAAATTAGAACACCATTATGAGAAATGTATCAGTCTCAATGGAGATTATGTTGAGAAATAAAGCAAAAAAATTTTTAAAAACATCGTTTTTCTTGGTCAGGCCGGAAACTTTTCGCCCCACCCTCGTATGTATATTGCCTTCTACTATTTAATACTTGTTTAAAAAAAACAACAGTTTACAGATCTGTATCACCATTTACAGCAATGAAAATTTGTATTTTCCTATTAAGGTACCGTGAAAATTTTCAAAACTTAATTACAGTTGTTCTGCTAAATAATACTTCAGTGAAATGCCACACTAACATTATACACACTATATCAGGTGGTAGAAAAATGATTGCAATTACTTCAGCTGGCATAATAAACTATGTCTCATCACAACCTCGCAAAGAGCTATAATTAATTTAAAAGTGAAACAGCTTTGAAGAGTGCAAAATTAAAACTAAACCAGAATGGTGAACATTACACTGTTACAGTACGTTAAAGGACAGATGCTCAGTTAACTCCCACCGAACCAATGCCCTTAGTCGAATGAACATAAGAGATAACTTAGTTACACGTAACATTATTTTCATTTCACATCAAACTAATACCTAACATAATGACTTTCTCCAACACAGCAGTTAAAAATGGGTCTCCCCTCTAATCATTACAGACTGCTATCACGAATCACAAATGCACAAATTGATTGTGTCATACTTGAATGCAACTTTGATATAACAGACTTTCATTAAAAATTGTCCCCAAAAAGTCTGTCAAAACAAGGACAAACTGTATACTTTTAATTGGTGAAAGAAGTTAAGCATGTTAATGTAAATAAGATAAATATGCCATTCACTAGTTGAAATAAAAGATTTTTTTTTATTTTTAAAACTGTAACAATACACCTTATACGTTAGGACTTTTACAATGTAATTAACAAATAATTTAATATTACCTTGGTGTTATTGGACTTAAAGGACCAGACAGAATATTACGCAGACGATTGGACTTAACTGGTGCTAGCGGAAGAAGAAGATGCTTCTCATCTGGTGAAAGTGATTTAATTCCACTTGGCACAGAATTACTGTTTAAGATATTTATCATCAACTGGGCTGGTGTGCTGAAAAAAATATTTAACAAAATATTTGTAATTTACAATTATAAATTAACCACACAAATCAGGTTAAGCGAACTAGTACCTGTACGAAGCATTAAGATGTGCAACATGTGTAAATTTTAAATTTAAATAACTGAGTCACACAACTGCCTTGCTGCCACGATGAAGCTGGTATGTTCAACAATTTTATAGTATTTTTTAAATCTGATTTTATCATTATAATAAACATTGAAATTTGCACAAAAAATTTTAATTTCACTGAAAATTGGAAAATGTCTGACAGCAGTTAGGGTCTGTTTTTATAAACAGTCGCTAGTTATTTTGATCTCATTGGAGACTGCATGTTTTGAATGTAATAAACAGCAGATTGGGAAACATGACAAGTGAGGACTTTAGCATGGGCTAGTCTCATGTTTTGCGATCCCAATCTGCAAAATATAATTATGACTATAAACTTTATTTATGAAATACATTAAGCTCAAATATATTTAATATTAACAAACAACTCAATTATCCGTGATTATGTTTGGGGATGGATATCGTGGATAAAAATTAAATAATGTAAAATCATAGTTATTTGAAAACTTTATATTAATGCATGCTTCAGTTATAAAGATAGCTTGTCTAAATCACATTAGTACTGCATCATCCACAGCCCTTGCCCTTCTGACTTAATGGTGTCAGCTATATCAACCAGTTTATTTAGAGTTTCAAATTTGCTAAGGAGGCTACATACATCACTAATCCTTGCAGCTCTCTGCCGAACTCCCATTTAAAAAAAGAGGGAAAAGTTGAAAACATCTACTATCTACCAGCTATACTGCCACTACGAACCTCATAACCACCAGCACTTATCAACCACTAAACCCTTAATACAATGTGAAATGGTGCTGCACTCTACGAATTTACAGATTACCTAATCAACAAACTGATGTCTTATAGACTAGTGATGAAAGGGAACAATAATGTTGCACAGAGAAAAAGTGTGATAAGCCTATTTTATGTACAAATTATGATAAGCCTATGTTATGTATTACCTTATTGTACTTATCGCATAACAGACATTCTCAGATAACATAAACAAAATTACCAGTCAACAATTAAGCAGCTATACTGTTGTGCTTAGTTCATACTTCTTATCTTCACTGCATCAATATATACAGTGAGGCCTCAACTTACGAATCACCTTAAGTAACGAAAATTTTAACTTATGAAATGGGATTTTGGAAATTTTCCGCCCTAACTTACAAAATGTGCCTCAACTAACAAAATGATGTGAAAAACATCACAAAAAAGTGTTTACAAATAGGGCACCTGCACACTTTGATGACATTTGCCTAACGTATTTCAGAAGCATTCTTAAAAGTCATCAAAAACAATCGTCGCTGGACTGTTATTTCACCAAATACATCAGTCACACTAAACTGGGGAAGGTGAAAGTCAACCCAAACAGGCAAAAGGAAGTGATGATAATTAAAAATTAAGTTCTACAAAGTGTAAAAGAATCATAACAAAATTAAAAAGTTAACAAGAATTTTAAAATGGTATTAAATTTTATTTTGTAATATATCTCCACGTTCATAATCTCCTCTTCCTCCATATCCACAAACAAGGTATGGGCCACGCGTATGTCCTCCCCACTTGCCGGCTATGGCGCATCATCGGGTCAAACTCAGACGTAGTATTTAGTAGAAACAGTTTATAATGTTAGTTTTAGTAACTGTATTATAGTAATTACAATAATAATTCCTTCTGTCTAACAGTAATAACGCTATTAATTACTTAACTTACTGAATTCGCTCATTGTCAAAACGGAAACTTTTTATTTTATATAATATTACATAATATTAAAGTAAATTATAGGTCCACAGCTTGAAAAATTCAAGAGTTATTTTTTATTTGAAAGTTAAAGCACATCACACTATGGATTACATATTTGAGAATGTTCCTTGACAATTATTTAATTGACTGTGAAAACTTACATCTGAAATAAAAAATTAGCAATAAATTAAATTACAAAGGACCAACCTACGTACTTAGGAGCAACCTATTTTATGCCTCTTTAGGTCCTTCTTTGTAAATATATTTATACATATTAAGAATTTGGTAGTAAATAAATAAATAACACATAGACGTATTATGCAAAGAGTAAAATAAACATACATATTACTTACGTATGTTTCAAAACATGCCATCTCTCTCTCTCTCTCTCTCTCTCTCACTCTCACACACACACACATACACACACACACAATATATATATATATATATATATATATATAATTATTATTATTCATATATGGATAACAAACTATTTTTGTACTAACACGTTATTGTAGTTTACTGAATTTGTTACTTTTCTTTCTTCCGGCATCAGTGGTTTTATTTCCGTAATTTTTTTAGACTTCTTTTTATTTAAAGATTTCATCCTCATAAAAGTACGGGTATGGATGTAATAGGATATGGTAAATTCACCTACTGAAGAATAATTATTATTTAGTTTGTCTGTCCGATTTTTCATCACTAATTTTTCTTTATTTAGCCCATTCTCACCGTGATATTTCAAAAAGTCCCTTTCCATTTTTACCAAGATGTTCAACCATTCTTCAGTAGGATACATAAGGTAGCCTTTTGACAAAGTTGACAGCCAATCCCTTTGATTATTATGGCAATCGTTTGTTGGATGACCGTATACAAAAGTTGAGACGATTTTTTTTTCTTGACTCTATACGCTATATAGCCAGCCATTATCTTCAGTAGATCAGAGTTCTGTAGATCACACTTCACATCATCTTCACTAGTTTGCAAGTCATTTAAGGCTCCTCCTCTTTGTCTGATTATCAGAAAAAAATATTCTTAAATTTAGTAACATTGCTTTGTAAAACCACATTTTTATTTTTAACCGAAGCCAGTTCTTGTAAGGCAAGTTGAATTTGTTCCTTCAAAAGTAAATTTTCATTTCTTAAACATTTCATTTCTTCTACAGAGGCATTATTTACAACAATATTTGTATTAAAATTACTGACTACGGAAAGTGGGTTTTATTTACAGAATTAAACATTACAATTGCATTTCAGTTTGCACACGTTAATTTGCACAGTTTGCATTACACATTACACGTCATTTCAGTTGGCAGGTGATTTTTCTTGTAAATTTCATCGGACTCGTCAATAATTTTTTTTAATGTTTCTTGGTTTTCAAATTTTTTAATCCTTGTCGCTCATTCAGAATCAACACATTTATTTTCAACAGTGAAAATGTTAAAACATGGAATGTCACCGGATTTCACAGGTTTTGTATTTAATAATTAGGATTTAAAATCCATTTCGAAATCATCGTCATTAAAATGAAGTGAACAGACTTTAACATTATCAAAATTAAAATGATCTGCTCGTTTACACGCATGAACCCCGCTTTCTCATCTTTTGGAATTCTATGAAATGTAATTCCTTTCCCTTTACAATTCTTATCATTATTATAGCAATTGGCAATAGCGCAACCAGGCATTGTTATGCATATACAATTATACAATAATAAACAAAATACATTATGTATTTTTTAGGATTCAAAACATACTTAAATCTTTTCTTATATTTATTAAACCTCAAACACAAAACACAATTATCATGCACTATTGTTGTTGACACCTTTTATTTAAAACAAAAAACCTACAGATTAAGTAAACACATCAAATCTCCAACTACATTTATAGTACATCGAATTGTTTAGTGGGAAACTACATATAGTAGCAGTGAAGAGTTTCATCCAGTGATGTCACGCGCGCAGTAGTCTACTGTGCATACACACCATGGCCCCCACAGTGTATTCTATTTACCGTGTCCACAACCTTTGCCTCTTCCCACGAACTTCACTACATATCCGAATTTTTAGGTGTAAAAATCTTTAGAATGTACTTTATTTTGTGTTAGTATTATGTATATGTAACATAGTACATATTATGTATAATTAATATATTTTTATATCAGGTTTTATTAATGCATATTTCTTCTATATTTGACATGAATGTATATTTTTTTTCATTGTATAGGAGGAGCTTTGGGGTGGTGTAACAAGTTAGGTAATTTACATACGCATTAACTTACGAAACGACATTTGGAACGAATTAAATTCATAAGTTGAGGCCCCACTGTACAGTCCTACCTTAATATGCCTACTTCGTGGAAATGTAGTCAATCACTGCAAATCCATTCAAACGTAATTATAAACAAAAAATTCTTTTATCTTAATATAAAAAAGTAGCAAAACTGACCATATCGGTCATAATAGTCACTATAAAATAAATGTAAATTTACAAATAGAATCCATCCTATGGAATCCGATCAGTATAAGCCCCTGATCAGGTTAACCAGTGAAAGTAACAATAACTGGAAATATCTACTGAATTTTCAGTATAATTAAAATGCTTACATATATGATTATCATTTAATATTGATTATGATGGTGATATCAAGAAAAGTATATGATGAAAAAAATAATTCTGACATAAAATGTGTGCCATGATTATATTTAAATGAAATGATACAAATTGTAAACTAAATATTAAAAAAAAGCAACTACTCTAATTTACACATTTTTATAAAAAAAGTTATTAGGTTTATTATTTAAATTTGTAAAAATTACAAATTAAAAAAAATTAAATCCATAATTAAACAAAAAAAAGGCTTACCACACGTTAGTGTTGTTTTCAGCTGGTGGCGTTGGCTCACAATGAGTATTTACATAATTGATAATTGGATTTGAACCAATAACTGAACTAAGGTTATCAATGTTATTTATATTAAAAGTCTTATTGGGATCTGGTTTATCCCCTCGTTTGCATAACTCTTCATAAGACTGCCATAGGAACGGATTCAATCTAAGCGATCGCTTATATGCTTCGATTCCACGTGGTTTCCTTTCGCCAGCGCAGCAGACTCGGGCAATCAATGCAAGTGCAAAACTAGCCGAATCACCAAATTCATGGGCAACTTCATCTAAACCCCTGCACCTCGTTACATCTCCTCCTGTTAAAACTGCTTCGGCTTCTGAACTCCTGGTTACAGAAAATTATAAATTAAAATGTGTTTAAATATGTATAAATTATATTATACAATCTTGCTTAACCAAAATTTATGAGACCAGACTCAATTGCAATTTTTTTACTGTTATAATTTTCTATAAATTTCCATTCTATTCCTATCTATTTACTTTTCTTTTTTCAAAAGATTATATACAGGCACTTTTTGATTTAACATTAATAACACACATCCCTTAAATATTTTACAATATAGTTATACAGTTTTTTGAACAACTGAATTTTTGTTTTTGCATAAAAGTTATAGTTAATATGAGAATATAACCTTACTATAATATTTTGTTATGTACTGCCTATGAATGATATGAAATCAAATCATCATTGGCAAGTATTCATTTTCAATATTTGTATATATACAGTATAGACATTCTTTTTTTTACCAAGCAATTTGTTTTGACCTATTCAATTTTTGTTAGCCTGAATAAAATGCTACACATTGTCATTTCTATAATTGAAAATAATTATTTATCAAATCATCACTAGCAAGTATACATTTTATTATTATATGTATACATACAATCCTTTTTTTTCCTCTCTATAAGTATTGCATTGTTATAAATGAATATGTTGCATTAAAACTGAAAATCGTTTTATACATGAATATTTTGCATTATTTCTTTCTTTTTTTATAAACATGTAACAAATTAAAGTAGATGATTTGGCAAACCTAATTGGGATGAGATTATCATTATGAGTAAAGTTTTAATTTCAATTGAATTAATTTTTATGAATTAAAGACCATTCAGCACTATGAGCAATACTAGCTCAGTTTTTTAATTCAAAGCGATTTAACATTTATAATGGACTGTTTACTACTTCTTGTTTGTTATGTAATTTTTTTGCTTAAAAGTTAAAAAGTGATGACCAAGCTAGTACTGAAAATGTAAAAAAGGTGTATACTATTTTGCATTGAAAAATATTTTTTTGGGTCATATATTCTAGAAATATGCTGTGAAACACTAATAATGAAACACATATTTCTACATTTTTCCGAATTCATTCCCTAAAAAAATAAAAATGTAAAAAAGATGTATCATTGGAGAAAAAGGAGTGTTTGCATTGGAGAAAAATATTTCTTATCGAATTTTCTTAAAGTAAACAAAATATTCTAAAACACAAATTATGATACACATAATTCAGCATTTTCCCTCCAAATTCATCCCCTAAAAGAACAAAAATATTAAAAAAATATAAATGTTTGTATTGGAGGAAAATATTTTTAATCAGATTTTCTTAAATTCGAATGGAACACGTTTGAAGACAATAAAACAACATATTTAGGTTATAGTATTTTTTCATATTCACTGTAAAATAGTCATGAGTTTAGATGATCACGCTTTTATTAATATATTTGTTTATGTTTCAAAATTATTATATTTCCGAAACAGTTTAAGTTTCATGGGCGAAGCCACGACGGGTAATGCTAGTATTCACATATTGTGTTAACATAAATAATTACAACACTCTCCAGATGTAACAGAAATTTAGAAGATTTTCCTAAAAGTAATAAGATGACAAAAATAATGTTTTGAAAATCTAATTTCACCATTGTAATCAGAAAAAGTCATCATAAAATGTATATAAATTAGAATTTCAAAATTTCAATTGAATTTTAAAAATGTTAAATGATAATTTATTCAGATTTTATTATTTGTTACAAAAATAAAATCTGGTTTTCAAGAAAGTGTAGGATTAAAAAATTATGATTTTTTGTAGGATTTAGTATTACCACCATTTTGAAAGTTAAAAAGATTTCGTTGGGTTATCATATAGGTATATGATAACAAACTTATCCAAGCAATTACCAGAATTGATGTTTGTGCTAAGTTTGAATAAAATCACCATAAATTAGCATTTTTAACTTTTAAATTGAAAGGTCAAAAATACACCCTGATCACCATAAGTTTATTTTTTGTATTTTTTAAGTCCTGTTCAAAAATTAATCTTCACCACCATTAGTTTCATTTTGGTTGAAAAAAACTATTAACAATCAAAATTCCTTAAAATCAGCTAAACGATTTTGATCAAATTTTGCTTATATGTAGTCCACAAGTATCCAAATAAAATGTATGGGTTATTATATCCCTAAAAATGGGAGTTCTGGAGCTATCAAAAAAGTAAAAGATTGGACCACTTTTTAAATTCTTTCATCAAATTTTGATCATACATGAAGATTTATGGCTAAGTTAGTGTAGCAAATTGAAATAGAAGTAATTAAAAAAGTTTAAAATAAACCTGATAACAGCTAGATTTCTTTAGTAAAAAGAATCTTTACTCTTTTGGGCAGTTTGTAGGCTATCGTTTATTGAGAAAAATATGTTTTTAAAAACAAACTTTAAGACGACCAAATTTTTTATAAGTATTAATATAATACTGCTAACATTGTTAGTGTCTACTTCAGTTTTATTACCATAAACCAACACATTTTATAACAACAGCCTGTCAAAGTTTTGAATTTGAAATAACTCTAAAATTAGCCATTTTTTAAATACATTTTTTCTGAAGGTGGGTGGAAAAGAAACAAAATTTGGAATTTCTTGTCTATCATCCATGGGTGATATATTCTCTTCAGAATGAGCAAAAATGGAATTTAATAAATTGTTTTTATTTAAAGTTATAAATTTTAATTGAAATTTTATTCATATTTATTTACCGTAACTATTTTTTAACTAGGTTAATACAAATGAAAAAATTGTATCCATGTATTTATAAATAAATATTTTAAATTACAAAATCATTAGTAAATATTCAGTTAGTGGGGTTTATTGCTTTATGGATAGAAAGGAAAATCTAAATCTAGCTTATTTTTCACCTAATTTTAAAATTAATGTTCTTATATTTTTTTTTTTGTAAAATAGTTAGTTTTAAAGTTATTTGTTTTAAAACTTTGATATTTTATCATTCTGAAACAAGTTGGCTTATCGTATTACAAACAAATATTTCTAATATTTTCAAAAAATTTGGTTCAAGTTTTTAAAGTTGGTTTTGAAATTTAAAAACATTTTTTATAATTCGCATTTACCAATATAGGCCTATAATTAAGCATATAAAGCATCACTGTTGTACAGTTAACACTTGTCATAAAACTAAATTCTAAATAATTAATATGGGCTGGGTAAGTAGTATAATGGCTTTTTTTAATGGGAATAGGCCTACGTTTATCTCAGGTACCTAAAGCATGTTCATACCAAATTTCATCTCAATTGTTGCAGTAGTTAAAGCACGATTGATTAACAAACAAATAAACACACAAACTTTCAAAAATATAATATGACTAGCTGTTACCCATCAAGGCTTTGCCCGCAATCATAATATACATTAAAGATAATAAAATTTATAGCCGATTTTGAAAATCAGAATAACTTTATTTCAGTTTAATATATTTCTGAATACAATATTGTAAGATTTATGGTTTTTGACCAATATGTATAAACTTCTGCTACTTGGCACTCCAGAACAGGCAACATATAACTGACCGTGGGAAAAGCACGGAGTTCCCAAAAGTATTCCTGCTGCTTTTAATGTCTGACTCTGTGACTTATTAATTGTAACTGATCACCAGTTACAATTTTTTTTTTAAAGAATACATGCGATTTTAAGCCAATTTTTACCTAACTATACTCACACGATGTTACTGATTACATTACACATTCCTTCTCTGATTTACTGGACATGAACATTCTTGTTATGTACGTGTACTTATTACTCATGTGCGATACTGAATCTGACAGGTATTACCAAATTTTATGATTTATTACTGTTTGTGCTTGTTAATGAAACATTGTTAAAAAGGCTGCTGTTATTTGTGAACTTTGCGATTTGCCTCTGTTTGAATTTTTAGGTTGGAATTATGGCCGTGTTGTCAAATTTCTTATTAACCATAGCATCTTTAAAGAATTGTATTTGTGTTCTACGTTCGGCAATATCTGCATTATTAATAAAGAAAAATTATCGTTTTATTGAAACTGTGTACAACGGAAGCAAAAACTGTCATCAGGTTTTTTTTCATGCATCACCATATTAGGCCCAACAACCGTGTCAGTTAGGTTATAGGTATTCTTTAAAAAAAAAAATAAAGGTTTTTTTACACGCATCACCGTGTTAGGACCAACAACGTGTCAATTAGATTATAGGTATTCTCAAAAAAAATAAAGTTTTTTTTTCACACATCACATGTTAGGCCCAACAACCATGTCAGTTAAGTTATTGGTATTCCTTAAAAAAAATAATAAAGCTTTTTTTTATGTATCTACGAATTAGGCCTAACAACCGTGTGTTAGGTTTTAGACATTCTTTAAAAAAAATAATAAAGGTTTTTTTTACGCATCACCATATTAGGCCCAACAACCGTGTCAGTTGGGTTATAGGTATTCTTTAAAAAAAAATAATAAAGGTTTTTTTCACGCATAACCATGTTAGGACCAACAACCGTGTTAGTTAGGTTTGGAGTCTCTTTTTTTAAAAAAATAAAGGTTTTTTTTTAAAGCATCACCATGTTACGCCTAACAACTGCGTTAGTAAGTTATGGAGTACTTTTAAAAAAATTAAGGTTTTTTTTCATGCATCACCGTATTAGGCCTAAACAACTGTGTCAATTAGGTTATGGAGTACTCTTTAAAAAAAAAAGAAATAAAGGTTTTTTTAATGTATCACCGTGTTAGGCCTAACAACCATGTCAATTAGGTATGTGGTATTTTTTTTAAATTTTTTTTTACGCACCACTGTGTTAGGCCTAAAAACCATGTCAGATAGGTTATAGAGTATTCTTTTTTAAAAAATGGGTTTCTTATCATCCAAAACCCGTGTTAGACGTATCTTTATTGTTTTACCGTTCTATAACACGTTACCGACTTTCACGCGGTAGCAATTTTGAGGTTATGCTGGTCACTTTTATTTTCGATTTTATCATACTTCTTGTGGTTTCCGCACTTTTATATTTTGGATTCTTCCTTTTGGACATGTAATAAAGCGTTTTAATAACAAAAATATCGAAAAATCCAGGACATGCTACACTGCATATTTACCATTTTCATATAATGTAATTACATAAATATATAAACTACCTTACAATTAAAGTATCCTAATAAAGTTCTGTTATATATTCTGCACTCTGCGTCGAAAACATTGGAAAGTCTTAAATGAGAAATACCCGATAGTAATTATTTGATCCAATGAAACTTAAAATAACAAAACTACAAACAATAAAGCAAACCAGACTTTCAAAAAGAGAAAATATTTACAATTACAATAATTTTTAACGTATTGTAATTTGCACTCTGCTTATGGACTTTTTTTATATTTAATATTGAAAATTCAACACAAAGTAACAAATTAGAGTCATTTTTGACAAAAATTTTAACTAAAATAACTGAAAATGTAACATTAAAAGCAATAATTTTGCAATAAATAAAACACAGATTAAGATTCTTAAAACGGAATTAGATCAATGTCCATCACAGGTACCTAACTCTCAGGTCCAGTAAATGGTAATTTAAACATATAAAACGTCACTATTATACAGTTAACACATGCCACAAAACTAAATACTACATAATTATGTTAGGCTGGGTAAACAGTATAGTGACATTTTTAAACAGGAATAGGCCTATGTTTATCTCAGATACCTAAACCATTTTCGTACCAAATTTCATCTCAATTGGTCCAGTGGTTAAAGCATGATTGAATAACAAACAAACAAACACACAAACTTTCAGAAATACAATATGATTAAGATAAGATTAAAATTATGATAGTTTTTAAATTGTGTGGAAACAAATTATTACTTTCATAAGCATACAAATGGCAAAATTAATATCAACATAAATATTGAGTGTTCAAAGGTTTAAAATAAAAATTATTTTATTTATACTGCAGTGGGTAAAGTTTTAATATTTAAACTGTAGTGGGTTAAAATACAATACAATATACTGCGTTTAGTAACAACTTGATGATTCAGTGGCGCTGCCTGCAGTCCATAAAAGTATATTAATCTCTTAATAACCGCAAGACTGGGCAAAATAATATGCGAAAAATGAGATGAAAAATTCTTGCTGACAATTCTCAATGAAAAATCTTGTTTGTGCTTGTACAGTATTAAAATAAAGCTTGAGGCATGAACTTTCTAAATATATATTTAGTTTCTGAAGACAATGCATAACCAAGTTTTACAAGACGAAATAAAAAAAATCACCCATCTGCCAAACACGAATTTCAATTATAATGTAGTGTGCTAGCGTCCACTATAGTTCGTCATACTAGCCATATGATTTTTAGTGGTTAAAGAAATTTTTAAATGCATTGTACTTACGAGTTTTTAAGTAAAGTTGCATCTCAATTATCTTACATAAACATCTGTTTATGAATATTAGAGACACATTCATAATATTGTTGTGTCTCTTAAGTGAAAATGTTGAATAAAAGTAATACTAAAAACATAAATAATTTAGAGAATTATGACATATTAAACTACAATATACATATGAAGTATAAAACATTTTACTGTATAGATTCAGTGTTTAAATAAAAAAGTAAAAACAAACTGAAAATCATTTTTTTAAAAACTGACGTCCTTAATAATATAAATTAATTAATGTTAATTAACAATAAACATTACTCCTCTATTTATAAAGATTATGTTTGATGTTTCATTTTAAAGGCTATTTTTTAATGTGGGAATGTGGTCTAATTTTCACGTTTTGTATTTTTTGCTTTTAAAGATCTTTGCATTATCTTAAACTAAATTACAATATTTAATCGAATAATTATAATTAAATTAAAGTATGCCTATACAACTTACTTCTGAAGGTCAATACAACACCTAGCCATGAGGAATTTACATTGTGGAGAAGTGGGGCCTTTATCTTGTAGAATTGCGTAAGCTTGTGCAGGTTTGCCACTGCGATAATAGCATGTTGCTAAGAGAAATACAGTTTCATCCGAATCAACTGGAAAAAAATTAAATTTTTTTACCATACAAATATAGTAGCTTAACCCATTGGAAACTGGATTTTACTAACATGCTATTGGCCTTCAGTACTGAATTTTTTCAACAGTTTACACTAAGATTATGTGCAATAATAAAAGCAAGTAACCTACCAATTTTATCCTACATAATGTTGTTGTAATTGTTAACACATATTTAGCCAACACTTTTAACACTATATTAACATTTTTTTAATTTTTATATATTTACACTATGTACATTTTGTTTCCTTTTTTTAAAATTTGTCCGACTATGATAAATTTCAAAACAATTTTCCAAATGCAAAGGAACACTACATTTTTTGCAATGGTAAATTGTTTCAAACCTTTTTCCTTTTGCAGTACATACTCTACACTTTCTAGATGGCCTTGCTTTGCTTGTTGGGGGATTTTCCCTATAAAATGTCACCAGAATTTTAGTTATATTTGGATTAGAAGTCCACTGCCAATCATTTACTTGTAGGTTATGTGTAGTATTGTCTGCAATTAGGCCTATTTTCACAGATCTCATCATCACTGTCATTTTCAACAATACCTTCTTGCTCTTCATTATCACTAATCTCACAACTACTTTCATTAAAAATATCCCCAACAAACTCACTAAATGCACTCGAAGAAATAAACAATTCCTCACGAGAATCCATGTTTATACAACTGTCAAATTCGTACACAACTTCACAAAGAAACTGGCGGAAATTAACGAGTAACAACGGAAATAAACGAAGGAAAAATATCTCATAGATTGAAAATAGATTTATATTTCTATATTTGACTTTTAGGCTAGAAACATACGGCAAAGAGATCAGGGAAGTAGAGGACGGACATTGCCTGTCTTTAGTACTTAAGCCATTGAGAGAGAAGGACGGGCAATATACATCTTTCGTTACCAATGGGTTAACCATAAAAATAAATGACAAACATAAAATATATAAATGACTACATTTGTACACATTCAATTATTACGGAAAAAATTGATTTGAAAGCAAAATAAAAAAAAGTAAAATTGGTTAATTAGATTTTCCTAGGCCTGTATATATATATCAAAGGCGGCCTGTATATGTATGTATGTATACATACATATACAGGCCGCCTTTGATATATATATACAGGCCTAGTTGATAGCGTACTGGGCTTTCACACCGAGGACCCGGGGGTACGATTCCCGGTCAGGGCTTGGCATTTTCATACGCTATAAATCATCCCATCATCTGCATTTGCCCAAGTGTACAATAGTCGGACGTTAAAAAAAAAAAAAAAAAAAAAAAATATATATATATATATATATATATATGAAGTCAGTGTAACAAATTTGAAATAGAAAAAAATTACGATTTCTTTAATAACCAACAACAGTTATGATTTTGTAGTTTTTTCAGTTCATTCCTGAACCATAAGTTTTTTTTCAAATTTTGTTACACTTAGCCATTATGGTAAATGTTTATCTATTTGGTTTTCATGAACAACTTTTCCATATTAAAATAATAAATAAATATTGTTTAGAGCCTAAAAACAATAGATCATCATGTCGTCTGATGGTTTTGCAGAAACTACTACAGACGAGTCTTGTCTATTGTAAAGGAGACCAACTGCTTTCAATAACGTATGCATACATATGTTATAGTCAGGATAAACCCGAGATATATGAAACTCTCTACATTTTTTGTTTTCTTTTGTTGGTTACACTCTAAACATGACAATATATTGTTAACAAGCAAAAATAAACATCTCAAAATTGAAAAAATTGGCTTGTGTAGGGCAAATAATAAACAATTACCACCATTAGTCCTAAATTTGTTATGTGGCCCAAGACTTCCACAATTTAAAGAAATAATAATAAAATATTAAATTGATTGATTACATTATAACTGAATATAGCAATGCTTTTGTTAGCATGCAAAATGGTAAACATAAAATGAAGTAAAAAGTATCAGTTACCTTCCGCTTTTAATCTTTCAGCAAGAAATATTGCATCTTGATAGGCGTAATGATTGAGACAATGCCAAATTGCTGCCTGCAAAATAATATAAAACTTATGTTAGTCATAAACTTTTGGCTTTACCAGCAGCCATTTATTATCGGCCATTGGAGACTCTGGATGAAAGCATCAAGAAATAAGAAGTAAGTCATATAAAGTCTTAATTTTATGAACTAGTGATGGGTGACTGAATCATTTAATCAAGTCAACTTAAAATCATTTTCTTCTGTAACTTGAGTTCCCCAAGTTAATTCAATAAACTGATTTGTTTTTTATCCAAGTTCACCCAAATTAAAAAAAAAAAAAAAAAACTGAAATAATGATTCATTGTAACAGATAACCAAACCGAAATAATGAATACAATGAAATAATAATACTGTAACAGATAACCAAAATATTAAAAGTAATGTTTTCATAATTTAAAAATACCACACATATGATACTAATAGGACTAAGATAAATTGTTTGAAAATTTTAATAAATATTGTTACAAAAAAAACATTTAATTTGTTAAATTGTTAACTTTTTTTATTTAACAACTAATATTTGTTTTATATTGTCTTGTGTTTTTAGGTTTATAAAAAGTACTTATATTACGGAAATATAATTATATAATATTATATTATACTATATTATATTTACAGTAATATGAAATAAATATGAGTTGTCTTACTCTAAAGACTTGATTTACAGTTATAAATGCAAAAATGCACCGCTTGTGTTTAACAACACCTACATATCTATAAGTTTTTAAGATTTTTAATTTTTTAAGAGTAACTCAAATTAGTTCCTAATGTAATTCTTAATGTATTCACTAGGCCTAATCTAATTTTTCAATTGTTTTTTTTATAAGGTCCTAGATTTTTTTAAAACATAACATACAGTGAGAAAACTGTTGAGTTTTCAATTTTACCATTACTAAAATTATTAATTTGCAATTATTGGAAAACTCTATATATTTATTTAATATAAAAAAATATAGTAGATAATATAAAAACAAAAATTTATCTATTACTTCTACTACATAAAAAATATAGTACATAAAAAAAATTTGTTTTTTGTACTACATACTAAAAATAAAATAGACTCAGCTTATTTTTTTATCAAAATATGGGCCATAATGCTGTATCTGAATGAGATTTAGGACAAATATTGTATTAATTTTTAGTTGTAGTTATATGCTTTATTTTCAAGTTTTTTAAAATAAAAAAAACAACTAATTAGTAGTCTAAGTATTTATATATCTTATTTTAAATTTTATTTTAATATAAAAGCCTTTACTTGAAAGTTTGATATTTCTTAATTTTAGGGACTTTTGTAAAAATAATTATTTTAACGATTATTTTCTTGTATTAAGTGTTATATCATTTCCTTGAGATATATTAAGGAGCGGAAGATGACATTTGTTACGATAAACATACAATAAATTAGATTTTTAGCTATTTATTACTAACCTGTATTGCTAACCTATATTCTGATGTTATTGATATTTACTTTGCATTAATGTACTTGCATATTTACTTTACATGGATTTGTTTGTATGTTTACTTTGTACAATAAATTTGCTCCAATATATTAATACACATTTTATAATAATCGTGATAGTTTTTGTTCTGTAAACATCATTCAAAAAAATGGCTGCCGTTAATTGTGAACTTCATGATTTGCCTCTTTTTATACGTATAAGTTGGAATTAAAGCAGTGTTCTTGATTTTCTCATAAATCATGGTATGTTTAAATTGTACACAAAATCTAGGGCCTACTTTGTTAGGTTAGATCTGATGATAATATATGACTTTTATCATTTCCTAATTTACTTCAAGAATTCTTTAAGTTTATATTTTTATAAAATATAAGCCTTACCTAAAATGTATTAAAAACAAAAAAATACTTCTAACTCTAATCTATTTTATATAAATTACCTGACACGATACTTAATGGCCTAATAGTTGACTTTATAATTAGGATAGAATAATTTGGCTACTGAAATTATTTAAATTAAAATAAAGTTACCACAGAGAACAGTTCCCTTGTGTCTAGCATACATAACACAGAAAGATTGATTTTAAAAAAAGAAATCACTATAGCATAATTTCTCTAAGTCTACCAAGAAAGTATATCTTCATTAGTCTACAATCAAAAAAACACAATCTTACCAGTAAGCTTATTTTCAACTAAAAAAATCTAAAATATTGGTGATTACACTATTATCTATAACATAGCCTATTTTCCAAATTCACCTAGCCTACGTTTTACCCAAAAAGAACTATTTAATAGAAAAAATTCTATAATGAAATACTTCTAAGGGCCTATTTATAAAATATAGACATAACAAACACTAATCAATAAAGAATACCTTACTGGAACTAGTCATACAATAAATGTAACAATGTAGGTTTAATGATTCACAGGTTTAATCTTGTAGTCTAGAAATAAGTTAGCCTAATAACATAATAAAGAATAGGGTTTAACATAGCCTATTTTAAAATAAAACTAATTGTTAAGAAAATATTTGTGCGTCTTAAATCTATTTATGATCAAAGATAAAAATAAAAGTTGTATACCTAACACAAAAATCAATAATAAGATGTTAGGGGTTATACTTATAAGAGTAGTAATGTTCCTACAAAATACTAACCTTGCTTAGGCTAATCGATTTCAATTAAGTGCATACACAATAATGTAAGCGTACTTTTTCACAAATGAATTAGAACTAACTTGAATTTTATAATTGTTAAAACAAATTAAAAATATACCGCTAAGATAATTAATAATTTAATAAAATGTAGGCTTCTACTTAAAATTACTATACACCAGTACTAAACAATACTGAAAGGAACACACCCATTACAATAATTTTAGATTATATTTTTACCTGAACTGGTTCCTGAACCAACATTTTAAAACACAAAACAACTATTACTTAAGCTTCAAATAATTATTTCACTGTAACACTGATATAGTTTAAATCCAAGACAGATGCAGTCTTGGAAGGAATGTAGGAAACTTTAACAAAACATCACCATCTTGATCTTGAATGAAATAATTTTTAAGCCTTTATGATATCATCTCATCGCGTTATTTTAACTACACTACACACATCAATATTAGAAACCAGTACAAAAAGAGAAATCACTGGACCTAATAATGTACTGAGGAGAGACATAATTGTAGGATTTTACTAGCAAAGTTTTTGAAGAAATTAATAATATGTTTCCTATAAAAGCAGTTTTTAACTTCAAAAATATAATAGGATGAGAGCTCGATGTCTTGAAGACGATAGTTAAAGTTATATAGTAATAGTGTATAATATAAGAGATAATAGCAGTAAACGAAACGAAACCATAGAAATGCTGAGATCACTTTTCAATTTAATCTAGAAATAGAATTTAATGCATACTGTAAAGTATACGCAGTATGTTTATTCTTAATGATTGTCACAAGTTCTTTGTTCGTAACATAATTGCTTGCAGAAGCAAGCCTTGTAGCAACATGGTTTTATTTATTACTGAAATTTAAAAAAATACTGGAGAGTATTTAGAATTATCTTTCCTCTTGTCTGGTCATATCATACAGTTGTTACAATATATTACTGTATTTGGGTTGAAATCAAAGAGCACTAATATGATATTTCTTAAATCTACGGGTTTGTTTGTATATTCTATGCAAACAATATTTTATTGTGAAAAAATATTACACAAATTGTCTAACATTAAATTATGGTATTTCCACAAAACTGAATGAAAGTTTTGACATAAATACAATTTTTAAAAAACTCTATCGGTTTACTAACTAGTTTGAAATAAACTTTACATATTTTTTACTTTAATTTGATAGTATAAATACGTACTAACTTAGGTTATAATCTATGTAATCAAATTTGATGTGCCAACTTTAATTTTTATAATCAACGGTAAATTCCTAGAAATATCAATTCATACACTACCTACATTTTTCTTTTACAAAATTTTGTCGATGTAAAATTTAAATTGTTTACTGTCTTTAATTGAAATTTAGCATGTGTTGTAAGCCTACTATTCGTATATATTACAGAATTTTATTAATTATAAAAATAATAAAATAACTGTGAAATGCAATACGGTTATTGTTTGTGTTTCTACATTACTAGCGATAATTTAACAAGGAGATTGTTAACTACTTTTTCTCTTTGACAAGTTACAGACAACTAAACTGTTGTGTATGATTATTACAATAGTTGCTAAACGCAGTACATTGTACCGCATATTTGCCCACTAAAGTATAAATGTAGTAAAAATTTACCTACTGCATATAGAATAAAATGATTATTTTTAATTAGTTTTGTACATTCCATGATTGACATAAAATATTTTTAATAATTTTAAAACTATCTTTATATTTGTTATATTCAACCTTATATTTGTTTATATTCAACAAAAAATCAATCTTCACAAAAATGTGAAATGTTATTTTCAACCCTTTGTTGTTTATATACCACTATGTTTTGTAGCTTCCTTGTAGTCTTTTCAGATCAGCCCTTACGTTTTATGCAAGGTCAGCAATCACCTTAAACTGCTTTGCTAGATCCGGAGCTGCTAATGTTGTTTCTTTATCTAAACAAAAACTACCCAGTGGTAAAACGTAAAACGTTCCCAACCTGTTAAGTGCGATGATAGACATAAGCCACTTGTTCACAGTGGAATTTAAAGGTCAATTAACAATTTCTTTAACTGTTGACTTGCCAGGGAACTTTTTACCAGTTGGTGGTTTCTCTTTAGATTGGGACATTTTTGTGAGAGTGTTACTCGTACCAAATACTTTGGAAGATAAATTATGATAAATTAAATTATCTAATCATTTCTGAATAAAATGAAATGTGTATACAAAAATATTATTTTAGTGCTTACACTTTATTATAATACATAGTTCAAGACTCTGAGAGCTAAATTTTTTAGGACTGTAGACAGCTTATAAATATATGTTTTAAAGAGGCTGATAACATTTTTTAAAAATTATATACACATATAGTACAATAGCCAGCAAAACAAACTAAATATCAAATTGTCCTGCAATTATTGCCACAGGCTATAAATGAGTTGAAATTATCAGAACACTGTGATTAATCCATGACAGTCCAGTAGCATGTGAAGGAAGTGTACAACTCGTTACATTATTAAAAGAAATAAAATTTTAAACTTGATAACATACAAGTTTATCTAATGTCTATGTCCATGTAAATAGTACTATCTAAATTAAATAACATAGATAAACTTGATAGCATGTGTCTTCTAACATATATGACATCAAAATTAAAATAACATGGATAAACCTCCTAACATGTGTTTTTAAATGTATGTTTTGGTATTATACTGATTTAGTATTTGTAACCACTAAAATGAAATATACAATTTTTGTTTTGAAAAGTTGTTATTAAGTCAGGCAACATATTACGGTAAAGTTTAAACGAGTTCAACAAACAAAATTTTTCAATCAATCAAGAAAGAGAAGAATAAATTGTAGGATAAAACAGGACAAAGGACTTAGTTTCTTCAGTCTTCAAAAAAGCTCCGTCTGTATATGCATAAGAGTAGTTACAAGAAATAAGTTACAATAGACTAAAGAATTTTGATAATTGTGAGTTTTTTTACATCAAACATTATTTCAAGTCTTAATAAAATAATTTCAAGGTAATATTATTAAAAAAATTCAAGTTTAATTAGAATTACATGTTTTTTGTGTGGTTTAACAAAGAAATTTTTGTTTGTCATAATATTCAGCAACATACTTTTAACATAGAGTTTAAAAATTTGTACAAGTATAAATTTAAGTAAAAATAAGTATAAATCTTAAAAGTATAAGTTTCATCGTTGAACTGAACTGTTTAAATCTTATAGTACTGTAGTGTACTGAGAAAAAACTTTCATCGAACACTAACTTTGAAAAACACATATGGTGTGATAAGACCATTTTTATAAGATGATGTCCAATTGATTATATGACTTGAAACAATCAAACCTCTAACTATAATTAAATTGTACCTCTAAATATCAGTAATTTTATCTTTTTAATTAACAGTGGCCACAGCTAACAATTTTGTACTTTTTCTTAATAGTGTTCTACATTAACTTAGTTTTGTCTTAATTTAGTAACTGATAGTTTTGTATTTACCTGCTATATTTTTATTTTTTAACTTGATAACACATAACTGTTCTGATTTGACTTATTTTAATAATAATAACTAATTTTTGTGTGTGTTAAAGAATAAATAAACCAGTTATAATACTCAACAGCACCTTACAAACCTACTTGCCAAAGTATATGTAAGTGTTTACCTGAAATATTTTTCATTTATAAATTTTTATTTGTGAAGCAAAGTTACAACCCGGAGGAAGGGGGAGGTACAGAATTTGGCTTACCTGGATCTAGTGAGGGAACAGGTGGTGGTTGCATTCTTTTCACTCTCTATATCGCATCTGGAGAGACGAGAAAATTGGATGAAGATTAAAATTATTTCTAACCTAGGGTCTGCGAAATACCTCGTAGGCCATTGGGTTAAGCGAATTTCATGCTAGCACTGAATAACTATATCATTATTGTAAAAATAAAGATAAATATAAAATATAAAAAAACATGTTAAATAAATAGACACTCATATATTATTAATTAAAACAAATATATGAAAAAACAATTAAATTAAATGAAGTACAAATTAACTTTTTTGTTGCTTTACATTTTTTCCTTTGAATAGTACAATGTTATCATACAAACAAAAATTATAACTAAATTGGCAGCCTATAGATTTACACAATTTCAATTTCAGAATCAAAACAATTTCAGGTGGAGTATGAAAAGCCTGAAACAAAAATTTTACCTAATTAAATTACAAGTAAACTAATAATAATAATTTATTACTTACTCTACAAAATAATGGATTACTTTTTCAGATACATATTGAAAAAATAAAGTATGTCATATACACACACACACACACACACATTCAAACATCTGACAGGATTTGTTATTAACCGGCCTGTATTTAGGCATGTGCTATTCTGTATTTGGTGTGATAAAACAGGAATGGCAGTAGAGTTTTTTTTATATTTACAATAAAGTGATATTTAAAACGCAATTAAACCATTATAAGCAACAAATACTGAATTATAAATCACCAATAATTACAAAATTTGATCAACTACTGGAGAAATAATTATTAAAATAATTTTCAATGTATTTTAATTCTGGACTCTCGCTTTCCTTGCCTACCATGGACACCAGGCAATCGGCTATACCTGAAGCCGGAAGCCCATAGGAAGAAGAAGAAGAATTTTCAATGTAAACTGTAATGATTTTTTTTGGTTCTTTACACTACTACCTGGTATGTAGAACTGTTCCACTAGTATGTAGAACTGAATTATAAAAAATAAGCAATTTTGAAAACCAGCTTAGATTATTCATAACTGACTCAAGAAGCCGAATGTTCTAGCCATTCCTTAGCCTAATCAACAGCCAAAGTGGTAAAGAAACCTATCCTTATAAACTTTATCTACAAATAACAGTAAAGTTATTTGCTTTGTTGACATAGACTGCTATAATAATACATATGTCCTAGAGGGAGAATTAATGACTTTACTACATTTATCTAATTCATAATCTTAAACATTTTCACAGCCAAGCAGTGAGATACATATATGAAACAAATTGATTCATAAATCATTACATACATAATAAATATTTTAAACAAATATGATTTACCTGGGAATATTTACTTTGCATTAAATGTATATGCCCCTCACACACTTGATTCCTGAACCTATATTCCACTTCCCTACATGCATGGAAAAGACCATGATCACATAATAATTTGACTGTAAATATTTGTTTCTTAATTCAATCATTAATCAAGTGAAATTATAAAATACAAAAAACTAGCTGTGAATCTGTTTCACTACAATATTTTTCAGAGGATAAAAATTACAATTGATTAATTTGAAATATGACTTAGAATGTTTTTTCAATGTAAACTACAATAAGTTTGCATGTTTGGGAAGGAAAGCTTTTGTTATTAAAAAAGTAAGTTATTATTATTGCTAGAAAAAATAATTAAATTGGTCCTAAAAGAAGTGCTTGTGGTATTGGAAGTAAAAGACAAACTTTGACTATTGAACTAAAAAAAGCTACAGTACGAAATAAAAAAATATACAGTATTGATTTGTCCTGTGTGTACAGCCGGCGGAGGCAGCTGAAGTGAGCAGCTGATGGGCATAGCGATAACACCATACCTCTAGTTCATTCTACTCTCACTCATTTACTCCACATACACACAACACACACCCCACATATCCACACACACACACACACACACACTCTCTCACACAAACACATATACACCCACAGGGGGTGCAGACTAGCTACACCTATTGAGAGGACCTAGATGAACCTCATGGCACCCGAGTCTAACACACACTTACAGCACTACACTTTACGATTTAAACACTTTACACTCACACGTACATTTAGGGATTTGCTGTTCTTGTTCTGTTATGTCTGGGAGTGGCGATACTGCTTGGTTTCCTTTGGCGGAGTCAAGTATGTGGAACCTGATGTGTGCCTAGCACTGCCGAAGACCTCTGATGGGACAGGTTCTGGAACCGAGCAGCCTCTTAGGCTCTTAACAAGCACATGAATTGAGTTATGGGTGTTGGAGCCCATAGCTGAGTCTATCGAAACAAATGGTTGTATTCAGTGAGTACATAGAGGGCGGCTGGCAGTGGTATTTGGGTTTGGGGAACCGTAACTTTGTGCCGGAACCCATTCCTAAAATTCTGGAGTGCTGAAGACATGTATTTCGGCTCCAGGATATTGGAGGTTCTCCCCAATTTATTAGGGATTCTCGCTTTAGTTCGAAAAATCTTGATTCATGAATTGCTCAGCAAATTAAAGTATGCATAACAATCAAAAACACCAAAGGAGTGTTAAAGAGGCCTCGTTCGACTTCAAACGGGTCTGGTGATAGTAGTGGAAGTGATTTAAATCCGGGAAATGAGGAGATGCAAGCTGAAACTCTACAGCTACCATCTCCAAAATTTCTAGTTTTTAAAAACTCGATGGAAGGGGAAAGCCTATCGCTGTTAAAAATGACATTGTTCTATGAAATGGTCAAGGTTTCTGTGGAGCCCCTTTTCGTGAAGGTATATTCCAGGAGCATATTTTTCCTGACGCTTGGTTGGAAGCAGTAGTAATTCCTATTCTTAAGTCAGGTAAAGATAAAACTGATCCAAGTAGTTATCGTCCGATTTCTCTTACCAGCGTCCTTTGCAAGCTGTTAGAAAAAATGGTAAATCGTCGCCTGGTCTGGTACATAGAAACAAACAACTTGCTTTCCAAAGAACAGTGTGGCTTCAGGCAAGGACGATCTTCTATGGATCAGTTGGTAATGTTAGAGTCTGCAATACAGAATGCCTTCCTCTTGCGTCAGACTCTAGTTGCTGTTTTTTTCGACCTAGAGAAGGCATATGATATGGCTTGGAGACGAGGAATACTAAATACTTTAAAATCATGGGGTATACAAGGGAATATACTAGCTTTCATAAAAAATTTCCTTAATGATAGGTATTTCAGGGTACTTGTTGGAAGTACACTATCAGATCGCTTCCACTTAGAGAATGGTGTTCCACAGGGGAGTGTACTTAGTGTTACTCTGTTTGCTGTTGCAATCAATAGCATAACGTCTAATGTACGGTCTCCTGTCAGATATTCTCTCTTTGTGGACGATTTTGCTATATACGTAAGCACCAGAAATATGGCAAAAGCTGAAAGAACCCTTCAGCTGGTAATAAATAGGTTGCAGACCTGGACGAGAACTACTGGCTTTAAATTCTCCACTGCTAAAACTCAGTGTATTGCTTTCAGTCACCGTCGACAGATCCAAGCTCCGTTGTTATATCTTGATTGTATACAGCTTTGGACTTCTCCATCCGTTCGATTCTTGGGTTTAATACTCGGCAAAAGGCTCTCCTGGAGCCCTCACATGCGTGATTTAAAATTACGATGTAATAAAATCCTCGATATGTTGAGGGTTCTTAGTGGGTCTCGATGGGGAGCTGATAGGACCTGTATGCTGATGTTTTACCGTGCCATAATTCGTTCGCGAATAGATTATGGCAGCATTGAATATTCATCTGCTAGACCATTGATTTAAAGAAACTAGATCCCGTCCATAACTCTGCAATCCGTCTTGTTTCTGGTGCTTTTCGTTCGTCTCGTCGTGAGTATTCTCGCTGATGCTGGCAAACCATCACTTTTTCGTCGGACACAGCAGTTAGAATTAAGTTATGTGTGTAATATATTATGTAAACCATGGCATCCTGCTTACAATACCGTTTTCCATAATCAGTTGCACCAACATTATGAATCCCGACCGCACACTACAGCCCCTTTTGGCATTAGAACAACTCGTGTTTTTGAAGACTTGCGTATTGAACTACCCCCAATGTTTGAAAGGTCCTTTTGTCTTGTCCCTCCATGGATAATCAATATGCCGACCTTTTGATTTCGCCTTGTGTACATACCTGAAAGACAACACTCATAACATTGTGTATCAACATAAGTTTTCTCGACTGATTAATTCATATCCATCTGCTAAATTTATTTTCACAGATGGTTCTAAGATGAATGATAATGTTGGGTGTGCATTTTACTCACTGGACGAAACGTATAAGTATGGATTACCCTCAATTTGTAGTATCTTTACAGCCGAACTCTTTGCCATCTTAAAGGTTCTGAACACTATTGAATTCGATAGTTTGCATTACGTAGTTTGTTCTGATTCAAAAAATGCCCTCCAGGCAATCTGGGATATGCATTCAGTAAACCCTCTGGTTCAAGATATTCTGTGCTCTGTCCATAGACTTGAATTATGAGGTGCAAGAATATCATTTATCCTGGTTACTGTGGAATATTTGGAAACACTGCAGTGGATAATGTGGCAAAGGAAGCAACTTTTCTACCACCATGCACTCAACGTGTAATCTTGTCAGACTTTCTTTGTCACGTAAAACATTTAATTCTTCTAAATGAATGGGCAGCTACAAGCAGTAACAAATTAAGGGTAATTAAAAATACTGTTCATCCTTGGGGGTCGTCAATACGTGCAAGTCGTAGAGAAGAGGTGGTGATTACCCGCCTTCGCATTGGTCATTCCATGTTAACACATGGATTTCTGATGGAACGCGGGGACCCACCTGAATGCGAGTTCTGTAGGGAAACCATCACAATAAAACATATATTGCTCGATTGTGATGGTTTCCAAAATTTGCGTGTTATGTGTGGTCTGAGCAACTGTTTGCAGACGATGTTGGAAGATAGTGCCTCGGCCGTTGACCGGGTCCTAGACTTCCTTCATCGTCTAAATTTATTAAATAAAATTTAATTTATATATTTGTTATTGCTTGTTGTAGGGCTCCTTTACAGCCCTTAAAAGTTTGTTTATACTTGTTATTTATTAATTTATTTTTAAGTTGTTTTTATTTTGTTAATTAGTTTTAGGAACATTAATATTTCTTTTATTTATCTTGTTATTGTTGTATGGCTGGTTGTACAGCCTACAATAACTTTGTGTGTATGTTGTTTTAAGATTTATATTATTGTTAACTAGTTTTAAGTATTCATTTATAGTTGTTATTGTATTTTGTATTGTTTTTTTTTATAATGTCTTAAATTTTTATCTGACTTGTTTCTTTGTTTTGAAAATTGTATTAAATAATTAATGTTGCGCCTTGGCGATGATAAACTTAAAGGTTTTTCACCGGGAAAAAAATCCTGTGTGTACATATGTGACATAATTACATTTGTATGAATTTAGTTAAAATAAAGTGTGACTTCGGTTCTGTGAATTTTCTTCATCCTTCATTTTTGTCATATTAATAGTGAGTACTCATTTTTTTCTCTATGGAACAAATTAAAATGTTTTCCATAATCCTCTATTGTATATGCTGACTCACACAGCAGTCTGCTCAGATAATAGTCTTAGTTCTGGAACAAATTAAGACCGTTAACAGGGGTACCTCTGTACTCAGTATTAAAATAATTTGAGCGACTGTCATTTTGTTCTGAACAAGCATGACAGTTTAAAGTAGCCTAAAACTTGTAACAATTGTAGGTTTTCTTTGAAATCTGTCAAGCCGAGTCCTAGTGAAAAGCAAACAATAGGTCTGTTAGTGTAATAGACAAATAAATCAGACTTTTTGAGTGTATTTATGTATGTGTGTGTGTTTGATTGTATACACAGAGACACAAACACGCGCATGCACACACATGCACACTGCAGATTAAGAAAAATAATAGTTTCATTTTGGCAGCAGGGAAAATATTTTGATTAAAGCAACTAACTTTTGTCCTCTAATCAACAATGAGTTTTGGTACTGGATGTTACTGTAATGGTACTGATAGTGTGCTGTTGCATCTATATTAATATAAATTGACCTTTTGAAATGTCAAACGTTAAAAAGGTGTATTTATTTTAATTATCAAAAATCTGTTTAATGTTTTCTTCCTTCATCCAAAATTTATTAGAAATATTGAGTTTCAATTATTTAAATGTGTGTACCTATATAAGTATTGGTAAACAGTTCACATGGAGTAAGTTGAAATTTTAGTACCCTGGGCTGGTGTAAGATCTTCATCCTGTGAGTTACAGCATTTCTTCACATAATATTGAGGATTCACCATGATGTCTTCTTCCATCTGTTGGATCTTCCGGTTGAAATTGGTACAAAGAGCTGTCTGTAATCAAATTCAAACAGTTTCAATTTTAGATTGTGTGTAGCTAGTTCAATATAGGTCAATAACATTGCCTAAAACTATATAGATTACTGATGAAATAATGTTTTGTTTGAAAAAAAACTAAGAAAAAAAATAATTAGGTAACTTCAGATATATTAAGGGAAGTATCTTTAACCATTTAAAATTATTGATTAAGTTTGCTGTGACTGACGAGGTGCAAATTATTCTTTCTGAGAAGTTGGCCATTTTGTGAATAACAATGAATATCTACTACATCAGGAAACTAAACTGAAATGAAAAACTATGTTTAATTCTAAATGATTAAAAGTAATTTGAATAATATACCTCATCTTCAAGTCGTTTGAGCATCGTTAAGTTGTTGTATTTTTCAGGGTCATCATGAAACCTCACCATCCCATCCTTTTGATTGATGGTTGCAAATATTTCTCCGTCTTCTATCTACATGAAAAATTAACACAAGAGTCATTTATTAAGAGCAATGGGATCATATCTGGCTAAGCAATATCAGAGGCAGTGAAAACTCTGAACTGATGAGGAGGAAGGTGTCATTGAAGAGACCTTAGGGAATCTCTTGCAATGCACCAGTGAGTGCAGGAGACGTGTTTGGGAATCTCTTGCAATGCACCAGTGAGTGCAGGAGACGTGTTTGGGAATCTCTTGCAATGCACCAGTGAGTGCAGGAGACGTGTTTGGGAATCTCTTGCAATGCACCAGTGAGTGCAGGAGACGTGTTTGGGAATCTCTTGCAATGCACCAGTGAGTGCAGGAGACGTGTTTGGGAATCTCTTGCAATGCACCAGTGAGTGCAGGAGACGTGTTTGGGAATCTCTTGCAATGCACCAGTGAGTGCAGGATACGTGTTTGGGAATCTCTTGCAATGCACCAGTGAGTGCAGGAGACGTGTTTGACTCCTGCATACTAAAAATTCTAAGTTTGTTTAAATAAGAAGTGAAAATTAATAACAGTAAAAAATAGTGAAATAAAGAAGATCCAATGATTGTGAAAAATATACTAATGATCAGCCGCTAATTTATAGAATAATTTGATAATTCTGATGAGATCAAACCATACTTTTTATTAGTTAGAGTTAACTTTGAACATTTTGGAAATTCTAATAAATTCTAAACAAATATTTATTAAATTTAGATTAAAAAAAACTACAAAATTTGATAACTGACAAAGCCTACCATTAAATTAAAAAAAATAAAATTTTCATCAGTGAATATCAAAATAACATTTTATTGTATTTATTTTATAATTGAATGAATGTGATTCTTAAAACAAGGTCCGCATGGCCACTCCGCTCTGAGAATAGATTGTACAACATTAGTGCATAAATCTGTGATTATTATAAAATGTTGTATATGAATGTGATGTTTTTTTTTAGTGATAGAACTGTAAATAATTAAATATAACAACTAGATATTTGATATGAACTGTTAGGAAGAGGGTAACTAGTTAATATTGTTTGACTGTGTAATGAAGTGATTTAAATCCTAATTTAATTAAGTTGAGATAAGCTAAGTGAACAAACTTGATAATCTCTAATGTACAGATATGTCCTAAATAAACAAGATAACATCTTACCCCACTTTCAGCCGCAATACCCCACCAGCAGAACCGGGGTATATAAGCAGCTGCACAGCGCTCCAGAAGGCAGTTGGGCTCCTCCAGCCCAAACCCTCCCTACCTACCTATCCTTGTGCGGTACCGGCGTGTTGAGCCGACTGCACATCCGTGGACTATACCGGCGTGCTGAGCCGATAGTCATTCCTTCCTTGGGGTTATACCGGCGTGCTGAGCCGATAGCCTCCTCCGACCGAACTCTACCCACCTGCCGACCCATCCTAGTGCGGTACCGGCGTGTTGAGCCGACTGCACATCCGTGGACTATACCGGCGTGCTGAGCCGATAGTCATTCCTTCCTTGGGGTTATACCGGCGTGCTGAGCCGATAGCCTCCTCCGACCCGAACTCTACCCACCTACCGACCTATCCTAGTGCGGTACCGGCGTGTTGAGCCGACTGCACATCCGTGGACTATACCGGCGTGCTGAGCCGATAGTCATTCCTTCCTTGGGGTTATACCGGCGTGCTGAGCCGATAGCCTCCTCCGACCCGAACTCTACCCACCTACCGACCTATCCTAGTGCGGTACCGGCGTGTTGAGCCGACTGCACATCCGTGGACTATACCGGCGTGCTGAGCCGATAGTCATTCCTTCCTTGGGGTTATACCGGCGTGCTGAGCCGATAGCCTCCTCCGACCCGAACTCTACCCACCTACCGACCTATCCTAGTGCGGTACCGGCGTGTTGAGCCGACTGCACATCCGTGGACTATACCGGCGTGCTGAGCCGATAGTCATTCCTTCCTTGGGGTTATACCGGCGTGCTGAGCCGATAGCCTCCTCCGACCCGAACTCTACCCACCTACCGACCTATCCTAGTGCGGTACCGGCGTGTTGAGCCGACTGCACATCCGTGGACTATACCGGCGTGCTGAGCCGATAGTCATTCCTTCCTTGGGGTTATACCGGCGTGCTGAGCCGATAGCCTCCTCCGACCCGAACTCTACCCACCTGCCGACCCATCCTAGTGCGGTACCGGCGTGTTGAGCCGACTGCACATCCGTGGACTATACCGGCGTGCTGAGCCGATAGTCATTCCTTCCTTGGGGTTATACCGGCGTGCTGAGCCGATAGCCTCCTCCGACCGAACTCTACCCACCTACCGACCTATCCTAGTGCGGTACCGGCGTGTTGAGCCGACTGCACATCCGTGGACTATACCGGCGTGTTGAGCCGATAGTCATTCCTTCCTTGGGGTTATACCGGCGTGCTGAGCCGATAGCCTCCTCCGACCGAACTCTACCCACCTGCCGACCCATCCTAGTGCGGTACCGGCGTGTTGAGCCGACTGCACACCCGTGGACTATACCGGCGTGCTGAGCCGATAGTCATTCCTTCCTTGGGGTTATACCGGCGTGCTGAGCCGATAGCCTCCTCCGACCCGAACTCTACCCACCTGCCGACCCATCCTAGTGCGGTACCGGCGTGTTGAGCCGACTGCACATCCGTGGACTATACCGGCGTGCTGAGCCGATAGTCATTCCTTCCTTGGGGTTATACCGGCGTGCTGAGCCGATAGCCTCCTCCGACCCGAACTCTACCCACCTGCCGACCCATCCTAGTGCGGTACCGGCGTGTTGAGCCGACTGCACATCCGTGGACTATACCGGCGTGCTGAGCCGATAGTCATTCCTTCCTTGGGGTTATACCGGCGTGCTGAGCCGATAGCCTCCTCCGACCCGAACTCTACCCACCTGCCGACCCATCCTAGTGCGGTACCGGCGTGTTGAGCCGACTGCACATCCGTGGACTATACCGGCGTGCTGAGCCGATAGTCATTCCTTCCTTGGGGTTATACCGGCGTGCTGAGCCGATAGCCTCCTCCGACCCGAACTCTACCCACCTACCGACCTATCCTAGTGCGGTACCGGCGTGTTGAGCCGACCGTACATCCGTGGACTATACCGGCGTGCTGAGTCGATAGTCATTCCTTCCTTGAAGTTATACCGGCGTGTTGAACCGATAACCTATTCAGTTCCTCTCCTATCTCCATGCCGTAACGCCACATCAGGCTGTCGACTTCCGGTTCCGAAGAACAGCAAGTTGAGCCGACCAGGTCTATGCGAGTTCAGGGTCAAGAGTTAAGCAACGACGTGTGGTGTGAGCTACTCTTCCGCTCGAGAAGTTCAGCGCAGAGTCAGCAGTTTCGGGTTCAGCGGTAACAGTGTTCAGCGAACGAAATAGAAGAAAGTGTTATAACGAAAAGTGTTCAGTGGCGAATGGAAGAAAAAAAACAATACAAAGATTTATGTTTATATTAAATTAAATAAATAAAGAAAATTTAAACCAAAAACTGCAGCTCTAATATAATAGAACCCACTCCAAAGAGTGTATCTGGGTCGAAGGTGCGCTTAAAGAGATTTAAAGCATCTTAGACTCTGTAAGCAGGTGAACTGCGTTACAGTAGAAATTGGCGCCCGAACAGGGACCGTTATCAGAGAACAGTTATTTGAAAATCAGTGGAAAACCGTATACAAAACAGAAGATAAGGAACAAGAAAAGAAAAAAAAAAAAACCCCCATAGATTGAGAGTGAAGACTGGCCACACAGTTCTACAGGATGGCTAGTTCGAAAAAGTTGGACGACGTGGAGTCAGGACTACCTCCGCCTATAAATGAAGATGGAACTGAGGAAGACCCTACAAGTACAGACATACGTGTTGGATGGGTTTATAAACTAAACAAGGCAGAATTAACAGAAGAACTCAGGAAATTTAAGTTAAAAACCGAAGGTAGTGTGAAGGATCACCGAAGAAGACTGGTTTGCTTCCTAAGAGGTGGTTTCAAAGAAGACATAATGAATCAGACAGAAACCGCAGAAGAACAGTTAGTGACAAAACAAGTATCTTATCTCGCCTCAGGAATAGCCGACAACGGGTCTATTTGTTCTTTGGTCAGAAAATGGAACCTACATTATGATGGAGGAAAAGACGTGATCCTGTTTTTGGAAAGATTATCGGAGTTGAAGACCGCATACAATGTGAATGAAGAGCAACTTCTGCAATCATTACCAGAGTTATTGAAGGGAAGGCTCTTTTATGGTACCGAAATACAAAAAACTGGTGGACTTCATGGAAACAGTTTATGAGAGATTTTGAATTTCAATACCTACCGTATCAGTATAGAGAAAATTTGGACCTTGAAATCCAAAACCGAACACAGGGTGAGAAGGAATTATTTAAAGACTACGTAGTTGCTATACAGACTTTAATACGGCGACATGGAGGTTACAGTCAACAACAAGAATACCAACGAATTTATCGGAACATGTTGCCAGAATATAAGTTATATGGACTCCGTAGCAACATAAGCAGTTTGGCAGAATTGAGACAGGCAGCAAGTGAGTATGAAGACATCAAGCAAACTATGGATTCCTACAAACCTCCTAAAAACGCTGCTCAGTCTTATTTTCCTGAGGTATCATACCAGCCAGCAAGCCAAAGGAAACTTCCGGTCAAGGTCTTATCAACGATTACAAACCAGCAGATTCAGTATCAGGATCACGACTCGAAAATTGCCAACAGGCAGACATATAAGAAGTATCACACAGAGAATGAACGAATTCCGTGTTGGAATTGTTATGAGTTCGGTCATTTTGCAAGTAATTGCTTACAACCGAAGAAGGACAGATGCAGATTCTGCAGGATGGACGGAAAGACCATGACATGTAAATGTTTACAAGCGGGAAACTACCGAAGGACGTCGAGAAAATGGGACAATCGAAGTCCGACTCAGGAAAGGTCCCCAAAATTAAAGATTCAGAAGACAGAAAATTACATTGATGAAGAGAATAGAATGTTTCTTCGCATCAAGATACAAAATCACACATTCAAGGCATTATTGGATTCGGAGCTTGTAAGACCTACATTAGCCAACAAGCCAGCAACAAACTGCAACAAGACCAAATGAAAGCGAAAGCGGTGCAGCAAGTAGCTCAATTAGCGGATGGATCAATAGTGCCTATAACTGAAGAATATGAATTACCGTGTGTAATTGATGGAAATCAGAAAACAATAACCGCATTGGTACTACCTGGACTTAGCTCAGAAATAGTTCTTGGAATTGATATGATGACAAAATGGGGAATTACAGTCCATTTTAATACAAAAACGGTTACATGGACCAACTTAAAGAAGACAGTCAGTGAAAATAAATGCAGTAGCAGACAACCAGTGACGAAGAGTGCTCTTCCAACTATAAAACCACTAACAGCATCAGAAGAATGCAAAATACAGCGATTTCCGAGGAAGAAATACCAAAGTTTTCCGGTTTTAGGAACACTACGAGTATAGTAGAACATAAATTAAAGCTAAAACCCGCAGCAGTACCAATAAAACAAAGATATTATTCAAGAAATCCAGTGAGTCAAGACTCGGAAACAATAGCCGGGATTAAACAAATGGAAGAAGGGGGCTGGTACGACAAAATGTGGACAAAAGTAAAGACAGATCCGAGCAAATACGAAAATTTCAGAATTGTGGAGGATAAACTAATGAAACACGTGTGGAATAACGTGGGACATAACAATGAAAACACAACTTCCGCTTGGAAAATGTGCGTACCAAAAATACAAAGATATGATGTTATGATAGAAAATCACAGCATCCCGACAGCCGGTCATATGGGGATAATAAAAACTTATGACCGAATCGCCAGATATTATTATTGGCCAGGAATGTTTAGAGATACAGCAAGATTCGTTCGCCGTTGTAAAACATGTCAAAAGTCTAAGTTTGACCAACAGCGTCCAGCAGGGAAAATAATCAATCATGACCCACTTAGGCCAGGAAAGCCAGAAGTAAAAACACCTACAAAGAAACAAAGAGGCCGAGATCAGACCTCTTCATTACTGGTGACAACAAAAATTTCAGCTTCTGGAGAAATATGGAAGCCAACAGTCCAGTTGGATCAACCACCTTCTCCAGCGCACTCCATAGCATTACTTTCTACAGTATCAACACCAGAAGAATTGACACTATCACAAGAAAGTCTACTACTAGAATCACCTTCCAGATGCGATCAACAGCAAGACAGGCAACAGCACCGGAAAGAGGAGATTTTGGAAATCCAGACCGACAAAGACTTACGAGACAATAATGAAGAGACAACATACACAAACCAGGTTCAGGATATAGCAGTAGTTCGGAAGAAACCAAGACGAAAATATAGACTACGACAAGATGGGAAAGTGACCCGATTCTGGCAGGCAGCAGAATAATAACAGTAATGTTTTGTAAAAAGTGCTTAGTACAAGAATTTACTTTTATAAAAAAAGGATATTTTTTAGTTAGAAAGACTCTTTTCTTTTTCATGGTTTTCTTTATTCCCCGAAGAAAGGAGGGGATGTAATGAAGTGATTTAAATCCTAATTTAATTAAGTTGAGATAAGCTAAGTGAACAAACTTGATAATCTCTAATGTACAGATATGTCCTAAATAAACAAGATAACATCTTACCCCACTTTCAGCCGCAATACCCCACCAGCAGAACCAGGGTATATAAGCAGCTGCACAGCGCTCCAGAAGGCAGTTGGGCTCCTCCAGCCCAAACCCTCCCTACCTACCTATCCTTGTGCGGTACCGGCGTGTTGAGCCGACTGCACATCCGTGGACTATACCGGCGTGCTGAGCCGATAGTCATTCCTTCCTTGGGGTTATACCGGCGTGCTGAGCCGATAGCCTCCTCCGACCCGAACTCTACCCACCTGCCGACCCATCCTAGTGCGGTACCGGCGTGTTGAGCCGACTGCACATCCGTGGACTATACCGGCGTGCTGAGCCGATAGTCATTCCTTCCTTGGGGTTATACCGGCGTGCTGAGCCGATAGCCTCCTCCGACCCGAACTCTACCCACCTACCGACCTATCCTAGTGCGGTACCGGCGTGTTGAGCCGACTGCACATCCGTGGACTATACCGGCGTGCTGAGCCGATAGTCATTCCTTCCTTGGGGTTATACCGGCGTGCTGAGCCGATAGCCTCCTCCGACCCGAACTCTACCCACCTACCGACCTATCCTAGTGCGGTACCGGCGTGTTGAGCCGACTGCACATCCGTGGACTATACCGGCGTGCTGAGCCGATAGTCATTCCTTCCTTGGGGTTATACCGGCGTGCTGAGCCGATAGCCTCCTCCGACCGAACTCTACCCACCTACCGACCTATCCTAGTGCGGTACCGGCGTGTTGAGCCGACTGCACATCCGTGGACTATACCGGCGTGCTGAGCCGATAGTCATTCCTTCCTTGGGGTTATACCGGCGTGCTGAGCCGATAGCCTCCTCCGACCCGAACTCTACCCACCTACCGACCTATCCTAGTGCGGTACCGGCGTGTTGAGCCGACTGCACATCCGTGGACTATACCGGCGTGCTGAGCCGATAGTCATTCCTTCCTTGGGGTTATACCGGCGTGCTGAGCCGATAGCCTCCTCCGACCCGAACTCTACCCACCTGCCGACCCATCCTAGTGCGGTACCGGCGTGTTGAGCCGACTGCACATCCGTGGACTATACCGGCGTGCTGAGCCGATAGTCATTCCTTCCTTGGGGTTATACCGGCGTGCTGAGCCGATAGCCTCCTCCGACCCGAACTCTACCCACCTACCGACCTATCCTAGTGCGGTACCGGCGTGTTGAGCCGACTGCACATCCGTGGACTATACCGGCGTGTTGAGCCGATAGTCATTCCTTCCTTGGGGTTATACCGGCGTGCTGAGCCGATAGCCTCCTCCGACCGAACTCTACCCACCTGCCGACCCATCCTAGTGCGGTACCGGCGTGTTGAGCCGACTGCACACCCGTGGACTATACCGGCGTGCTGAGCCGATAGTCATTCCTTCCTTGGGGTTATACCGGCGTGCTGAGCCGATAGCCTCCTCCGACCCGAACTCTACCCACCTGCCGACCCATCCTAGTGCGGTACCGGCGTGTTGAGCCGACTGCACATCCGTGGACTATACCGGCGTGCTGAGCCGATAGTCATTCCTTCCTTGGGGTTATACCGGCGTGCTGAGCCGATAGCCTCCTCCGACCCGAACTCTACCCACCTGCCGACCCATCCTAGTGCGGTACCGGCGTGTTGAGCCGACTGCACATCCGTGGACTATACCGGCGTGCTGAGCCGATAGTCATTCCTTCCTTGGGGTTATACCGGCGTGCTGAGCCGATAGCCTCCTCCGACCCGAACTCTACCCACCTGCCGACCCATCCTAGTGCGGTACCGGCGTGTTGAGCCGACTGCACATCCGTGGACTATACCGGCGTGCTGAGCCGATAGTCATTCCTTCCTTGGGGTTATACCGGCGTGCTGAGCCGATAGCCTCCTCCGACCCGAACTCTACCCACCTGCCGACCCATCCTAGTGCGGTACCGGCGTGTTGAGCCGACCGTACATCCGTGGACTATACCGGCGTGCTGAGTCGATAGTCATTCCTTCCTTGAAGTTATACCGGCGTGTTGAACCGATAACCTATTCAGTTCCTCTCCTATCTCCATGCCGTAACGCCACATCAGGCTGTCGACTTCCGGTTCCGAAGAACAGCAAGTTGAGCCGACCAGGTCTATGCGAGTTCAGGGTCAAGAGTTAAGCAACGACGTGTGGTGTGAGCTACTCTTCCGCTCGAGAAGTTCAGCGCAGATCAGTCAGCAGTTTCGGGTTCAGCGGTAACAGTGTTCAGCGAACGAAATAGAAGAAAGTGTTATAACGAAAAAGTGTTCAGTGGCGAATGGAAAAAAAAACAATACAAAGATTTATGTTTATATTAAATTAAATAAATAAAGAAAATTTAAACCAAAAACTGCAGCTCTAATATAATAGAACCCACTCCAAAGAGTGTATCTGGGTCGAAGGTGCGCTTAAAGAGATTTAAAGCATCTTAGACTCTGTAAGCAGGTGAACTGCCTTACAACTGTTAAAATTTGTTTAGTATTACAGTAAGTGATAATAGCTGCAGGGATAGTTTCATAATTCTCGATTGCAAACAATTCAGCTACAGGTTGATCAATCATAAAAAATAATTAATTGAATTGTTGCATTAATTTATAATTTGATTAATTGAAAAAGATTTTTCTAATATCTAAAGTGGGTTTCAAATTTAGATAAGAGTTGATTTAACCATAAAAATTTTATTAACTTCATATGTTTTGTTTTTTTTTAGAAATTTAATTTATATATATATATAAGGTTGTAATTTATCGTTGTATATAAAATTTTGTTTGTTTGTTATCTTAAGGCGAAAAGCTCATTAAGGCTATTATCGCCTCCCTAAAATGTAAATGTGATTGTAAAGTGTTAAATTCGTAAGTATAGTGCTGGAAGTGTAAGTGTGTGTTAGGCTCGGATACCACGAGGGACATCTAAATCCTCTCAATAGGTGCAGCTAGTCTGCACCCTTGCAGGGTTGTATATAAAAGGTACTTTAATTAATAATAACAATAAAACATCATTTTGTTTTTAAATCGTTGCCATATTATTGTTTTTGTATTTTTTTTATACACCACAGTGAAACTTAAATTATGGCGATGAATATGCGTTTCTAAATGTCATCTCTGTGAAGTTCCTGGTCTGTTAACATCTCCTGGTCTCAACTATCATTTTTTTGTCTCAATGACTCATCATAACTTAGTGAATAAAATCAGTCAGTATTATAAATCTTATTAATACTATATAAATAGATTATTGTTTGCAGACTTGCTAATAGAAAACAGTGGCTTTACCGGCTTAAAGATGGAAGAAAATTTTATATTTCTTTCATTAAAATATTTTAATCCAAAGGATGTTCTCTGTGTTTTTAGTCATACCTTTTTAGATTAACACTTAATGTGCAGATATCGTACTACTATGATGTGCATTTCATAAGCATGATTGCAGCCACCATCTTATTACAATGGGTGACTTTCCTGGTTTCTTATCTACTAAGTCATTCTTGTACAACACATTTGTTTTTGTTTAAGGTATTATATTTAGTTCATATTTTATGTGCTACATGTTGTCTATCAAAAGAGTTGTTCATATGGCTGTAGGTTACATTAGTATTTGGCTTTTTGATGTTGTGTTTGTTAAATTGCTAAAATTTTCTTAATAAATGGTTGCATTATTTTTTAACATATAATCAATTTCTAAAGTAGGTAATTATGTTTCTACTAGTTCTACACAGACGTTTATTTAAATTTCTAAAATTTATGTTAGAAATACTCTTTTTTTAAAGTGATAATTAGCTTTTCTATAAAATATTTGTTTTTATAAAGTTTTATTGAAAAAGTAATAACAGACCATATTTTGAAACACTACAGTTCATACTTAAATTCACTATGCATATCTGCTTATTTCTGAATACATTAATTGTTTTTCCATACAGTACAAAAGATAACATACGAAAGTATTGTGATTTTGTGTTCTATTATTTGTTTTTCCGTAAAGACTTCAGTTTTACTATTGGCAAGTAGTACCTATATGTGACTTTCCTGGTTTCTTATCTACGAGTGTTGATCAAATATAAACGAGACTGATTTTTTAAAAAAATTATTGCTTACTTACAAATTATTCTTGATACAACTTATTTTTCTACATAGTCTCCCTTACGAGTAACACATTTTTCCCACCGGATTGGAAGTTTTTAATTCCATCTTCGTAAAAAGTTCTCGGCGTTCATTGAGCCATTGAGACACGAAGGTCTCCACCGCAGAATCGTCTTCAAACGCTGGCCTCCAAGCGCCTCTTTGAGTGGCCCAAACAGGTGATAGTCGCAGGGTGATAAGTTTGGACTGTATGGGGATGTTCCATTGGTTCCCAGCCAATTTGATCGAGTTTAAGCCTCGTAGCGTTAAGCGAATGTGGTCGGGCATTATCGTGAAGAAGAATGACGTTTCGCAGGTTTAGATTTCCTTTTCCTACGAAAAAAGACTGTTTTATGACCTCTAAAACATCGCAATAATATTGTGCATTTATTGTGCGTCGTTGATGGAGGAAATCGGACGTGAAAGGCGCCTTGATTGTCGAAAAATACAGTGGCCATTACCTTCCCGGCCGACGATCGTGATTTGGCCGGGTGAGTCTTCTACTGCTTCCCGTCCTTCGGCGAATTCCTTGTGCCAAGCAAAAACGCGAGCTCTTGACAGGGTCCTGTCCCCGTATTGAGCCGTCAATCTACGAAAGATTTCAGTCGGATTGAACCCCTCCTTGGCCAAAAACTTAATAATAATTCTCTGCTCCACGGAAACGTGCACTTCACTCTCACTCATTGTATAGCTTTATACTGAAGGGTCCGAACGGAAATGTTGCCCATCTACGCCCGTCCCAAACCTCCCAGGCTACCTGAAACCCCACCCTTTAGAGTTCAATGTCCAACGGAAAAGTTTTTAGAAAGTCAGTCTCGTTTATATTTGATCAACCCTCGTACTAAGTCATTTGTTTTGGTTCAATTTTTATTTTTTTCCAAACAAGCACTAAATTAAAATTTGTTGTAAAATTGTTAAATTGATAGATTAGATTTTAATTGACATCAATAGATTTAAACAAAACCCAATGACTATTCAGTATATATTGTTTAAATGAAGCTGTTTATTGCTATATTTAGCACTGTATTCTAGGCAGAAATTAGTTACTGGGACAATTGTTTTTAATGAGTGGTCGCTCTACAGTTGCCTCCCTTTCACTACTTACCATATTGAGAATATATTTTTCAGCTTCTGCTGGACTCGCCAGATTGACCCGACTCGCCACATCAGTCAGAGACAGTGTAAGAAATGTTTTAGTCAAACGTTGGATATTTTTTTTGTACAAAGACGCCAACACTTGTTTTGTAAGCCCAATGTTGTTGTCTCTAAAATGCAACACAAGTATTTTGAACATATCTGTATAAAAATACATTTAATTTACTAAATTTTAATGATTTCAATTACTATACCAAATTAATAGGTTATTATGCCTTAAAGTAACAGGCTCCATAATAATAAAATAATATGTGCATCATGACTTTAAGGCTTCTAAAGTCATCAGTACTATCTTAATCTATTGAAAAATTTATTATAAACAGACACTTAGAATGAAAGATTTTTAATGGAGAAGGTACACTAGTGGATAACTTTTTGCATATTTTTTAAATGGAACCTTCTTTAGGTGAACTTACCACTTTTATATAAAAGAAAAAATAGAAACTTCTGACAGCAAGTTTAAAAGCAAGAATAACATTTAAAAAATTGTCACTCTTTCTATAACAAATTATTGGTATTCTTACAGTGAATTAAGTCTACCAGAGAGCTGATTGTTTCTAGTGCATTCTAGCTCAGTGATATCATTTTTTACTAAATTAAAAGATGTGAGTTCAAAACCCACTACTGACTAATTATTTTTTACTTTTGATGATAAATATTTAAATAATAATTAACACCATTATAATATATGCACAACCCACCTAGCACAAAAGTATAGGAAATAAAGCACTTACAATAGGAAATAAAGAATTTCAAATACTTTATATACTGCGTACAAATCATTTCTTTTTACTTAAAAACTCTAAAACAAGAAACATTAAAAACTTTTTGTAACAATACAAGAAAATTGCAAGATATGCTATTTATGCATAATTTAATGTGTTTACATAGATTATAATAATATTTTTGAAAGAACTACAACCTGTTTATCCATACAGGATTTGATCTTATCAACTTTAAATAAACAAAGCTTTAGTGTATAACACAATATTTATAATATGCTATTAAAGTGAATACACTATGTTACATTGTCAAGTGAAAAATAAAATTAAAAACAAACCTGGTGAAGTTATCATTATATTTTGTAAGCACAGCTCTGACTTCATCAGAGTTATTTGTTGCATATATGCTGGCCAAATCATGATAAGCTTGACTAAGTGGTTTTATGAAACGTGGCACTATTTGCGTTGTGTGTTTCGGTATATTCTGTACCTAAAAATTTTAATCTTTTAAAATAATGACAGGATAATAATAAGAACAAATGAATATACAAAGTGACTGCACTTATTGTCAAAAATGTTTTTTTGAATAACACTTGATTTATTGCTATATTTAGCACTGTATTCTAGGCAGAAATTAGTTACTGGGACAATTGTTTTTAATGAGTTGCCTCCCTTTCACTACTTACCATATTGAGAATATATTTTTCAGCTTCTGCTGGACTCGCCAGATTGACCCGACTCGCCACATCTAGTCAACAGTAATACTTTTTGCTTCATCTTATCAGTTCCAAAGCAATATGAAGTAAAAATTTAGCATTAAATTGTTTTTCTTAATTTGCTTTAGAATTATGACCATTTTCTTACTGTTTATCAAAAATATCATGACTTATCAACAAAAAGTTAATTATTATATCACTGTTCTGTGCCATAATTTTTAATTAAAAAAAAGTAATTTTAGTAACTAAACTGCAATTTTTACAATACAACAATAGTTTTATTACACACTACGCAGGCCCAGACTGGCCCACCAGCATATTGGCTCACCGGCCGGCATGCCTTCGTTGGTGTCAAACCAACAAATGGTTAAGCCTGAAAAGATTTTGATCTTGCACTCGAGGACGACACATTTGACAGCATAAAAACAAATTATTCGCTTTTAATTCTATTGTTTCTTGTGAATCCTTTTCAAGTAAAAACAAATACATTTAAACTTAGTTACTGTGGTAGAAATATGAATGAATCTTAAACAAAAATAAAATAACAATTTTAAACTCAATTATTCTAGGGCGCCTTCAGGGGCGAGGATCATGACGCTTTCAGTGCAGAATTAAGGTTGGCGCCTTTACTTTTGACCAATCCATACTAGACCATACTTCGTCAGTTTTTGAGTGTTATGATGTTTCTTAGAATAATATATATTTTACAAAAAATTACCAAAAACATGACATCATTGGCAACGCTGTTCTACAATAAAAGCAACTTATTTAACTGTAGTGTTTAACTAAATTAATTGTGTTTAACTTCCATATTTCAAAATAATGAAGCATCTGTATTTTGTAGGCCTACCTTGCCAAGTAATATAAGTGAAACAAGTATATATTTCTTGTATGCTTCCAACATCACATGTGAAACAGCTAAAGCGGGTGTTGTAATAACAACCTCAAAAAAATATAAAGCTTGTTCGTAATTTTTGACAGCCGTGTAGATCATGCCACCGTAGTAGAAGTAAAGAAGAAAATACTTTGAATGGAACTGCTGACCCTGGAAATTAAAATTAGTAATTACTAATTTTTTTTTTATAAGGCATCTATTTAATTTTTTAATTTTCTACTTAATATTTAATATTTTATAAGCTTCATCTTTTTAATCTATTTCATCTTATTTCATATTTTAAAATCATCTTTCATATTTTATAATCTATTTAACTGCTTCAAAGAATTAAGGATCTACTCACAAAGTTACATGTCCAACAATCTAAGAGTTTTCATACAATACTAATTTTTATATGTGATCACCATCCTTACTGATAAGATGAAAATAAACTTCCAAAAAGCAAAACTTCAATATTTTTTTTTACCATATACATTTCTGAAAAACTAATTTCACCATGATTAACAGTTTAATCTGAATAAAACAGTAAAATTATTAAATTACACTGAACACCTAAAATAAAAATAAAAGTGTAGTTAGTAGCATATCTTCAAATTCATCGATTACAATAACTTTTTTTTATTTTCATCAGTCTTTTATTTTTATCTTAATGTTTACTATAACATTATTTCTTCCAGATCACGCTCTATAGTCATTTGCATTAAATGCTTTGTTTAGGGTTCAAATTTTAGGGACGGCTTTCTGATTGAAACTAAAATAGCTGCAGTGGTTGATGCATTGGATCCTATATTTAAAACGGATTATATCAATTACATAACGTCACATTTCTAAACGGCCTATATGAAATAGGACTTGGTAAACACCCGTCAATAACTGCACAATTTACTTGAGCGAAAATTGAAGTACTCAATATTCTTGAGCTTAAGGATTCAGATGCTCAATATCCTAGAGGTTAACGATTTGTTGGTTCAATATTCTGAAGCATAAGGACTAAGGCACTCAATATTCTCGAGTAAGGATTAAGGTGCTCAATATTCTCAAGTGTAAGGATTCAAGTACTCAATATTCTTTAGCATCCCCTCAATATTATCAAGCCTAAGGATTAAGATGCACAATATTTTTGATCCTAAGAATTCAAGTTTTCACTATTCTTAACTCGCTATATCTTACCTGCTTCCTTTCAGCATTCCTCTGTGATAGTTTGCAATATACTAACCACTATGAATCAGGGAGGAGTTGACAATAGACTTCTCAATATTCTCGAGCTGAGTTAGCGAGAGACGGCTCAATATCCTAGAGCTGAGTTAGCGAGGGACTGCTCAATATTCTAGAACTGAGTTAGCAAGAGACTGATGACTCTATATTCTTAATAGGTGTCAATGAGAGTCTGCTCAAAATTCTCGAGCTGAGTCAGCAAGAGATTAACTAATATTATCGAGCAGGGTTGGTGATGGACTCCTCGCTGCAGCAACAATAGCCTGCTTATACACACTCAAGTGCCGTGCACAGAAACCAGTTTTTGGTCAGTCAGGTCACAGAGCTCAGTTCAAGAGGTTGTTCTGGGTTTGGCTAACGTATGCCACCCTTGCTTTAGGCTATATATATATATTTTTAGTTTAACGTCCGAAAATTGTGCACAATTGGGTTAATGCAGATGATGGGATGATTTATAGCGTATGAAAATGCCAAGCCCTGGCTGGCAATCGAACCCGAGTCCTCAGGATGAAAGCCCAATAAGCTATAAACTAGGCCACCGAGACGGCTGCTTTAGGCTATAATCGTGAACTGACCTTCCATACTGTTTACTGCCTCGCCTTACACAACATAGGAGTGGTAGGGCATTTTAGTAACAGAATTATTTTTAACCTGTTAAACTATACTAAATGTTAGTTAATGAAGACAACATGGGCATTACTGGAATGGGTAAAGCTTATAGTAAGTAATAACTATAAGTACCAATAAAACTGTAAGTATCCATGACTTTGAGATTTCAGAGATTCAGCAGACTTAACAATACTACAATGGCCACTGAACCCTTCCATTATTTTCAAGTATGGTAACATTACTATCATTTAATATTCCAAATAGTAAAGTATAAAATTAAAAACTAACCTCTTCACTTATTGAAGAAATGTCTACATCAAGAAACTCTAAAACAGGTTTAAAACATTTAGCAAGTAAGGACAGCTGGCATAAATCTGCATGGATCGATGTCAACTGCGAGTCGGAGAGCTGGATTTTCCTAATTGCTTGCCTCAATAAATCTATACCACGGATTGGACTTTTCATTTCTATTAGGTTACGGGTGAGAAGGTGACACAGTTCTGCATCTGCAAAAAAAGCATGATAGTAGTAATACACAGATGAAGTTAAGATGCAATTGCCAAAGAATTATAATTATTTACAAAAACTATAGGAGGCTTTTAGTATATATTTTTTATAATAAACTAAAGTAAGTTTGAAATTCCATGTACTTGGTTTCAGAAAAATTAAATTTGTAATATTCCAACAATTATACAAAACAATTGCTTGCCTTACATGTAATAACACTCTCTTACACTCTCTTCCCTTTGTATGCATGCACAATATTATCCCCTTTCTTTTGCTAGAAAAGGATAACTGAATTGTTAACTTCATAAAGTTGTAAAATCTGTAGTGATTTATTTCTAAACTTAAACACTATTCATTAACGCATAACCATTAAAGGTACAAATTTTAACTATGTTTAACTATGGTTTCACCAACCATGACCTTGCTATAGAACCTATCCCCAACTACTTACAACTGTATAAATGTTTATGTAATTGTAAATTAAAACATTTTTTTAAAACTTATACAGTATTTCTTATTTTGTTTATATTTCCATATAATCTGAGTTTTTTATACTTTGAAGTATAGTTATCTCCATTTATCTCAAATTGCAATGACTGCTTTTATTTAAGCTTCTATTTTAATAACTTAATACCTAAAAATAAATAAAGGTATAAAAACACATTTAAAATTATTAGTGATGATTTTGATATTTACTGTCCAGTGCTGCAGTTATTCAAAATTATTTTCTTTGTACACCTTTGGTAAAAAAAACACACTAAATGCCACATGTACCTTTAAAAAAAAAGTAGTTGAAAAAAAAAAGTAATTTTAGTAACTAAACTGCAATTTTTACAATACAACAATAGTTTTATTACACACTACGCAGGCCCAGACTAGCCCACCAGCATATTGGCATATTGGTTAAGCCTGAAAAGATTTTGATCTTGCACACGAGGATGACACATTTGACAGCGTAAAAACAAATTATTCGCTTTTAATTTTATTGTTTCTTGTGATGTTCTGATCAATTTAGAATTTATAGTAAATTGAACGAGTAAATCTTAGTATAAGGCAAAATTGAAAAAAGAAAAAAACATTTCTAAGACAAACAAGTCAAGCAATTACTAAATAGTATAATGTCTGTTAATGTGTTATTGCTTATCAGCAACTAGATCCTACGTAACTGGAAATAAACTGGTACAATGATTCAGCGATATCATTACTAAATGGTCCAACCAGGTCAGTTGTCAATCAAGCAATCTATAATGGGAATACTTAGAAACCTTTTTTTTTCTATGCTGTACAACTTACAGAGATCTCAATGATCTTAAGCCAGGTCAAGCCTGGCTAGCATTACTATAAATTCTTCAAATGGTTTTAATGTTTCTGATCTTCAAGAGTTATATATTTACAAAAAATAAATAAATAAATAAATAAATGAAATTTAAAAAAAAATAGTAGGTTCTATTATTTTTTTTTAATGGTTCAGACTCTATTAAATTTTTCCTTCAACTTTATCAGTAATTAGATGTCCCTGTTATTCTTTAAAAAGTATATAACTAAATAATTAAAAGATAAGTGATTAACACAAAATAGCAATATTTTAAACTTACAGCTATCTGGAGCATATCGTATTTGATCACCATTGCAGCCTATTATAAATTCTTGAACTTGTGCAAAAAGTATTTCTTGGTAATCTGGCGCAGGAGTCGGTGAAGATGTAGGTGGTGGTGGCGGAGGTAATGTAAGTTTGACACAAAGGACGGTTAGCATTCCAAGGGAATGTTGCTGTAACTCCAACATCTCCAACACGGTATCCAAATGTTGACCATTCTTCAAAAGAACATCAGTTGACTTGTTGAGTAGCTGGCATAATTCACGGAAATTGCCTAAGATAATGAAAAAACTTATTCAAATTTATAATGAATAGTAATTTTTTTCCCACTTTGTACTTAACTGACATACTGAAAAAAATCTGAACTTTTAAGGAAAATATTATGATAGCAAACCATGTAATGCAACCTAACCATGACAGGAAATCTAAAAGCATGCTATTCTGTTGACTACACATCATAACTATACCACCAGTTACCTCTGCTGGTTCACTTTCAAGCAGGTTATATCTATTTATATTGTTTAGCTATTTTTAATGCATGAAGGTTGTTGACAGAGATATGGGAAGGTATGGATGAATTGATATGAACATTTGTTGTTGTTCTAGCCTCCAGACTTGATTGCATCGTAGTTTGTTCCACAATGTAGATATGTTTTGCTTAAGACCATTAATACAGAATTTATGTTTCTTATTTCATCTCTAGGTCACAGAAAGATGAAATGCCTCATTTCTACAGTCAATGTCACACCTGATGGTCTAATATTGGGGTTAAGAAAAGGTAATCTGGAAAGCAAATGAAAATGAAGAACTTTCTTTCAAATCATAATTATGTTTCTAAAATTTTAACCTTTTCTGATATAAATGACATATCTTGTTTCCCACTGTAGTGCCCTCACCACTACTCTCCCAGAAATCTCGCTTTCTGACAGCAACGACATTTAGGTCCAGTACTTCATTCTACTAGTGGACATCTAACCCTAGATTTTTTTTTTTTTTTGGTGTTTAACGTCTGACTATTGTGCACACTTGGGCTAATGCAGACAATGGGATGATTTATAGCGTATGAAAATGCCAAGCTTTCGCCAGGAATCGAACCCGGGTTCTTGGCGTGAAAGCCTAGTACGCTATCCACTAGGCCATCGAGGCGGCTATCTATCCCTAGAGAGTTAACGTATTGTAAACATTACATATTTGCAAACATATTAGAACAGCAGACTTGTCCTTCCTGTTCTGTTCCTTCGTGCACTAGACACAACAAACAGTAGCTATCCAGCTTTGTGATTTGCTTCTGATATACAATTTTTAAATTGCTGCTTAAAATGTTTACGGTATATTAGCAGTAGTATTTGGATTTTTGTCGCTCTGTTTTACATTTTACTACTGTCCTTGTGTTTCATTTTTTTGTTAGAGGGTTTTTTAATGGTGTATGAAAACATTGTATATTACACAATTTATTAGTTTTTATAAAAATGGCTTATTTGAATAGAGATGAACTAATGTTGCCTTATTCTGTGATATTTACTTGAAGATGACAATATGATAGATATAGCTAGTAAATTAGTGTTATACAATATGTAACCAAACTAATAAAAATGGGCATAAAAAGTCTCAAGATGAAATTTTGTCCACATACTATACTGTACTACATATACTACAATGATCAAAGCATGGTTTGAAGTTGTAATAAAAGTCAATTCATAATTGTACCTCCTCACCCATTACATCAAGCTATTCAACCACAACCATTTGTGAAATATATCCACCTGTAGAAAGAGGAATGGCATCACTTTCCTACTGATGATCTACAAGGAGCTCTGAAGTTGTTTATTATAAATTTATTTTGTTTATCCCTACATAATGTACACTTGCAACAGTTTATATAATGTCATCACAGAGTTCTTGCTTTTATGCATTCAAAATATAGTAGTGATTGGCACATGTTGTATTGTCAGTGTGGGTGAGTTTATTATATAAATACCAAATGAAATTTTCATTTTATTTTTTAATGAGATTTTATTTTTAATTTATTGTATGAATTATGTTAGTCAATAAAGTCACTAGAACTGTACAGTTCTGGGTTTGAGTAGGCCATTTCTAAACTCTGTGGAAAGGCGTGTTATGCAGGGCAAAAACCCAGTGAGCAGTTTTTAGGTTAAGTTAGGCTTACTGTAAAAGTCAACTGCATGTAGTAAATTAATGTATATGTATGTAATATATATATATATATATTGAAAATATATTTGTCTGCACTAAAGAAAGTTTGTTGATTGTATTTCACAATTATGTGACATTTTTATTTATCTGATACCACCACTGCTCTTTTAGGTTGGTTAAGTAAGAACCTAATGTATTGCCAAATATAAGAAACTTATGGCACCATGAAATGTTTCATCTAAACTTTAAGAACAGTGGTAAGATCCAGGTCTAGGCTTTCAGAACTATAAATCATTTGGTATTTATGCAGTGTAGCCTGTTCTGCATTTTTCGATATTTTATTTACTAAAATGCTTTATTACATGCCCAAAAGCAATAATCAAAAATATAAAAATGCGGAAACCACAAGAAGTACAATAAAAATTGAAAATAAAAGTGAACAACATAACCTCAAAATTGCTACCGCGCAAAAGTCGCTAACGTGTTGTAGATCGGTAAAACGATAAAAATACGTCTAAAACGGGTTTTGCATGATAAAAAATTATATTTTTTTTAAGCAAAAAAACCCCATAACCTAACTGACAAGGTTGTTAGACCTAACACGGTGATTAGTGAATATAAGTGACTGTTGGAAGGCTTACAATTGCCTTTCTGACACCACGGTCAACCACTCAATTGCTTTGTCCATCTCACGGTCAACCACTCAGTTAATTTCGTTGATTATGAGACAGGTGCATACACGAATATGATAGAATGATGAATACCTAATCTGTATCAGTTAGGTTCACCACACAAGTACCGTGTCAGTTAGGTTATTGAGTATTCTTTTTCTTAAAAAAAAAGATTTTCTTCAAGCATCACCGTGTTAGGCATAACAACCGTGTCAGGTTATGCAATATTCTTTTTTTAAAAAAATAAAAGGTTTCTTCACGCATCACCATGTTAGGTCTAACAACAGTGTCAGTTAGGTTATGGGGTTTTTTGTTTACAAAAAATAAAGTTTTTTATCACGCAAAACCCGTTTTAGATGTATTTTTATTGTTTTTACCAATCTACAACATGTTAGCGACTTTTGTGCGAGTAGCAATTTTGAGGTTATGTTGGTCACTTTTATTTTCAATTTTTATCGTATTTCTCCTGGTTTCCTCGCTTTTATATTTTGGATTATTGCTTTTGGCCATGTACTGAAGTGTTTCAGTAAAAAAAAATATCGAAAAAGGCAGAACAAGCTACACTGCATTTTTACCAATCATTTTTTCATGACAGGCAGAGTAGTAGCTCTACATACACATTAATAAATAAATCTAATATGATTTCATAAATAATTGTTCCTTATGATTTTTAGTATAATAAAAAACTGAATTGACCTAAAGATTTAAAAACACCGTTTTAATAAAAGCATATTTTTTAATTTTTCAAAAGGTTATGAAAGGTTTCAATGGTAATGCTATTATTCGGAATAGCCTACCTACATCATCATTTCATTAAAAAATTGTTTTGATTTATGCATTTATACTTGCGAAAACCACTCAAGTTTTGGTAATTATCGCCTGCGTTTAGCAGGATCAACCTTGTTCATCAATAATCAGGTAACAAGTAACAATTTGAGCTTAGGTGCGAGGTACTATTGAAGAATAATCAAACTGCATCTCAACGGAACTAAACTTTAATTATTAATTTTTTAGCTTGTTAATATCTAAAATTAAAACTGAAACAAGCGCATTAACTTACAATAAATGTAGTCAACATACCTTGCTGAGAATAGGTCTGGACGTTGTTGACAAATTGTTCCAAAGGAGACGCCATTTATTTGAAGAAATTGCTCAATCTATTGTTAAAAAGGAAGGCTAATTGGCTTTTAAAGTAAATATCATAATAATATACAATAAATTAAATTAAGTTAGATAGTTAAGATTACGAACAACCGCATAATTCAAAAAAAATTTAGGTTATGTCTATATCGTATTGAATATTGGACTTGTAAAGTATACTTTTGTCATACTCTTTATAAATTGCACTGCTTTCTAAATTTAATGTTCTAAAACTTTATTTAGTAGCTTATCTATGATCTCCAAAAGAGACCAGTTTATTATTTAAACTATTTGTTTACTATTTATTTTTAAATAATAATGTTTATTGTTTGATATTTAAACTGTACGGTTTATTATTTTGAACTATTTGGTAATTTATTGACATAAATATTAATAACCGAGCGAAGTATGTTCAACTCGACTGCTTGGCAATCAGCATTGGTGTGTGTGTGTGTGTGTGTGTGTGTGTGTGTGTGTGTGTGTGCGCGCGCGCGTGCACACACATCATAACTACAAGCATCATGACTTTACTTGGTTTTTTTTCCATTTCCAGTATGTTATAGTGATGGACTGATGGCTTGGTGTGATTTGGATTTTGGTTGGGATGTATATCCTGTCACTGCACTTAATCCACATAAAACTGACCAATAACGTTGGCTTCAATCATCCAAATGGGAAAAATGAAATGAATTATGTGAAGCTATTTGGAGAAGATAAACAAGAAAAATTTTAACTAGACACATTAACAACCAAACTGCTGCATGGAATTGGTCTAATGAAAAGGTTCAACGTTTTTGAATGTCATCCAATTGATGATGTAGTAAGATCCAGATAGAAAGATTGTCTATAGCCACTTACGATTTTTTTCTCATTCACTTCCATTTCAAGATGCTGGTCTCTGATTTAACAATGATGAGTATACACACTTTTGGTCAAATGCATTGACAGATTGCTTTGAAATTTGGTACAAAGGAACCACATATAAAGCCTGAACAATTTACATGTAAGATTTTTCCCATTCACTTCCTTTCAAAATGGGAGCCTCTGATTTAATGATGATGATTGTAGTTGCTGACTATTTCCTATAATACTGGCTGAATTGCAAGACCTATCATAATTTTGACCGCTTCATAAAGAAAGAGCATAAAATGTTCAATAAAGTTGGTAATGTACAATTTTTTAAAAATATTATTGTTAATATTTAATAATAATGAACTAGTAGTTTAAAAGCAATGAACCTCACAGTGTATTTTTTATGCTTGGACCTCTCACATGCTCTTAAACTTTCCTGCTCATTTAATCAACAACTGTAATATTTATGGACTTGATAAAGTGTCAAAATATCAGATTGGAATAATTGTCAAATGGTCATAGGTGCTATACATAGCCAGCATACTTGAAAGGGTTTGAACTCTCATCAGCTGTTGATTTTTCTGTGCAAGTCAATTAGAGTTTGACTTATTTTGTAGTATTAGATCTAGATTCTAATAACGTCACAAAGGATCCAAAGCATCATCTGCATCTTTCAAAGAAGCGGTTTTGGTTGTGACTGTATTTTTATCAGATTTGGAATATCTGCTGTCTTGTTTGTTGGTGGAAATGTTTTGAATGATTTCATCATCGATTGGAATGCCCGTCTTTACTACACTGTCTTCTTTTATGAAATTACCTGATACATGTATAAAATTGAGCACTCGTTTTGCACATTTCTTGTTTTCAAGCATTGAGAGAAAGGCAAGTCATCTTCAGATTCTTCACTGTCATTTGGAAATTCTGCAAGTCATGCTTTTCTAAAACAGTTATGTATTGCTTTTCCCTTCAGAATTTTTTGCCATAATAACTGTCATGTTGGTCTTTGACCATACCTGGCCCATCTGTCTAATATTTTGTGAACTGGGGCTGAGATTTCCCATTTACATCCATGTGTAAAGTTCATTATATACCTTATTTGAATTCATTGTAAACTTGAAAATCATTCATAAAAATAAACAGAAATCAAATTACATGATTTTTTTCATTTTAAATGCAATTTTGTTTTAATTGTGATTGTTATAAACAGTGTTTGACTATATGTATGTACACAATGTAGCTGTGTGTGTGTGTGTGTGTGTGTGTGTGTGCATGCGTGCGTGTAGCATTTACAATTCTGGTCTGTTTTGATTCAAACTTACACAAAAGTCGATTTGGTACAGCTTGTCCAAGTTTATTGAAAAATCCATACAACAGTTTCAAAATGTTAAATCTTATAAAATTCATGAAATTTGTATCTTGTATTTTTTTGAACATTTGATGTCACCATCATAATCAGTGTTAAAATCTGCTTAAATTATTATTTAAAATTTAAATTTCAAAATCCTTTGAAAAACAAAATAAATTCATCAAATTGACTAAAAACAATACTTGAAAGAGATAAGTTTTTCGCTAGGAAAAAATGAAAGGGTTAGATGAAACATTTAGTTTAGGTAAGTCCATGTATTAGCCAGCTAATCTGAGTTGGTACCAATGCATATGTTAACTCTAATTTTGAAATGTAACATCTTTACAGTTGAGTCCGACCACTTGATGTGAGAGTTTACTGTTAGTAATTTTCAATTTTTCTCAGCTACAAAGAGTGAACACTTTTTAAATTGAGTCATTTAATTAGATACTCCATTCATTATAGCAAATAAAGTAAAAAGTTTTGGAAATAAGAATCCTGAGCTCTTAAAGTGTCTCAACAAATTTTATAGTAATTTTAATGGCACTGAATGTTGTACAAAGCAAAAACCTCATTTATATAAAAATCAGAATGAACTAAAATTAATAGGACTGTCATTCATTGATGTAAAATGGAGATCAAGGTTAAATTTTGAGTTACCGAATTTTTGTAAGTCCTAATTACTCCACAGGTTTTGTTTCCATGATACTCAAAGGTTATATTATAAAAATTAGAAATACAACCTGCGTTTTTTTTAAACGAATGTAAATCTAACAAATGTAAGTCTATTAACAAAATAACAGCTATGTAATAGAGTTATTAATCATGTTATGTTTGGTTAGAAATGCAACAAGGCTACCACACTGGTTAGCAGACTGTGAGCATTTAATTGTTTACAGACTGAAAGGCTATAGGCTGTTTGTCGGTTCCAAAGTTACAAAACTGGTAAGAAAATACTTCTCCTAAACATATTAAAATTTTATTTACAAATACTGCAAAACAGTTTTACAATATGAACTGTAATTACTAAGCAAACGTTCTTAATAATAGATGTTTTAAACTTTGTCATGCCTAATAGTGTTTTACTTACATTTTGGTTAACAATGTACAATTTCTTTAAATATCTACAGTAAAGCTTCGTTATTGAACAAGTTATGTCATACACGACACTCAGTGGATGTATAAGCCAATTAGTCTATAATTTTATAAACCTACTTGTTACAATTTTTATGGAAAAATAATACTGTACTGATTGCTTCATTTTTTTTATATCCCTTCACAATTACTCAATAAAGTAATTTGTTCTACATCAAAATAAGCAAGATAAACAAAAGCTCTTCTGTAACCTTTACGTTTAAACTACCTATAAAAAAAGTAACAATGTATGAGTCTGACTAATTATGTTTTAAATCATATAAAGAGTTTTAAAATACCTTGTTCTGTTATGTTTTAGGTTATAACAACTTCTTAAAACTTGAAAAAAAATTTTAGTTTCACAAAGCATTCAAATGTGATATTTATGGCTAATATTTTAAAACTGTCCTTTCAAAAAAATTTCACAAAGCTTCAGATAAAATATTTTATTGACAATTTCTTTTTAATAAAATCTCACATTGGAAAAAGGTCATAAATTGAACAATGGAAAAATTCTCAATATTTTTTTGTGTCTATGGGTTGAAATATTCTTAATCAAGAAACACTATGCACACTTCGAAAGACAAACACAGAGGAGAAAGGAGAGTGATTTTGACTGCCGTAAAGTTTACTCTGTTTTGAAATTTATTATTTATTATTATTATTATTACCTACTTTATCCCAGTAAAACATTTAAAGACAAAACAACGTTCTGATACGATGAAAAAAAAATTTGTACTTTACAAGTAGTGTTGCAGTAAGCTTTTCCTTGCAGGATTTACTATTTCATACAATTCTCTTTCAATTATATTATTCACTGCATGAATTTATGCTTTTTAAATTTGTAATTGTCAAATCAATTTATTTTGTATACCTACTGTAAACGTGATAAGGCATATAGTTATTTTTTGTTTAGTAACTTGTCAAATAAGCCTGAATACAATCAATCAATCTTTCCTAAAAAGTTAATTATTCTAAACAAGTAATTAATTATTACTTTATAAATAACAAGTAAATAATTGTCCAACTTGAATTAAAAAATTTATATTAATTAAATCTACAACTCTCAAAGTTTGAGCAAAATGTGAAACACAGTTGTGTACCAAGTTTTATGCTTTGTAGAGTGGTACTGATATGTACGAGGGCTATTTTTTTTAAAGGTCCGATCGGTCGCGAAATAAAAACTCCCGTAAAAATCGGATGAACCTGTGCGCAGATGTGTTGTGCAGCGTCTCTAGTATGGCTGTCAATCGCGTCGCGTCACTTCCGTTTAGTTGTGTTCACGTAGGTAGGACGTAAACATGTCTACAACAATAGCATCTCCCGCCAAGTGTGAAGTTCGTGCGGTAATTCGATTTCTTCAGGCTGAGGGGTGTAATGCAGCCGAAATTCATCGACGAATAAGTACTGTGTACGGTGAAACTTCAATGAGTGACAGCAAAGTGCGACAATGGTGCAGAAACTTTAAAGCAGGACATACAGATGTTCATGATGCAGGTGGTCAGGGAAGGAAGTCAGTGTCAACCAATGATCTCGTTCAGCGAGTGGATAAGGCAATTTGAGAAAATCGTCGGTTCACAATTTCTGAATTGAGCGATTCATTTCTTGAAATTTCAAGGTCAGCTCTCTACACCATTGTGAGTTAGAAACTTCAGTACCACAAACTGTGCGCGAGATGGGTTCCCAAGATGCTGTCCGACCATCACAAAACACAGAGAATGGAAGCCTCCCTAACGTTTCTCCAGCTTTACCACAATGAAGGAGAAAACTTACTCTCCCAGTAAACCAAAGAAGTTCAAGCGAACCTTCTCCAACAGAAAGTGCATGGCTACTGTGTTCTGGGACCGAAATGGAGTTCTCTTGGTGGAATTCATGGAACGTATCACAACCAGTACAGCAGCCTCATACAGCGTGACTCTTCAACGTCTATGAAGGGCAATTCAGAATAAGCGGAGAGGAATGTTGTCATCAGGCATTGTCCTTCTCCACGACAATGCTCGGCCGCACACTGCAGCTTCAACAAAGACGCTCCTACAGTCTTTTCAATGGGAAGTGTTTGGTCATCCACCATACAGCCCGGACTTGGCTCCATCCGATTTTCACCTGTTTGCTCACTTGAAACGCTGGTTAGGAGGACAACATTTTGGCACAGACCAGTGTACAAACATGGCTGAACACACAGGCAGCTATGTTCTACAACGAGGGTATTGGGAAGTTGGTACCACGCTATGATAAATGTCTAAATCTGAGTGGCGACTATGTAGAAAAATAGCGTAATTATGTAAGTACTTGTTACAAATAAATAATTTTTGATTTTTACTGTGGTTTTTATTTTGCGACCGATCGGACCTTGAAAAAAAAGCCCTCATATGAAAAGCTATATTACAGGCAAGATGAAAAAAGTACGAAATTTTTTTTTCAGTTAAATTAAATTTATAATATTATGATTTTTCCAGTAATACGACTGTTTGGTAATACCTGGTTATATACTTTTTAAATAATATATTTATAATTTATTCTACTACTTTACTCCAGGAAAAACCTACAAGTTAAGTTTTTAACTTAATAATTCTGAATTAGTTATATTAGTTCATTATCATTTCTAAAAACTACAAAACCACTCCAATAATGTTTCCACAGGCATGCAATAGACACTGTCCATTATAAAACCAAACAATATAATAAATGTGCAATATTAATTGTGAATTACAGCAACAAATTTCTAATAACACATTTTCTCAAACAAACAAAAATTACTAGCTTTTGATTATCATTTTCTAGTGACATTAAAACAAATATTATAGGATAAATGGGAAAAAAAATTTCATTACAGGTATTTCTTTATATCCTTACATTCTGTACATCTAGTGATCACGTATTTTGTGTTTAAAGGATGTAGATTTTTTTTAAAGGAAAATTACACTTGTCTTCTGTTATAGACCATAAAGCAGTCTTATTCCTACTTTGATTTTAATTTTTGGTTGGGGTTATTAACCTGAACGTTTAAATGCTGGTTATTATTTGTTGTTTTACACTTTGTTATGTAATTTTTAAAATTAATTATTATATGTTAAAGTACCTATCATGTTATATGACAAGAAGAAAATAGTTATACGACAACAGAAAATATATATAATATTGTCTGTGGCAAACAAAATGAAATTTCAGTGGATAACAAAAGCAATAGGTTTCTGCAGTCAATATATTTGTTAAATGATTGCAATGATTCATGTAACATTAAATCAAGCAATAGTAAATTAAATGTTGTATACAAAAAGTACAAATTTCAATGCGCTTTACAAATTGTAAGTTATTGTCTACCAAAATATTTATATTTTTTTGTAAATCATTACATAAACATAATTATTAAAATACAGTATTTACAGATGATTAGGCCTTCTAAAATTTATCTTTTTTTACTACAGTAATTATTTTATTCATTTTGAGTATTTATAACATGATGTAAATAGTTTATATTGTATTTTGTGCAATTAGATACAAAATATTATTGATCTATTTTAAGTGGAAAACTATTGAAGATAATTATTTTACTTTTGATACTTCAATTTGTTTATAATAAAATTTGTTACACAATTGATTTTAATTGATTTCTACACAATTCATGAAGTTGTCTAGGTCTTAGCATGAAATTTTAAAAATTGCATTAATCTTTATATATAATCTTAAATAATGTAAAAGAAATATGTAAAAGAAATGATTAAATACAATCTTTTCTATATAAATATTAGATAAATTGTTGTATGAATACTTTAAATAAATATAATAAATTAACATTAGGTTGAGATTTGTTTAATGATTTTCCTTGAAATAAAATTATTTTAAAAAATTATGAAACTTACATCTAGTAATACATATATAGTTTAATAATAACTAAAATATTTTTAAAATGTATTTGGAGCAATATAAATCTTAAATAATAGTTTATTATATTATTAAGTAAACTAAGATACATACACTATCATAATAATAAAAGTAATAAATGGCAATAAATTGTCACCTGAGATTTCATTCTTAAAGTTATAATTACAGGAATACAACACTGGCTCTTACATAATAATGTTAAAACTTACTCTATCTAGAATTTGATTGATTTAAATCAATTTGATATGCATGATTGAAGTAATATTAAACTCAATAAAATAATAATACATTCAATAAAATATAATTTCACATTTTGTTTTCTACAAATTCTAACAACTAAACTACTACTTTTTTTAAAAAAAGCTTATTTTGTTTTTTCATAAATACATGATAAGGTATTTACAAATTAGGTTTACGTTATATAATTTGTTGAGCAATAAATTCGCATCCATAAATTACTAATCTATTTGTGATAAGTCCTCCAATATTGATCTACAAAGAACTCAGTAAAATTCGGTACAGAATGGTTCGGCACTTAAATAATACAGTGAGATATGAATTTAAAGTATAATATACATCCAAATCAATAGCAATTGTTATAAAATATTATTATAAAAGATAATATTTGCTAAAAATTTTAAAATTTACAAATGAAATTATTATTTTTACAATGAAATTAAATGATGAAGCACATTAGAAATTAACTGTACATAACCTTTTACAGTCTGTAAGTAGCTAAGTGGTAAATTTCTAGGAAATATGAGGATAATTAATATTTTATATACATATAATCCTTTTTTGGTGTGTCTCAAGCTGTTGTATTTTTTTGAGAATCTATGCAAGAATAATCACCATGTGTTTATACTGGCTTTGGTTTAGCCAGGCCATATAATGACACCTGTAACTGAACTAGAAAATGTAATTTACAGTCATATAAAAGCAATAGCCTCATGAAGTGCCTGGAAAAATGTTTCTACACTACCGACATTCAGCCACACTGTCGATATATTAAGACCATAACTTCAGAAAGGACTTGCATACATATTAATAACCAATTAGGATTCACCATTGAGTTGACTAACAAAAAAGTGATATTTATTTTGAAGGCTGCTAGGCTCTCTGGACCACAATTATTAGATTTCCAGTAATTACTCTGGTATAGGATAATGTGACTAGTACAGTGGAATGTAAATATTATATAGGCCTATAGTTACAAGTACAGTAAAGCTTGACACTTTGTTTAGTTTACAAAAAAAATTTCTTTTAAACTTACACACTTAAGATAACTTATTTTCTTGTATGTACATATATCCTGTTGAAACAAATACATTTTTTTATACAACAGGTTAGCTTAGAACATTTTATTATACAAATAACTTGATTTGTTTAGTACATTCATTCTTTACTGTACAATACATACTAAAAAATTATGTTTTTTTTTAAAATATACCTAACACAACTATTATATACAGTTTAAAATATTTATTACATATAAATAACAATCTTTTAGTAGTTAATTACAATAGATAAGATTATACTAAAATTATGATGATTTCTTTAAACTAATCTAAATTGGCACTCTAAGAATTCATCATTTTTTTATAAGGACTAAAATACTTTATAACTTAAGAATAATAAACTAATGTGTAATAAGCATAACATTTTGTTTTTAAATATTGAGAGCTACATTAAAAAAAGAACAATTCAAAATGTTTCTTACAATAAAATAATATTAACTTTCTTAATTTTAACTTAACAAAATAAATGATTGTTATCATTAAGGAAACTCAATTTGATTATAGGCTAGTATATTTTCTGTCTCGCTTTCTCTATAATATTACCAAATGTGTAAAAGAGGTTTTAAAAGTTTAGTTTTGAGGGTGATTAAATATTTTAACATTTGTAGTCTGAAGTTAAAACTACATTTATTAAATAATTTCTTAAATCATTACCACACAAGTAATTATAAATTAAAAAATTTAATGATTAAAAAACTAAGTTTGAATATAATAACAATTTTTATTATCCTGTTTTATTGCTTTAGAGTTAAAGTCAAAAATCTTTTTATCATGGAGAGCAATAATTTTTGACAGTTATCACTAAAAAAAATATATATAAAATACTTTTCATGTGATTAATGAAAAGGAGATAGCTAATACAGTATAGGACATTAAAAACTCGTTTCCCAATATGGATTTACAAACTTTTAAATATGAAAAACAGCATTATAAATTTGCTTTAAGCATTTAGCTACTTATAATACTGTATTTTGTAGAACAATAATTGATATTTTTATTATATTTAATGCAAAATTGGACTACATTGTTTCTTTTAAGTAATTAGTCTGATAATGTTTTGCAGTTTAAATTATACAAATACAAAATAATCAATTTAAACTACACTTAAACCTAGTATTAGTTGTTAATTTTATAACTAAATTTTATTTCAAACTAAATCTATTTAACTTCATTTTTGTAATAATCATCATAATATTAATTACCCAAAATATATGGTACATGATTCCACAATATACCTTAAAAAACTAACAGTTTGCACTTTGTCTTTTACTTGTATTCATATGCTCACTGAACCTGGTTTAAGTTCAAGGAATTGAAAAGGAACATGTAAGTTGTGATTGCTGTGTTCTACCACCAGATGACCTCGGCGAGGTGATGCACCGACAACTATCACAGTGTCTCCTTTGAGCAACGATACCTCTCCACTACCGTCCTCTATAAAATTTAATTTATAAAATTATTATTTATCTGTTCAACAATAGTAGTAATGATATTTAAAAAATGATCAATAAACACTGTACATATATTATTACATCAAATGATTTTTAAAGTTTTGGGCTTAAGAGTCTGTGAACAACGTGGACATACTGAATATTTTTTCTACAAGACTAATGTTAATTAGCAGTACAAATTCCTGAGACCCACTTTGTATGTACTTACTTTTAAAGATATAAAAACAAAAAGTACAAAGCAAAATACAATACAATAATTTTGTATATATACAAAATTATATTTATATTATATATTTTTTGATTTGTATTTTTTGTCCTATACATTTAAAAACAAAAAATACATATAAAGTGTAAAAACGGACCACATTCTCACATGCAGGGCCTTTAAAATTAATTATTAAACATAATTTTATCTTGAAAAATAGCGTAGTAATCTATATTGTTAACTGACACTAGTTTTATGAGAAATAGATTCAATACGGCCAACAGACTCTTAAGATATTAATATGGATTACCAGATATGAAAGTATGTAAACTTTACAAACCTTAAAAACCTTTAAAAACTTTAATATGTTCTTTTATGAACCACTGAATTCATCTGCAATCTATTTATTGAGTACAGGGTAGTGGCATGAGAAGTAAAATTCATGTATGCCATTGAAATTATTTTAATATTTTTACTTATAACTAGTCTCTATGATATGGATCTGTTTATGAACATGTGTTGAATCTGGAAAGCCAAAAATTATGGGTTCAATTATGCACGTGTAGTTGACTGTGTTTAGCTGCCACAAAAGCTGGAGCAATTTTAAATAATCTTTATTGGACACAACTACCAACCTTCCTTTTTAAAACAAGGCTAAGATGGCAGTGGTATCTTTATTTTTAGATGAATTATTGAAGTTTTAAATTACTTTCACAGAAACTGTTACTTATTTGCGTGTGACTGTCTAACCACACTCTGCATCAATTTCCAAATGTTTTTATGACAAAGAAGCACAATGTAAGAAACAAACCACAAATTTTGCAACTTCAAGATAAAATATTAGCATGTTAAAGTATAAAAGTAACCTTTTGGGCCAAATCTTTATATCATTTGAAATGAACTATTTGTTATATTTTACTCTATTAACCCATTGGAAACTGGATTTTACTAACATGCTATTGGCCTTCAGTACTGAATTTCTTCAGTAGTTTACACTAAGATTATGTGCAATAATAAAAGCAAGTAACCTACCAATTTTATCCTACATAATGTTGTAATTGTTAACACATACTTAGCCAACACTTTTAACACTATATTAACATTTTTTATGTTTATATATTTACACTATGTACATTTTGTTTCCTTTTCAAAAATTTGTCCGACTATGATAAATTTCAAAACAATTTTCCAAATGCAAAGGAACACTACATTTTTTGCACTGGTAAATTGTTTCAGACCTTTTCCTTTTGCAGTACATACTCTACACTTTCTAGATGGCCTTGCTTTGCTTGTTGGGTGGATTTTCCCTATTAAATGTCACCAGAATTTTAGTTATATTTGGATTAGAAGTCCACTGCCAATCATTTACTTGTAGGTTATGTGTAATATTGTCTGCAATTAGGCCTATTTTCACAGATCTCATCATCACTGTTATCACTATCACTACTGTCATTTTCAACAATAACTTCTTGCTCTTCATTATCACTAATCTCACAACTACTTTCATTTAAAATATCCCCAGCAAACTCACTAAATGCACTCGAAGAAATAAACAATTCCTCACTAGAAGCCATGTTTCTACAACTGTCAAATTCCTACACAACTTCACAAATAAACTGCCGGAAATTAACGAGTAACAACGGAAATAAACGAAGGAAAAATATCTCATAGATTGAAAATAGATTTATATTTCTATATTCGACTTTTAGGCTAGAAACATATGGCAAAGAGATCAGTGAAGTAGAGGACGGACATTGCCCGTCTTTAGTACTTAAGCCATTGAGAGAGAAGGACGGGCAATATACGTCTTTCGTTACCAATGGGTTAAAGCATTTTAAAAATGAATATAAATATGTATTTTCTTACCTGGAAATGGCATTTTCATAACTCTTGTTTGTGGATATCCTAGTTTAGTGTTTCCTGCTACAGTATAAGGTCTGCTTGGAGGAACTGGTGGCGGCCTCTCCTGGAATCAGTTATTTAAAAACTAATTCCACTTTTAAACTTTTATTTAAAGCATTTATTCTCCGAAATTTGTTATTAAAATATTATTTGTTTACTTTAAGTATTAACAGTGTTTAATTTTCTTATGTTTCATGAACATTTAAATCTTAAAATTAGCTCCTTATTATAACAATTAGCTATTATAAATAAAAATGGCTGTATAAAATTTGAGCTACTGAGACTTATTTTTTGTAATAACAAATGGAAAGTGGAATATAAACAGATCAATAGTATAAAGGTCATAAAAAAAAAAAAAAAATTTAAAAGTGATTTTATTTGACAAAAACACTAAGGTAGAATAAAATTATGAACATTAAGAAATTTTTTTAATACATAGCAGTAAATTTTGAGCAGGCAACTTTGTTGCTCAACAAACATATAAACGTTAATCTCCAAACATTGCTATGTACTTCTGAAGTAATACTTGTAATGACAGCTGTTTATTCTGTGTCCTAAACGGACAAAGTCCTTGATTTCTTAAGCATATGTTTTTGATATGTCCCAAAAAATCTTTGTGGAGTCGGATCTGGACTCCTTGGCTGTCACAGTACCGGGCTCTGCTCTACCAATTAACTGTTGTGAAAAACGGAGGTATATTACCATTTTGCTGGTTTGTAAAGCAAAAACCTATACATTTTTCTACTAGTTTTAAATCTATGTTTAGTGGATTGTTTAAAATTAGGGAAAACTGTAGAATTCAGTTTAACTTCTTAACAATCAGAAAGGGATGAGAGAAGAGAAAAGTCAATCTGTGACATTTGATCAAGCCTACTATCATTTAAGCAAGCTCTTTTGACAAAATCATACATTATTATAGGGTTTTCAAATAACTGTGTTTTTACATTAATTAATTTTATTCATGATACCCATCTCAACCATTATTATGGATAATTGAGATATTGTAGATATTAAATGTAACGTAAATTCATAAGAATGATTTTGGTAGGCTAGTAATTATGTACTGTACAATCCCCACATGTGTCATCTTCCCAATCTGCTGCTTAACATATTAAGCATATTAACATATTAATTGACCATAGTCACTGCTTATTACATTCTAAAGAGCAATGCCCGATGTGATCACAGTAACCAGTGATTACTTTATTAAACTTTATAACACAACAAAAGGTACTACTTACCAAATCCAGTCCAAATAATGTACATGTCTGTTGAATCATTTTTTGATCACATTTTTCATTAGGATCTGGAGGAGGCGTGCCTGCAATTGGTTGTGGGCGTGGCCTAGTCAGTGTTGCGCCCGCTACAACTGGAGCTACACTGTTAGGTGGCATAACACCCCCGCCCGCACGAATTCCCAAATTATTATTTCCTCCAACACCTGTTAAGAAATTTATAAAGTTATTTTAGTTTAAATAATTTTCAAACATAGTTAGGTTAAGCAACATTGAAATAAACAAAGAGTTGTTTGCACCCGGCCAACCTATACCAAGTTCACTCTGAGATGACAGCCCAATTTTAACAAACAAATAAACAAACCAAAATAATGAACCATAAAATTTTTGTAGATGTTTAAGTTTTGAAAATAATTGAGTTTTAAAATTTATAAAATATCTATAATTAAATTTTTTTTGTTAAATATAACTAGAACATACCAACAGAAGGAAGAGTAGATTGGTGTAATTCTAGACTGCGTTTCAGTGTAGGCCATCGTCTTCTTAATCTCCAACCTCTCCAGGTTGATTGTATTAGTACAGCTGCTTGATGACGTGTCTCCCATCGTAAACATTCTAGCTGTTGTCTTATTCCTTCACTAAATATAATAAATGGTACAGAAACATTTTACAATAATTTCTACAAAAAATCGAATTATGAAGCTATTGGAAATATCTGGGAACAAATATCTAGGAAATCATCTGAATTTTTAAAAACTACTAACTCAGGGTATTAAATTTGAAATGAAATTTACGGTTTGAATTTTTTATTTTAGGATTTTCTGATTGATTTACAAGCATTTCAAATTTGCTATACTGACTTGATGAGCAAGTCTGATGAACCGATTTTGTTAAATTATGCACAAAGAAGGTTAACCTATTCATACGTTCAAGATGAATACATTCATGAGAACAGTAACTACAGTTTTATTAGCTACATTGATTTTAAACTACAATTCTTCATTTTATATTTAGTGCTTTAAATAATTACCTAAGAAAAATATGTCGCTTTCCAAAAGCCCAGCTAGTGCTGACTTGACTGCATGGCTGTTTAAGGTTATGTTTTTCATCCAAACATTGTAAAATCAAACGACAATCTTCAGTTGCCTTCTCTTCACATCGTCGTAACTTTCCAAATGGTGCTAACAGTCGATATCTTGCATTGAATGCTTTAAACCTCATTCGATGAGGATATCCTGTTGAAAAAAATATTTTTATTATAAACTTGAACCTATCTAAAGAACAATAAACTTGATTTCTGTAAATAAATTTATTATTTATATTACCAAATGCTATGCAAAAATCTTATAAAAAAAAAATGTTAATATTGATTGTTAGTAAACTTACCACCAGCCATTAAATTAACAGTTTCTAAAACTTGAAGAGATCGAATCTGTTTCATGACTGTTCCTTTGTCAAATCGACCTGGTACTTCCATGCCATTTGCTCTTAAGCATCTTACAAAATGAGGACGTGCATGAACAAGTGTTCTCAATAAATTGTCTAGTCTTGTATGAAAGTCTTGTGTTAACGTTGAAACAGGTTCATCACCATTTAATCTAGAAATGTTATTTCCATTTTATTAATTGAAAAATACACAATTATTCTCTTAGTAGTGTGATTCGTGAACAATGTAAAAAGTCATAATATGTTTAAAAACAAATTAATACTTAAAAACTTTAAATTACTAATAAATATTAGGAACAATAATTTCGGTTCTAGTTCTGTGAATAATATGTATTTAAAATTTCAGGTTTAGTTTACTAAATATTATATTTACAGTTAAACCTTCTAAACTGGATAACTGTAAATATTTTAAATAAAGGCAAAAGGTTTATATGAAATAAAAGAAAACAAAAGTTGCATTTAATTTTGGGTTAAGTGGTTGATGTGGCTAAAGCACTGGTCAGTCTGCTGTGTCTCTGAACTGTGCACCTTAAATTTATGGGTTCAAGATGCAGTTACTTCCGTTTTCTTACTTTTACTGTTAACACTGATCCCTTGTCTTCATTAGTCTAATAGGCATAAAATACACGTTCAAAAAAAAAAAAAAAAAAAAAAAAAAAAAAAAAAAAAAAATATATATATATATATATATATATATATTTACATACATATATATTTTAAATAAAAACCTGTTAAAAAATCAAATAAAAAAATTTTCAGAAAACATTACTTGCAAATTTGCAACAGTTAAATAAACTTTCAGAGCATAAATTTTGCATGTAGGTTATAACCTTACAAACAACTTATTTTAAATAATAATAAAAAAACAGTAGTTATTTATACTTAAAAAAAGTCATTTAAATAAAATTTATCGAGTACACATTTAATATTTAATACACATTCGTAATATTTGTTTTAAAATAATTAAGCAGAACTTACAAATCTGAATGTGAAGTTGGTGAAATTCTGAAACTCACTCCTCTAGGTACAGTTTCAACAGAAAATAAAGCTTTCAATTCACTTCCAAACAAATGTGTTGCAAACCCAAAGTTGCAAGTTTGTTTGTGAAACACTGCGACCAAATCGTCAGGTACTACATCTTTGTTTGTATCTATAACACAGTTTCACATGTAGGTTAACATATTCTGCAGATTATACATAACTTGAAAATGAAATGTATTGTCTAGGTAATATTACAAATTTATTCATATAAATATGGGCTAGAAATTCAACATCAGTAAAAGAACATAAATGCAAACATCTATAAGGTACTTCAAAATAAATATAATAGGAAAAGAGACCTTAACATGGGAGCAGACATAATAGAACATGATTATACAAGGTGTGGTAATTAAATAACAGTACTGGTGCTGTTACTGGCAAACAGCACATGCACAGCAGCAGGTTTGATGAAAAAAAAACACCTGTCCATTCTGTCTTGTCTGTGAAGGCATTCTTCGAAAAATACCCTATCTCTGTGCTGGACCACTCACAATGTTTGCCTGTGACTTTTTTATTTGCTAAGGTCATATCAGAGCTTAAAGGGACAAGATTTCACAGTGGGTGTTGAAAACAAAAGTGACAGGTTCTCAATAAATTGATAAAAACAAACTTCCAACACTGCTTTGAACAATGGAAAATTTGTACAGAACATTGTAGGGATCAACAAGGAAAGTACACTGATGGGGATAAGTTTGTAATGTAATTGGTGATCAAAACAATATTTTGTATTATCAGTCCAGTTATGAATTGTTATAGCTCATACTTTTGATATAGATAAATGATTAATAATAAGGTGTTGGTTTTTAGGAACTGATTAGACAAACAGCCTTATTAAGATACAAAATTCAAATAGTTTTAATTTCATGATGAGAAAGTATCTCTCTGACAAAAAATGAATTTATACACATCAATTATTTACTTCAAATTCTTGTCACTTAACTCTTATTTAAATGTTATTGAAATAATATTGTATTTTCAAAAAATCTATCATGCATACAAAGTCATCAAAACTACATATAAAAACTAAACTTTGTACATATTACATATACATAATACACTGAGTGAAAACAATGACTCTCTGATTTCAACAAATAGGCTTTCTGATTCAATGATGCACATCTGGTAAAAGTTCCCTATTTTGAGTGATATCTTAAGAGTCTATATTAAGCTTAACACTCAGTGTTAAAATCAGGACACCATAATAAATGGTTAAAATGCCTGTAGTAAGAAAATCAGACATCAGAGCGCTCTGAACTCGTTTTTCTACCTGCCCATCCTTGAGTCTATAAATTGCTGCAGTGACCATGAATTTTTCTTACACTTGATTAAGTGATCATGTGTGATGCATGCATTAACAAATAACCCAACTGTAATTTCAAAAGCTAACCTAAAATGCATGGTTCATCCAGAAACAGATAGTGTTCTCCATTTTCAACCATACAATGAAGAAATGCAGAGAAATTTCTAAGTATTACAGACTCAAGGGTTCCCATAGTATGGATAGTTACTTGGTACGTGTAATGTTGGGCAAGCTCTATTTTTATGCGTAAAATAATTCCTAAATATGAAGTATAATTTCTGGATTGTATACAAAAAAGTATTCAAAAAATATGTCACAAAACAGTATATAAGTAAATAAATAAATAAGTACAGTAATAAATACTTCATATTTATGTTGTTATATGACCACTCAAATTTAAAGGTACTCATTTAGTCATTTATAAGCAATTAAATCAGATCTATTGCTAAGTAAATATTACCAAAAATTGAATTTAAAATAACTTACCTAAGAAATCAGTAGCATCATAGATGACCCTTCCTGCAAAATGTTGGATTCCAAAAGTTCTCGGTTCCAATGGTTTTGGTTCAAACAGTCTTGGATTTTGTCTATGTTGTGCTTTTACTTTTGTTATGTAAGATTCTGCGGAGCCACGGATTGAACACTCAACATCCAACATACTAAGCAGGCCAGTTCTCTGAAATAAGGATATAATGCATCAGTTCTGTCATTCAACAAAAAAATAAAGTTTTGGAAATTCTATACATTGTGTTCAAGAAGGAACATTGTTAGTTAATAATTCAGTTTAACATGAGGCTTGGTTGCTGATGTGGCTAAGCACTGGTTAGTCTGCTGTGTCCTTAAACTGTGTACCTCAAGTTTGTAGGGCTTGAGATCATTTGCTTTATCCTTACTATTACAACTGATCCCTTGTCCTTATTTGTCTAACTGGCATGAAAAATGAATGTTGAGAGAAAAAAGTAGCTTAAAATCCAGCAAGAACATCAGTAAAAAATGTTCAAAACATTATTCAAAATATTAAAATTAATATGTTGCAACAAACATAAAATCAGTTATCAATAACAAGACAACAACAGACACCAGGTATTCTCTTAAGCATACGTAAGTGCTTTTAAACATTGGTTTATTCTGTTCTCAATTAATTATTCCTGTTTTAAAAACAACTTTGTACAGTTGGTTTTGTTTTTAATACTGTTCCACTGGTTGTAAATACAACCTTTATCGTAAAAAAGGAATCAAATTAGTCACATTTCTGATATAAAAACAATGTAAAGTAATAGCCAAAATAATGAGCCAATTTGTCCTTGAATTTGATTTACAAACTACACAGAAACATATTTACAATACTAGAGTAAACACTTTAACCAATTTGTTTAACAAGCAACTGTTCCATGGGTAGTCAAGCATTGTAATATCTTTGTAGGACAAACTATAAATTGCCAAACTATTTTCCGTTGGACATTGAACTCTAAAGGGTGGGGTTTCAGGTAGCCTGGGAGGTTTGGGACGGGCGAGACGGGCAACATTTCCGTTCGGACCCTCAGTATAAAACTATACAATGAGTGAGAGTGAAGTGCACGTTTCCGTGGAGCAGAGAATTATTATTAAGTTTTTGGCCAAGGAGGGGTCAATCCGACTGAAATCTTTCGTAGATTGACGGCTCAATACGAGGACAGGACCCTGTCAAGAGCTCGCTTTTGCTTGGCACAAGGAATTCGCTGAAGGACGGAAGCAGTAGAAAACCTGAAGGCCAAATCACGATCGTCGGCCGGGAAGGTAATGGCCACTGTATTTTTCGACAATCAAGGCGCCTTTCATGTCGATTTCCTCCATCAACGACGCACAATAAATGCACAATATTATTGCGATGTTTTAGAGGTCATAAAACAGACTTTTCGAGGAAAAGGAAATCTAAACCGGCGAGAAACGTCATTCTTCTTCACGAAATTATTTACTTTTGGAAACTGAAAACTTTTGCCTGATTTTATAATTTTGAAATTCCTACCATACAAATTATGGAATCCATCTTAAACAGTGGTGAGGGAAACAATTCAGAGATTTTCTTATATACAGTTTTCTTGTTTTTTATTTTAAAAAAAAGTATTGTCTTAGATGTCTGGGTGTGTTAATGTGTTTGTACAAATTAGTGGAACTTTAGTTTCAGTTTCTAAACTACAGTTTTCTAAAATGTTTTAGAAAACATTTTAAGACTTTTTTTACTAAGGCTATTAAGTTACTGTACACATTTATTTAACTTTAATTAATATAGCCTTTAAAACTTACCAAAGATGAAATAAGATCTATACATGGCACATTGTCAACATAATCAACTTCCACTTCACAATGGATTCCCTCGTCTCTACAAGACTCTATACTAGACTTGAAGATGTGGGTATTATAGAAATGCTGCATTGTCTCGGCACACAAATTTATACACAGGTGCTCAAGCTGACTTGGCTGAAAGAAATTATTATTTATTAAATATAGTTGTTAAGGTTAGCTACCATGTCATAATGGCATGTTCAGAAAAACATGTGAAAGAGATTAACCTAACATACTTTTGGTTCTTCAAAGCCAAACATATCCAAAATGCCAATAAAGCCATCAGTTGCATGTCGCACTGCATTGTTGAGAGCAGCCATAGATTTACTGGACTTAGATCCTGCGGTACCAACTGTTGAAGCATGTTGACTTGCCACCTGGAACAAACATTCAGTGTTAATGTTATTAATATTTAAGGTTATAATAAATACAATAGTATTATTTCTACTAATTAATCCATACTTACTTCTGCTTGGTTATGGACAGATTCATTTGAATCAGAGCTAAGAGTTCCTAAAGTTGAACCTAACCTCTTCAGACTATTTGCACGACGGACTATTGTCGCTACTGTTCGGCAATACAATGCTTTGGCAAGTGAATCTCTGATCATATTTGACTGAAATAAATAAAAATAATAACATAATTTAGTAACATATTCCTTTCCTTATTAGTTTGATAAAATTATATTAATTCTACTTAATCAATTTTAAGTTAATAAGCGTACAATCAAAATGTGTAAATTAGTTTTTTTTAAGCTTAGCTGTTAATATTGTTATAGTGGATCTTTTCATGTACCATGCAGTCTCTGGTCATTACTGCACCAAATACTTGATCAATAATTTTGGGCTACATAATAAACTAAGTGTTTTGAGAGTAAACAGTAGAGGTGGATAAAACATGAATGAAGTAGAGTGTCTTTGATTGCAGGAAAGAATGTTTATCATAATTAAAATGTTGTTTTCATATTTAATAGTGCTTTACTAATCACTTTAATTGTTTTGTGTTGTAGTGTAATTGTTATGGGTATATATCCTTAAAGAACTCAAAATTTATAGAAAAAATATAATAAAAATTACATTTCAAATGACAAATTTGTACAAGGGGAGTTCTCCCTACTATACATTCAATTTTGTGTACATGGTAAATTATTAAATTTATGGTGTGTTGCATATTATGTATATGTTGTGTCTAGCATATATTTCATGGCCTGATAAAGTGATCCATGATGGTGAAAGACTTAATTCTTAAAAAGAACATCAAAAAATTAAAGTGTAAAGTACATAAGAAGTTAAGTACTATTAAATTAGGATACTTTAGGAAATTAATGAAATAATTAAAAAAGTATAATATTATAGATTATCTTTTAGTTAACTTTTTGTTATACTACATAACAATAAAAAAGTAACTACAACCCAGATATAGAATCAAAGCCAAGAAAATGAATAGATTCAGTATCACAGATAGATTCACTTTGTAAAAATTGTACTGGCTACTACAGGAACTAAAGGTAACTTTTCAGCAAACTTTTATATTATTTTTCATTATCATTTTAGTTATGGAGAAAACAAACTGTTTGTTGTGATGACACAATGGATCTTTCTCACTACTAGATGTGTTAGATGATAGATAGATAGACAATTTCACTTTAAATGCATGTACTGTCCAACTTGAAAACATATTTCATTTCTTTCTGGCCTAAAATTACTTATAACATTTTTTATACAGTATAATAACTTTAAACTGGACTGAGTATTAATGGGCAGATATTAACTGTAAGTAATATTAAATATGTACCATATTAGCATCACATAATGATTTAACAAGTTGTCCTCGAGCGTTATGTGTTCTTGATGTAATCCCTCGGAAGAGAGCTGCACTTGTAACACCAAGTAGTCCTGCAACAGCTGTTAGTTCAGTGTCACCCTTAACACTTACTTCCACACCTCCATTGTCCACAAATTGTACATTACCAAGTAATAACACAGCAGCTAAAACACGCACTACATCGAGGAATGGGATTCCTAACACACCTACAAATAAAATATTGAAATTAACCAATCTATTAAATAAAAAAAACCGTTTAGTAAACAAATTAATGTGTAATATTAGTTACTTATAATACCAAAATTCAAAACATAAGGTCTAACATGCAATGGAAAAAAATTTATGTCATGGTGATGTTAAATGAGTAGTGGCATTACGTCTATAATACATAGAGATCTCACTATATAGGAAATTGTTGCTTGAAAATGGAAAACACTATCTATCAGAAGGGAAACAAATCATGTACTACAAGGGGGTTAGCTTTTGAAACTACAATTATATTATTTGTTAATGTATGAATCATAATATTAATTAGAACTCTTAATTGAGTATAAGATAACTAATTCATGTCACTGCACCAATTTATAGACTCAAGGATGGGCAGGTAGTAAAAAACAAGCTCAAAGTGCTGATGTTGGGTTTTGGTATTACATGCATTTTACCTTTCATTATGACATACTCATTTCAACACTGAGTGGGAGCTCTATGTATTATAGTCTAGATTTTGTTGTTGTTGCTGTTATTTTAAGGTGAAAAGCACATTAAGGCTTTTATCGCCTCCCTATATGTAAGTGTGAGTGTAAAGTGTTAAAGTCATAAGTGTAGTGTTGTAATTGTAAGTGTGTGTTAGACTAGGGTATCACGAGGGATGTCTAAATCCTCTCAATAGGTGCAGCTAGTCTAGATGTACCTAGTCTAGGTGTATCTAGAGGTAGAGAAAATATAATACCTAGAGTAGTAATATTCCCCTAAACAGCTGATTTTACACAACAGCTGTTTCTTCAATATCATTATTTCAACTCGGGTATGTTTATTTCCACAGTTTACAATTAATATAAATAGTAATACATTATATCTTTGGCAACGTTATGAGCTGTTTAAGATTATAACTATAGAATGTAATTGAAATGATTGCAGGCTGTGATTGTTATTCACAGATCATGAAGCAGTCAAAGCAAAGAATTGGTAGCTGAGGGCAAGCAGGGACAGTTTGCTCCTGGCACAAAAACCTAAAAATCTTTTTCTTTTAATCATCATTTTTTTAAATTCTTTCATATTCATAAATCTTTAAATGTACTAGCCTTAAAAACTAATAAGATATTATAAACTACCTACCTGTTAAACTACAAATATATCTTTTATACGAGAGATTAATATTACAAACTGGTCAGGTATTAGGATAACCGCCAACGTCTTACTGGATTAGATGACACTGAATCATTCAGATTGTTGGTTGTAGTTAGTATACAACTGGTTTTTCTATTTTTTTAGATTGGTATAAAAAGTAGCCTTTTTTCATTGTTGCCAAAGTGATTTTAAATTAATTTTCTTTAAAGCACCAAATAGTGATTTTTTCAGTTATCTGCTATTTGACTGAAGAAGTTTTAACACCTTGAAAAAAGGTCTTGTAAGGATAACCAAATTACCTCTATTACTGGAATTTATTTCTTCATTTGTACACATTGTGCACATTTTGATAAGCTACTTAAACACATTTCAATTTATGCCAAGAAAATCACATATTTGCAAGTTTAAAAAAGAAAAAAAATATTTACTGTGTCTACTAATGTAGACCATTAACAAAACTCGAGACCAAATAAAAATCTGAATTACAGATAAATGGCTTAAATTTTCTTACCCAAACAAGCTTTCCAGGCTTGAAACCTTGCAGCATCTTCACTCTCATCTTGTCTTGTGTCCCCATGTTGTAGATAAGAAAGATTCAAAGGAGAGTATCCTTCTAAATTTAGTTTCACTAAAATAAAAATATGTTTTTGTTATTTTTTCTGTAATGCGATTGCAATTTATACTGGATAATAAAAATTAAAGTAAACAAATATTTTATAAACATAAATACAGCTTTAAAGAAAGTAGTATATATTTAGAAGTTTGACGTTATTTTTAAAATTGTATAAGAATATTACTGTATATTGACACTCAGTGAATAATTACTGTAACTATCAATATTAATAAACAAATGGCTTGGCCTCAGAGGTTCAAATCAAGTTATTTCATAAGTATCAATAATTTATGTTGACTGTAATAAGTTATTAATGTAAATTAATATAATAATTATTTTATCAAAAATAGTGGATATATAAAACTATATCTTACTTTTATGGATAGTTACTGTATAAAAATTAATTTACACTAAATACAGTCTTGACAGTAAAAGCATACAAAGCAGCTGTTTTCTAAATAAGTTTCTTGTATTTCATAAAGCTTTGCATTCAAGACAGTCTAGCATTGTTTTGTTTTGACATTATAGAAAAAAATAAAATGCAATAAAGCTTTGTTTTATTTAATTATGGAAAATTAAGTACTTTATCTAGAAGGCCTTCGAGAGACCTGGCTTTTCCTAACACCAGTTTTTCAATAAATAAAATACTGAAATCAGTACTGTTTTCAACATAATTAAATGATGTTAATTATCATGTTAATTTCCAACATAATTACAACATAATTAATAATGATGTAGCTTCCATTTTAACAAAAACAATGTGTTATAATAATTACAATGATCAATGTCAGCTTGACTGTGTTGTTTGGATCTACGGTATTTAATGATATTTATTTAATTAATTTTACTTCTTTACAACCTTGATGTACAATTAAACATTGTTAAAACAGTTTTAAAGGAGTCATAGGTTGTGTGGAAAACATTCAAATTTTGTAAATATATTAGCATTTATATTGAAAAACTTCATTTATATTACCTACATCACTGTAAGTATAGTAGGTCCTATGTACTGATATGTCTAATAAACTAGTTTAATACTATAAAGCATTTTACAAATAACATAATCACTGATACAGCCTTAATTCTTTTTAAAAAATGCCGTTTTTCATATAAGTTTGTCTGATATGTAAATCTGTGAAGTGAATAACCTTATTTTCTGCAGAGTTTAATTATGAATTTATACCAAATTGTATGTCATGGATTCTTTATCATACTAAATGTAGACAATGGGATTCTCAATGATTTATTTCTGATTAAGAGTTCTGTTTTTATTGTGTTTTTAAAATTTCCAATTTATCAGACACAGAAAATAAAGACTGTTTAGGTAGGGTATTAGAAAGTTAAAATATATAAAAGGTTTATAACATATATGTAACTGTATTATGTATTATGATACACACCTCTTTCTTCTGGAGTAAGTCCTGCAAGCATTTGGTAAAAGATGTGATAGTTCTTTTCATTAGACAAAGGTCTGATCACTCTTGTTTGGTCTAAGAAATAACAATGAATTTTGGTGCGATACAAAGCTCCATCAGTCACTTGAACTTCTATGAAATGACCCTGTAACATCAACAATTTTTTTCCAAAATTATTTACAGACATAGTAAAAGTTAATAAGAAAATTAAACAAGTTCAATTTTAACAAGTTCAATGTAAGGTCTTTACCTTTACATGCACTTGTTACTCACAAATATGTTTTCTTTAAAGTAGTGTTTGCTATTTTACCTTTTCCCAAATCCTTGAACACAGTATGTTCAGAGTTAACATAAGGTAATGATAATTCAAAGTAACAATGTGACACAAATTTGTATTGTCATCTGTGACTTTACAACTGACTGGGTGAATATATAAATATTGTTTTCAACATTAAACATTATTTTTTATTGAATAAAGTAGGAAGAGTATTTATATTTATATTGTTAAATACCAAAAACAAAACAAAACAAAATTGTCACATTGTGTATGACAGCTGTACAAAATTTAGGTGAAGTAACTGTAAAAAAAAATACTTACAATACGACTAGATTCAGAATTAGATGAGGTTTTGGCGGAGCCTAATGAACGAAGCACAGTGAAAGCTGCAGCAAGATGTTTAAAAGCATCAGTTTCTGGTCCTCCTCCAGCGACGTCGAAGAGTTGTCTTAGTAACAACATTGAAGCGTATGTTTTCCCCGAACCACTCGTCCCTGAAAGATGTTTCATGGAACAATTATTACAAATAATATTATAAAAATGAACAAAAACCCAACAACACGAATATAATAAGAGTAAATTTTAAAATTTTATATCATTTGATTGCTTTGAAAATTTCAGATTTTTCTGAAACATGTAAGATCCCTGTGATGCTACATCTTCTATGTTCACTTTTATTAGTTGAGTTTTGGACTTGAAATGAGGCCATCATGAAGGAACTATATAAACTATATTCAATATTTGGTTATATAGAAGGATCTTGAAAATCTCTTGGACAGCATTTGTGCTAAACAGCGAAGTTTTAAAAAGAATGGAGAAAGACCTAGAAATAATTACATGAAATGCAGAATGTGCATTACCTTGGACACATCATGTGAAATGAAAACAAGATACATCTTTCTAAAAGGAAAGGCTAGAACCAGGAGAAGAAGAATACTGTGGTTGTAAAACCTCAAAACTTGGTTCTAATATAAAACCTTTCCAGAACACTTCTGTATTACTGCTGACAAAGTCAAAATTTCGATAACTGCCAACATTTGTAACGGACAGATACAGTAAGAAAGAGAGAATGTTTCTTTACAGTATATGCAACTGTGGTCAAAATTTTAACAGCGCCTTGGTTTGTTCCTACATTTTAATTTATATTCTAAAATATTACTCTCAATTTAGCACTTAATTTTGACTCCCATTACCTTGTTGTGAACTACAAATAAGTAGCTTGTTATCATTCTGCCTTTTACACTTTGATACATAGTACCATAAAAAAATAAATTTAAAAAATAAACCAAATACTGTTCTGTTCTGCCTGGTGTGAACAAATTTTTTTAGCTTTGTAAAAATAATCCTTAAACACAGGAATACTTCACAGTACAAATAAAACTATGTGTTTCCATTGGATCTTGGAACAAGTAAATAACAGGTAATGAAGTCAGCACTACAACACTGCTGATGGTAGAGGCGTTTAAGATTCCCACCAAATTCTCATTCCTGCATAATTCATAACTACTCATATTTAAAAAGCTTTATATTGTATGGAAAAATAATTCCGTAAAAGTTCATTTTTATTGTGTCAAAGTTTGTAGTTTTGACTAAGAATACTGTTAACTTTTAAAAGCCTACACCTAGCATAAAACAACATACTCCATGATTCATTCTGTTTCAGGTGCTACAGTATGATTGGTGCTGTTTTAACTTTTATGATCAGGAGTTCTTAAATTATTCCAAGTTGCTTGTTTCTATTGTGTACCTCACCATAAAAATAGCACTTAAGATAAACCCTTAAAACAGCTTGAACATATAAAACTATTTTTTAAAATTATTTCTGATAACAATTTTCATATTTTTAAGATAACAGGCAATAACAATAAACATTTCTTAATATATTAAAATTATTTACTTCAATATACATTTGTAAACAGTATCCGAAACAGTGTAGCACAAAAGTATGTTTGTCATTGTTGACCTTTTGATTTTCCTCATTGGTTAAGAAGGGCTTAGTCAGGATCACTCACCTGACAGTATGATGGCCTGTGGATAGCCGGTTTCTGACTGTTGCCTGACAGCCTCTTGAACTACTCTTAACAATTTCGGACTCAATGGTACTCCTCTTGTACTGGTCAATGTTAAAGGGTTGCCCACATCGTTGTAAGGATTTACAGATAATAAGATTGGACCCACGTTTGTCTGCAAACAAAATTATATTAATATAAAGAGTGGCCATTTGAATATTTCTACTTTTGGCAATTTAAAAAATAACATTTTTTGCAAAGCTAAACTTAATAATTGCGAAATAATACAACACTTTTCACATAAATTTCCCTAAAATACGGTTCAGTAGCTGTTAATAAAAAAACCGGAAATCAACATAATTTCTCAAAATCATTTTGTCATATTTTGCTGAAAGCTTGGTGATATATAAATCGAACAAAACAATTCGAACTGATGTCATGTCAGTCAAACTGCAGATTCTTTCTAGTCTACAATAATGAGAGGAAATGATAGTTTAAAACATTTCAATGACTCTAGTAAACGGATAAAATACTTTTAGTTTACTTTTACAAAAAATTGCATACCAATTCTGATAAAAGATTGGTCATGCATTGCAGAAGATATATAAAGTTTTAATAAATGAAATTAACCTGACCGCCGTCATTTTTTTGTTATTCTCCAACTGTAAATTCTATTTACCTGAAATTTAGTACACTGAATTGAGCTACAAACATTTATATAACAAAAAAATTTAAGCAAATCTAATAAACCGTGTTTCATAAAATTATACAGATTTTTCAGTGTTTTCTATAACTTCCGAATCGGTTTTTCCAGGAAAATAACTGAATGTGAAAACGTTTGCATATTATTTTTGTATTATTTATTATAAAGTGTGTGCCTAATGTTGTTGTCTGTGAGAAGCGAGGTCTGTTTCAACTCGACCGTTCGGCATTTGGTTTGTGTGTTTGTTACGCAGTTTTTGCCGAACGCACTGACCCGATTGTTTTGAAATTTAGTACGACTATACTTTGTACGAAGCCCGAACGACGCATGTGTAAGATTTTTTTTATTCACTTTCGTTTCAAGATGGAGGCATCTGATTTACAATAATGATTGCAAGCACTTTTGGCCAAATTAACAGTTTATTTTTAAATTTGAGAAAATATCTTGTACAGTCTAAATAACGTATGTGTAAGATTTTTACTTCCGTTTTAACATGGCAGCGTCTGGTATGAAGATGACGAGTGTACGCAGTTTTAGTCAAATGCACTGACCGACTAGTTTGAAATTTAGTCCGAGAGTACATCGTATAAAGCCCGAACGACGTATGCATAAGATTTTTTCCACTCACTTCCGTATCCGTATCAAGATGGTGGACTCTGATTTAACAATGAGATTTGCTGAACGGCAAGGCTTATCATAATTATGACCGCTTCATGAAGAAAGAGCATACAATTTCTAATATAAAAAGTAACATTTTTCGTAAATATTACGGTTACCGGTTAAATTGGCGGAAAATGTTACGAGCACTGTTGTGGAGCACTCTGTATATTAATTATGATTTATTATTTTTTTATTTTAAGGCGAAAAGCAGATTGAGACTATTATTGCCTCCCTAAATGTAAGTGTGAGTGTAAAGTGTTAAAGTCGTACGTATAGTGTTGTCAAGTGTAAGTGTGTGTTAGATTCGGGTACCGCGAGAGACTTCTAAATCCTCTCAATAGGTGCGGCTAGTCTGCACCCCCTGCGGAGTAATTAAGAATATATATTGAGGTATACAGTTCTTTGAACTAATAGTTGTAATAAAATTAAAATCTAAAACGTTCGCATTCAGGAAAGTAAGGAAGTAATGACGGTGCTCTGTTCAGGCCTAGCATTGTGTATCTCAATGGAACTGGTTTCCATACAGGAAAAGGAAAGAGGTCATCTGCATCGAAGCCGTGCTGGCTGGCCACATAAACATCTTCCGAGGGTCGTCAAAACGTCGGGGCGCTGCGCGACAATAAAGACGTCACTTCTTCCGACCTGGGTGGTCCCAGACTTCCTCCAGCACTGTCATCAACTGTCTCTCGCGTGATGGCTTATTTTGTAATAAATGCTACACAATCAATCTGTTTTTAAATTACTCGGTTGCAAGCGTAATTTTAGACAGAAAACATAGGTAAATGAACAATGTCTATATATTAAGACAAAATGTAAAACGATACAAGTAGGGAAGTTCCGATATCGCATTCGATACGATATTTGGTACCGATACAATATCGATACTTCGGTAATATCGGATGAAAAATATCGATACTCGTAAAATCGAATAACTTTCTTGTTTTAATAAAATATTTACATTATAATAATAATAATTAAACGAGTTTTTTATTATTTATAATACTAGTTGCCAACCACCATGTTTTAAAATATTTAGTAATGAGTTTAGGAATTTTAACCTAAAATTCGTGAAAATTACTTTTTATCGATGTGAAGAAAACTAAGTACACACTTTATTTAATACTTTAAAAATTTATAAGTACAACAAATTTGGTATATTAAAAGCAATATGTTATAATTGTTATAACAAACAAACAATAACAATAATTATTTAAGCAACTGGATATAATTTGGCATATTAACCTAATGTGAAACTAATTTTTGAAAATTTTTATTTACTAATGAGAAAAAACCAAATACACACGTAATTAAAACAATAATGTACAAATATAACGAAGTATATTAAAAAACAATAAAGTAGGCTACTATAGCGTGAACTTAATTCACGAAAATATTATTTTACTACTTAGAATAAACGAAACAAGCATTTTATTATTACTATAATGTACTCATACATAAACATATATCAATGTAAAATGGTTACTGATATCATATAAAGATAACACAATTAAATAAGGCGATATGAAAAACTTAGGTGATGCTTTGCTGCATAATCGATTGTTTATTTCTGCTTTTTGAGTAACTTTCCCTTTGTTTATGAAAGTAAAACATAGATAAAATGCGACACAATTTTGACCGATATCACCATACAGTAGTTAAGTGCTAATATCGATATTTCCGAAAGAAATATCGATACGGTTATTGCTAGTATCGAAACAAAAATACTGACACCAATTAGTATCGGAAGTATCGGAACATCCTTGGTACAAGTCCATCCGACCGTTAAATTTAACCGATTTGTTTTTAAATGATAGGTATTTACGCTCAAGTATGTCATCAGGCATTTATACTATCATTTTCCTCTTATGGCTATGCTCCATTAGCTTTCAAAGTTCCCACGGTAATCTTAAGAAGATTTGTTTTTAATCAAGTGATTACATAATCATAAGTTCATTAACAGAGTTCATTAGGTTCACCACAGAGTGCAGCACGTACTACGAAGACTTTATTTCTGAACGGTTACAGGTTTGTTTATACAGATTTTCTGCAGGAAAGACTATCGTTTATCAATGAACTGAATTGGCGCACTAGGTTAGGTATTTTGTAAATTTCTAAACAGATTTGATAAAAACATACAAATTTTCCAGCATTTTACTCATTTTCCCGAAAAGTCGACTCGTCAGTTTCAGGACATAACTGAAATTAATGAACATTAAAACACAATTCGGGAGTAAATAGAAGAAAAAAATTATTCATATCTGTTTTTTGGGTTTTTAAAATTTTTTGTTGAGAGTTCTTGAACCAAAATGTTCTAACATAATTTTTTTTGTTGCTAAACTGCTTCAATTTACACCTGTTAAATTATTTACTTCATTTTGAGAAAGTTTGTGCAATGTTTTTGCATGCGTAGAATCAAATATTTCTACTGCTTAATGAACATACTGTATTATATGGCATAGTTATTTACTGTATACACAGATATGAGCTTTAGCCAGGAGCGGTATAGGCAATTTGGGTACACAAATTGTTTAGCCTTTTGCATTCTGCGCCTAACCATAAATGTTTAAACAGAGTACCGTTGTAGGTCTACAGATGAACAAGTTTATATGGTAAATGTGGTTTACGCAAGTATCGAAAGAAAAATACTGATACCAATTAATATCGAAAGTATCAGAACATTCATAGATAAGTCCATTCGGTCGTTAATACTAACTTATTTATTTTTAAACGATAGGCTTAATTTCTGATTTAAAAGATAGGTTAAAACAATTTCTTTATTCGACGGATTTTAAAAATTCAAAGTGCCAATTTACGCATTTTTTATCGTTGATTGCGTCGGTAAAATCGAATTTTCAAAAAATATTTAATACAAAAATGTTTATTAATTTTTAAAGTTCTGAAATGGCCACCATTTTGAAACTGTTTAACAAATTTTGATGGTAAAAGAACATGTCGAATCAATTACCATATTCGATTTTTGTGACAAGTTAGATTCAAATCTGACCAAAATTACGAACGAGAGCGTACTAATTCAATTTAATTCAATACTAGTAATCTTTATCGTATAAATATTACTGTACATACCTTTCCAAATAAAACCGTTGTAAAACCATGTTATTCGTACTATTTTATGTCATTATGAACTTCTGTTACAATAAACGTAATAGTTACATTTAACACCTATATGGTCTGTTAATAAAAGAATGGCATTCATTATATTTGGGTTATTTAAAAATTAATGACTGAATTATTACACTGTACCTAACTGAAATATTTACTAATAAAACCTAGTACAACTGGATTTTACATTAAATACCTAAAATAGGCTACATATTTAGAACTGGCCTAGATTGTTGTTACCAATTATATTTTTAAAACTGTAATTATTTAAGTCTTGGATATTGTAATAATTAAAATATTACTTTAAGTAATGATTTTTAGCAATCAGTTGTTTTAGTACGTACACACACACACACGCGCGCGCACACACACACACACACACACACAATTAGTTGTCCCAATTAACGCCTACACTCTCACAGAGACACTCTATACTGCTAATGAAATTTTGTCTACAAACCTATTATCGGTTTTAAGTCGGTTTTATTTTACTGTAAAGCTTTAAAATGGAAATGTATGAGCGTGAGCGTTCCTTGGTGCTCTGACTAACGTGTAGGTACCTCTTATACGTAGTTTCAATAATACAAGTCCTTATTTTTGTTACAAAACCGATCTTAATGCTTAGCGTAATAATATATGAAAGATGTTTGTACATTTTAAGTTACGTCTGAAATTGAGCAAAATCTTTCAAATACTGATACGGCACCAAAAAACGAACTGTTCATGGATCTTAGAGCAAGTTAATGCGGTTTCTCCGTACCATTTATTATAAACGCAAGAATCGATAACAACGCACTAACAAAATTTCAATAATTAATTAACAGCACAGAATTTCAAAACCACGACTCAAAATGACTGCGACCGATTTTAATTAATCGCGTGCATAAATAGACCCGGCCAGAGTGTAAAACCTGTCCCTGCGTATAAGGAACAAAAGAAAGCCAAGCTGTACGGAGAAAATGGAGCAAGTACTGAGGGCACATAAATAACACTTATAGCCTGTACTATTGTTGTGTTTGGTTTATGTCTTGCTTAGGAATAAGCAATGAGCTGAAGTATACCCGTACATTGTACAACGTAGCTCGTTACAGTATAGCCTATGTGAAGGGCCGCGCCGCTCTTATCTAGGAATGTCTTTGGTCCTTAGGCTTGTTTTACTGCGCAAAGGTTAAGTGTGTTTGTATGTTACATGCTATATACACCAAACGGGTCTAAATCTTAAATAAAAGTGAAAAGGAGATGTGGTAACAATGTGCCGGAACCTGTATAAATTATTAATAGCGACTATACAAGAGACTGGTTTTTACCTAGCGTTGCTTAATCATGCCTTGAGGTAAACTGTATTTGTCATGGAGGAATTAATTGCAATCTTTTTTTTACGGCTCAATAAGTTTGAACAAAATTATCAAAAACTATAATACATTTTTATATTCAGTGAGATTGTTTTTAAAAAAAGAATTATTTTTCGCTACTTTTTTAAAATTTTATATATTTAAACAATTAAAACTGATCAAGGACGAACAATTAACTTACATCTAATAAGCTTACCTAAATTAGCAATAATTAGCCATAAATGTTTTTTATTTCTGGTTCAGTGGTAGAAATGTTTTTTTTCTTTTTCTTTGAAAATTCGACCATCTTTTTTTTTTTTAATATCTATTACATTCTTACATGTATGATATTAAAAATTAATTAGTGCCTTCTCGTATGGTTTAAAATTGTAACTCCTTTTTCTCCTAATCACATTCGTTTTTACTTTCCCCACTGATAGATTTCTATGGTAAATAAAATAAATAAAAATAAATGTTTTCTAATGTAGCCTAATTTTGAAACAAAATTAATGTAAATGTAAACATAGGAAAAGCCGCCTCGGTGGCCTAGTGGATAGCGTACTAGGCTTTCACCCTGAGGACCCGGGTTCGATTCCCGGCGAGGGCTTGGCATTTTCATACGCTATAAATCATCCCATCGTCTGTATTAGCCCAAGTGCGTAATAGTCGGACGTTAAACAAAAAAAAAAAAAAAAAAAAAAAAACATAGGAAGAGGTTATAAAGAAAATATTGTTAAAGACAATCACAGCTTTTGCTTTATTGTATACAATGCCATCTAAATTAAAAATCTCAATATGCGTGGTTATTTTGACCACAGTTAAATTTTTGCAAATTGTAGCTAATTTAACCGTTGTTTGGTCAAATTTAACGACGTTTGGATTTAAATCACGTTTAAAGTACAAAAAAATACTCTAACCGTAGTGAAGTTCATTACCGAATTTTAAACGGAATTCAAACGAAAATCGTGAATCCAATTTTTACATATTTTATCACTGATTCGATGGTTTTACCGGCTTTTAAAAACGTGTAAGGTAAGAAAGATATTAATATTCGGAATGGTTGCCATTTTGAAACTGTTTAACGGAGTGGTGGACAATGAGCTCGTCTAAACTGTTACAAAAACTGATTGTAATAAAATCGAACCAAAACTGCGAACGCTAGAGTGTTAAAGAAATATTTAATAAACGATCTGTCAGAATAGGCGCGCATTTCAAGATTCTGAGTTTGCGTCTTACTATAATGGCCGCACTAATGAAAATTCGCTAAGAACAAATTTTATTTTACAATATTGAAAAAAACCGTTGAAGAAACGACCATTAGTTTCTTACAAAGTAAACATATTTTCAAGACGGCATTTCCGAAGTGGTCATAGATAAACCATTAGTTCTCATTTGCAAGGAGACTGAAGATCACAGATTGGCCGCCTTGCCGTACGGCGTTGTAACTGCCAGGTCCTAACATTTCCATCCGCATTCTACAACATTAGTACAAGAAATACTTCAGTATAGTATTATTTTTATAGATTCAATTTAAATATATAGCGGCAGGAGTTCCACAGGGGAGCGTTCTTGGCCCAACCCTTTATTTACTGTTTACCCGTGATATACCTCAGGAAAATAATACCACCATTGCTACCTTTGCCGACGATACCGCTATTTTAGCCGTTGGAAAAGATGCGGTCGTTGCTACTACCAAACTGCAGAGAGCTGTAGACAAAGTAATTGAATGGACTAAATGTTGGCGCATTAAAATAAATGAAGGAAAATCTACCTATATTCATTTTACAAATAAAAAGTTAGTACCAATACCCTTGACAATAAACGCCAAAACATTGTCTCTTGGGAATACAGCCAAGTATCTTGGCATGACACTTGATACAAAGCTGAAGTGGAAGGAGCATGTAAAGAAAAAGAAAGAAGAACTCAATATAAAATACAGGCAACTTTACTGGTTGCTTGGACGAAACTCTGAGTTGTCCATTCATAACAAGCTATTAATTTACAAGCAGGTGCTGAAGCCTGTATGGACCTATGGCATCCAAATCTGGGGCTGTACGAAAGAAACTAACATGATGGTTATTCAGAAGTTTCAAAATAAAGTTCTTCGAGGATTAGTTCAAGCTCCATGGTATATTCGTAATAGCGATTACACCGGGATTTAAAAGTGAATTCAGTAAAAGAAGAAGTGAGGAAGGTGGCTTTGAGGCATAAACAACGTCTCCTAGTTCATGCTAATCAGGACATGAAGGACATGACTGGCACATTTAATAACGAGATACGCCGCCTCAAGAGAATCAAACAAACCTCATGATTTGATGCTATAGAGATCCGGTGTTTAAAAGTGAAGGGACTAGATACTAGTGTCAACCCTACAAATGTGATTCAAAAGAGAGATAAATCTTTAGTCGATCTTATTGGGATTGGTCAAGATGATAAATTTGTTTTGTTTGTTATTTGTAAAAAAAAAAAAAACTTATTGTTTTGCAATAAAAAAAAAAAAAAAAAAAAATTTAAATACAGCTACAGTGGATCACACAGATCCAAAATCAATTAAGTAGCGCATAAACATATGATCCAAATCTTCTCATAAAAAAAGCATATGGAAGACTTAAATAGACTTTCTATCGCCTGTAAAATAGCGAAAATATTCGCATTGCTTAATACACTGTCGGACGTTAAACTGTTTAAAGAGTCATTCTTGGTCCCTCTTAAATGTTTCGTACTTCTGTTATATACTTTACTAAAAAATTAAAAACAGCTTCATGTAATAAAAAATAACAATAATTTTATCTATGACTTTTCTTTTTGAAAGTGATTTATCACTAGTAATTGAAAGGACATGTTCTGAATTAATTGGGTGGCCATTGATTTGAAACGCTCGTAACATTTCCACTAATTTAACCGGTAAAAAACGAGATCACACCAACTTTATTGTAACTTGTATGCTCTTTCTCCATGAAGCTGTCAAAATTGTGAATACATGAATTATTCAGCCAGTATTACAGGAAATAATCAGTAACTATATAAGTCACCGTAAAATCATAGACCGACGGAAATGATTGAAAAAAAATCTTACACAAACGTCGTTAGAGCTTTATACAAAATAACTTCATTCCAAATTTCAAAACAAACGGTCAATAAGTTCAGCCAAAAGAGCGTAACAAACACACAAACCAAATGTCGAACGGTCGAGTAAAACAGATCCCTCGGTCAACAATTTCAATATTTTCAAGTAACGGGTAATAACAAACCTTCCTTAATAAGTCAAATTATTTTTCCACCAAATATTTATAAATAGCATCCGAAACAGCGTAGTAAATAAGTTTGTTTCAACATTCGCAAAGCAGAAGGCTGTTCTGTTTTTGACAAAATCTTGTTCAAATCAAGTACGAAACAAATTGTATGAATCACTATGTCTCCAAAGAACCAAGTGCGTGAGCTACAGAGAAAAAGTAAAAAATCTGGTAAAAAGAAACAGGTTCAGAAGTTGGAGAAAAAATAAAAAATCGAGCCTACAGAATCATGTTCATTTTTTTATAACATCCGACTATTGTGCACACTTGGGCTAATGCAGACGATGGGGATGATTTATAGCGTATGAAAATGCCAAGCCCTGGCCGGGAATCGAACCCGGGTCCTCGGGGTGAAAGCCCAGTACGCTATCAACTAGGCCACCGAAGCGGCTAGAATCAGGTTCAAGAGCTAGAGAAAAAGTAAAAAGTTGGGTCTAAAGAAATTGATTCATGAGTTATAGGCTAGAGAAAAAAATTAAAAAATCGGGCTTAAAGTATCTGGTTCGTGAGCTATAGAAAAAAAAGTAAAAATTCGGGCCCAAAGAATCAAGTTCATGAGCTATAGAGAAAAAGTAAAAAGTTTGATATAAAGAATCTGGTTCGTGTGCTATACTGAAAAATGTACAAAAATCGGGCCCAAAGAATCTGGTTCGTGAGTTATAGAGAAAAAGTAAAAAGTTGGATCTAAAGAATCTGGTTCGTGAGCTATACTGAAAAATGTACAAAAATCGGGTCCAAAGAATCTGGTTCGTGAGCTATAAAGAAAAAGTAAGAAATCGCGTAAAAAGAATCAGGTTCGTGAGCTATAAAGAAAAAAGTAAAAAATCGGGCCCAAAGAATCTGGTTCGTGAGCTATAAAGAAAAAGTAAGAAATCGCGTAAAAAGAATCAGGTTCGTGAGCTATAAAGAAAAAAAAATAAGAAATCGCTAAAAAAGAATCAGGTTTGTGAGCTATAAAGAAAAAAGTAAAAAATCGGGCCCAAAGAATCTGGTTCGTGAGCTATAAAGAAAAAAGTAAAAAGTTGGGTCTAAAGAATAGTTCGTGAGATATACAGAAAAAATACAAAAATCGATCCCAAATAATCTGATTCGTGAGCTATAAATAAAGAAGGAAAAAAAAACGGGTAAAAAGAATCAGGTTCCTGAGCTACAGAGAAAAGGTAAATCGTCGGGTCTAAAGAATCTGGTTCGTGGGCTAAATGTAATAAAATTTACATTTTGGTTCGTGAGCTGTACAAAAAAAGTAAAAAATCAAACCCAAAGAATCTGGTTCATGAGCTATAGAGAAAAACGTGAGACTATCGAACTTTTTTTTCACGTACTCGCAAACATTTTTTACAAGGTCATGAGTTATAATTTTTCATATACTATCAAAATTTAAGCGAAACCTGATTACCCGATTAGGCTTTGTTTTGGTTTTCCATCTGCAGATCAGAATCCAGATTTCTGAGTGAAAATAACTGATGTGAAAAGTCTGTTTTGCGTTTTTGCGCCATTTTTGCCTTTCAAACAGTATTCATTTAAAACCTCTATTTTAAATTTCGTTTATACAGGGAGATAAATTTAATTTCTGTTTTAATCTACCTACTTATATGACCACAATGTAAGCCGAAACATGATAAATTATACCAATGTTATGGGTTTTTTTGAGCAAGATTTGTGGAAATACTGGACTTCTAACAAGAAGTGTGTGTAATTTTTCTAGCACTGTTTATTTGAAACGAAATGTGTACGAAATAAATAACATCTTAAAAGAACAAGTTTTTACTTCTTTTAACTTACAAAAGCGCCATTTTTAAAAAAAGCATGTGTTTAAAATTCACTAGGTATCCATCGGATTATATTCTTAATTTTTTTTTTTTTTTAGCTCCGAAGGCATCCTCTTCCAGTTAATTTAATAAATGCCGCGCCGGAGATAAATGACTTAAAGGAACGGTGGACGAAGAAGGGACAAAGAAAGGATCATTAAGTGATGATGAGGAGCTAACGAAATCCAAACCGAATTAGATTCAGGCAAGTGACCTTGAGGCGTGTCAAGGTTAGCGGGGCGTTTACCTTCCTCATAAAAACATTGTTTTATTGGGTCCGTTAAAGGAACTTGCGAATGCTACCATATAAGTGTTGAATATTCTCTACTTACTTGACCCGTTCAGTGATTATGTTCTTATCTCATTATATGAGGTACTAAAAATAAGGAAAGTATGTGCAATTTTATAAATTATTGTGGAATGCCTGCTTAACTGAAAATCGGTCTAATTTCTCAAAATCTATTTTTTGCTCAAATTTTAGTCAAATACAAAACTGCAAATGTAGTCACTGTACCAAATTAGAAATAAAAAAAAATTATGATTCGAGTAAAAAAAAAACCGAACAGTCAGGGTTATGTTTGGTTTTCCGGTTTTTTTCACAAATATAACTTAAATTAATCATATCTGCTACACATCCCAATCCATGAATTTTGCCAAAACGAGCAAAAATTTGAGGAAAGTTGAATGATCCGATTTTGAAAATTTAGGCCGATTTTTACTTTTTCTTAATAATTTGAACGAAACCGTTAGAGACAAATTGTACAAATTCATTTTTTTAAATTGTTTTCTCGACTAAAATAAGCGTCAAAATTCTTTTTTTGGTGAAAATGAAAGGTAACTCGAGATATGAGTGAAATTTTATTTAAATCGGTCAATGAGTTTAGTATCCATCAATTTCTACTGAACATTGAATATAAACGTACTAGAATGATAACCCTTATATGTGAGGAGCGCTTGCTGCTAGTGGCATCTTGCGGCAAAGTGTTCAACTACAGTTAAACAGATAATAGTACTATTTTCTCAAATGTCTCCATCCCTGTGCTTGCAGCTTGCAGTGGCAGATAGACCAATTGCTTGGACTTCAAGCCGCTAATATCAAGCACTTTTTTATAATAGTGGCTGATTACAGAAAGTTTATATTCAATGCACAGACATAAACATAGATCCAAGAAAAAAACATTTATTTGAATACAGGGGAGGTGTGTGTGTGTGTGTGTGTGTGTGTGTGTGTGTGTGTGTGTGTGTGTGTGTGTGTGTGTGTGTGTGTGTGTTGGGCGCACACATCGCTGTAGAATAAAACCAATTAACCATTTGCAACAATTTTTTTTCCGGCGAAAAACCGTTCAGGTTATCATCGCCGTCACGAAGAATGAAAGTATTTACAAAGAAAATTAAACGAAATTTTACTTAAGAAAAAAACAACAACAAAAACAACAACAACAAACTATAACAATAAAATTAAATTAAAAATTTAGATAACAATTATAGATATATTACACTTAAGAACTAAATAACAATAAATAATGAATAAAATTTAATAACAATTCGTAAAAGTATGCAAAACATAACAGAAATAAAGTTTTTAAATAAAATAAATAAATAAAATAACACAAGAAATTACAAATACAATAAATTAAATTTTATTTAAAACATTCAGACGATGAAGGAAGTCTAGAACCCGGTCAACGGCCGAGGAACTATCTCCCAACATCGTCTGCAAACAGTTGCTCAGACCACACATAAAACGCACATTTTGAACACCATCACAATCGAGCAATATATGTCTTATTGTGATGGTTTCCCTACAGAACTCACATTCAGGTGGGTCCCCGCGTTCCATCAGAAATCCATGCGTTAACATGGAGTGACCGATGCGAAGGCGGGTGATCACCACCTCTTCTCTACGACTTGCACGTATTGACGACCCCCAAGGACGAACAGTATTTTTAATTACCCTCAATTTGTTACTGCTTGTAGCTGCCCATTCATTTTCCCACTGTAGAAGAATTAAATGTAACAATTGTAGATGTAGTTTGTTTAGATGTTAATATATTTAAAATATCTTTAATGTCGCAACTGTGAAAGAAACTATGGCCTAAAGCAACATACTTTCACAAAACACAAACTAGTTCACGAGTTACTGATAAAATTCGAACTATTTCTCAAGTTCAGTTCATAAAATTTTGCTCAAACTTTGGCCAAATTTATAATTCGTCAGTGTAAAAAATTTAATGAAATGACTTTGCTATACAGGATTAAATCGAACAAAAAACAACCAAAACTATAGTCAGGGGTTTGTTTTTTTTAAAAAAATGTATAATATAATTTTTAATAATATAATAATAATATAAAAAATGTAAAATGTATAATTTTGTACATCTAACATCTTGACATTCGATTAGATGGACTTGAATTTCACACTAACTTGGCGTAGGTTCTTTACTAAACACCAACATTTCGAAAAAAATTCCAATGAACCGATTTTAAAGAAACAGCAACTTGTGAGAAAATTCGCTGAATGTTTCTGCGCCATTTCTTTCTCCCTTGTTCAGGCGAGGCGTAATAAAATAAACTAGTCCCTACACGGGTCGTATAAACGCCAAACGAGTTTTCAACCGGGTTCTTAAAAATACGAGATCGCGACAGAGGGGGGCTGCGACAGGTGATTTTAATTAATAAAAGTTATGCGTTAGTGACCTGTGTGCGAAGTTTAATCTAGATGGCAGTGGATTTTTTTTTCAAGACGATTTGTTAAAATTCATATTTGTTAAAACTAACATATCGGATTTTAAACGAATACTTTTCTCCCTGTACATATAATATAGAAAATTAAAACTTTGACGAATAAAAATTGAGCAGACCTGTAGAACATAAATGGTGCAAAGTAACTGCACAATGTTTTTCACATTCACATCAGCCGCTTCGGTGGCCTAGTGGATAGCGTACTAGGCTTTCACGCCGAGGACCCGGGTTCGATTCCCGGCGAGGGCTTGGCATTTTCATACGCTATAAATCATCCCATCGTCTGCATTAGCCCAAGTGTGCACAATAGTCGGACGTTAAACAAAAAAAAAAAAAAAAAAAAAAAAAAATCACATTTACATCGATTTTTTGGAAACCCGGTTCAGAAGCTATTGAACTTTTTTTTGGAAAATAAGTTTATTTAATCAAAATCTGTTATTTACACAAATTTTGTTCCCATATAAAGGTTTATATGGAAAACAATTCACTTATACTTGTCGAAAATATAAATTTCTTCCTTTTAAAATTCAATATAATGATTTGAGTTACGGAAGTGTGTCCAAAATTAAAGCTAGATCCATTGAAGCGATTCTGAACAATTTGACTAGTTTTACGTTTTTGTTTGTTAAAATATATTCCGAAAAGGATTTATTGAGAACACGTTTTGTTTTGGAACTACTTGAATACTACAATTAAGCAAAAGCTTTAACAGATTTGTTAAAGTTGGTTTAAACTGATATTTACGTGCACAATTTTCAAATGGAAAGTAGCTACAATCTGTCAACAGAGATTTTCAAAAACATTCTTTAATTGAATATTTCGACAGATTTTTTTTAACGTTTCCAGTTACTACGCTACAATTTAACACTGATTTCCGAATATTTCTAGTCAATAACCACTGAAAGTCAGTTATCGATTGCCTTATTAACGGTCGCATGCAAAATATTGGACCAGAATCGACTTAAACAATTCCAATGATTAGGCGAGTCTCGTGCTGGTATTTGCGTGACCAAACCAGATCTGGATCCTGCAGGAGCGATTCTGCTTGGCACGCACTCTGGGTTTCAAGTTCGGATAATATTACTGGAGCCATTCCGTGATGGAAACAAATTTAGGAATGTTTAGGAATTACCGCTTTAAAATGGCCTCAAGTAAACGGTGGAAACAAATAGCACAGTGTTGCACATTTAATTATTCCTTCAAAATATTCAGTTTTAGACAAAAACTGGAAAATATTTTTATCAGAGTCTGCTGTATTTAAAGATTTATACTTCTTAATAAACCAAATTTTAAATTATACAAGTTATAAACTCGACGGTGTCAAAGTTTATTTTCGATTTGCTCTCGAGCTTAACTATCTTTTATTTGAAATTAGTGACACTAACTGCAGCTTCATGTGTAACAAAAATTTTAGCAAAACTGATTTTAAGAATTTATTTCGATATTCCAGTTTTTTCTCACCATAATTTCCGAACCGATTTTGCATGTATGTAACCTATATAAAAAATGTTAAGCGACACAAACATATTCCTTACCTTTTTATTACCTTACTATTGCAATCATATTATCGAGATATATCTCAAACATAGATATTGTTTAAGGGTTGTAAATAATAAAATAATTTAAATTCTTTTTTAATTAAGTACAACCAATTATTTTATCATGAATTTTTAATTTCACGTATTTTAGTTAAACATCACTATTTCACTACCTTTTAATATATTAAGGGTATTTTTATTAAAAATATCTGTATTTTTGTTATTAGCGAATTTCCATTTTGTGTGTGTGTGTGTGTGCGCGCGCGCGCGCGTGCTTGTTTTAGTATGTTTATTTCAACAATGTCTGATGTGATTCAAACTTGGCACAAAAATCGTTTACGATAATAGTTTGGACAAGTTTGTTAACCAGCATAGATCGTTTAACAGTTTCAAAATGCCGGCCATTGCAAATCTTCAAATATTCATTAACTGTTTACCTTAAATTGTATAGGAAAACCGATTTCACCGTCGTAACCAACGTTAAAAACTGTATAAATCAGCATTTGAATTCTTAAAAATCATTGAAATTGAGAATTTTTTGACGGCGGCTAGGGTTTCGTATTTTCAAAGCAATTTTATGTGTGTGTGTGTGTGTGTGTGTGTGTGTGTGTGTGTGTGTGTGTGTGTGTCTGCGCTACACATACTGTATTTTTAACGACCCCCTTAAAAAGTGTTCATCTCCTTGAGGTCGGGATGGCGCTTTTTTCAAACCCGGATCTTAACAACGATAAGGTAAGACTCCATTGTAGAAAGATAACTCATTTCCTCATGAAAGTACCATAACAGTCAATTACGATATGATGAGTTAATTGCGACCATCATCTTCCGCGGAAATAGTTTCTGGAATTTGCTGGATCGATCTGAGTTTTCAATTAAAGCGAGCCAATCGAAATCAGTATCGCAGGTGCAGAGTTGTGGTCGAACCACTCCAGAGGCGGAACCGATTCAGTTAAACTTGTAACCGACTCTCGAGATAATCTGACTGCAGTAACGCCGTTTAACGTTTAACGGTGGATTTGGTATCTGGTTCCGTGATCAACGACAATACACGAAGCAGAAGAAACGAACTTCGCGACAACAGCGATAAATTGATCAGGCTCATTACTGGCTTGCAACACGCGTGTCGGCATTACGAGCTGTGCGCACGAATTCTTGTTAGCGAATTTACACTGCATTAGAGTGGACATCATGGTAAGACTTAGTCCCGGTGTTCAAAATAAACACCGATTATGCGTCTAGTTTACTTTTTGAGAAGTTGTTAAAATTATACATATATAATATACGACTATAATGGCATTCGATCAAAGTGTAGCCTTTACATTTTACAATATCAAAACACTCTCGCGTTTTATTTGGTCCGACTTAATTAAATCGTGGCACAAAAATTGTTTTTATTAATAGCGGACAAGTTTCAAACACTTTCAAAGTGACGGCCGTTTAATTTCGTATTTTCAATGTAATTTTAAAGTTTGCAATGCTAAGCAGATTTTAAAGTTGATTATGATGGTAAAATTAGACTTTCAAGTGATTATAAGATAAGATTAACAGTTTTTGAAATTTGCTTTTAAATTCAAGGTACCCGTACAAAATGCATCACGATATTTAACGGGTTTTCGGACATTGACATTCGATTCGAATGCAACAAGACCAAGATCAACAATTATTAACGAAGTTTTCTTTGGAAAATGAACTATTAGAGCGGCCATCATAGTAAGACTAGGCCCTGGACCTTGAAATGAGCATCGATCCTGAGCTCTAAATCACTTTGTGTGTGTGTGTGTGTGTGTGTGTGTGTGTGTGTGTGTGTGTGTGTGTGTGTGTGTGTGTGTGTGTGTGTGTGTGTGTGTATTTTGCATGCACGCTTTCGTAATTTTGTCCCGATTTGATTCAAACTTGGCACAAAAATTTACGTAATAGCCTGGACGAGTTCATTAGGTAGTGCCAAATATTTGAATACCTTGTGAGAAAGTTCATTATCAGTGTTTTTAATCATCGACAGGAAGCGGGTTAGGAATGGGTATTCCGTAGCAAGATTACAACACACTATATGTACAATCTGTTACAAGTAGTGGACATTACGTTTGCAACTAGACCTCATCAACACCAACAAAGCATCCTCCAACGGAAAGAATTCTCAAGCTCTCCCCCCTCCATCTTACCGTGGGTAATTTATTTAACCCGGCAGCAATGTAATTAGAGGTTATTACGGGGTGGAAATATTTGGACGGCGGACCGGAGGCGGATGAATGGGGCTAATCTGGGAGCGGGCGGTCACGCTCTGCGTGCCGTGCCCCCGTGGTACGTAATTGATTCCCTGCCCGCCACGACACGCACGCGGCCACGTGTGTGCGCCTCGGCCTCCGCACTTTACCAGTGGTAGTTTAACGCGCGGTTTTTTGCTGCGATTTTCTTTACGTTACACCAATTAACCCGGCTGGAGTTGAAATAGTCGAGCTGTATCGTCTAAGTGAATTTCCAATATTTTCTTCATCGTTAACAAATTTGAAAATCTGATCACACCAGTCTATTCCACTGATTAAAAAGTGCTAATGTGCACAGCTTATCTAATGCAGATATGTGGAGTTAAAATGCCAATATGTGCAGATTTGCTAATGGAGGTATGTGCAGCCTGGAATTAAGTGCTATTAAAATTTTAAGCCTAAAATAATAGCGTCTTGAATTCCACTGAAAATTCATGAGTCCTGGTGCAGTCAGATTAATTTTTTGTATTTTCGTTCGAATGTTAAAATGTTTATTTATGCAGGTTTTAACTATTAAGATTCTCAAAAAACCGTTTTTACAGTTCTAAAAGTGCTCCACAGATCAAGATCGGTGCTCATTTTAAGGTCCTGATCCTCACATGACCTTACTGCGATAGTGAAAACATTCAATTTTGAGAGATTTCAGTTTCTCTGACGCACAAAATTGGGCTGTATTCTCTCAAACATCAGGTTAATAAATGTAGATAAAAACAATCAACCTTAAAATGTACATCATTGTTCTAAATTTGAAAAATAATAAGTTTCCATTGTTGGAATAAATTGATTAAAATGAGAAAATCCAAGATTTTTAACGTTTACGGCTTTCGCCTGATAAATAGAAGGACTTGGTTTCGAACCCAGGAGGGAAAGGAAGGCGATAATTTCTTTAAAGGTTCTTACATAAAGTTGTGTGGCACAGAAACGGGCTTGAAGGCACTTGAGCACAGCATCTTCCGTGAGAGGTCCAGCGAGATGTATCAGGTCATCAAGTTCGGCACATCCAACCGGTCGCATTGCCGTCACAGAAACTGGTGTCGTCTGTTTATCCTGAAGACTCCCTCTGCACTTGGTCTGAGCTTCTGCAAAAAACAAGAAATTAAATATTTGTGGTGGCTGGAAAATTAATATAAAGGAAGTTGCGCACAATATTATCAACTAGAATCCGAAAAGATGTGCTGTTCTGACAGCCATAGATACCGTTCGGAGAACTTCCGGAAATGCTTGGTCACTCTCGAAACCTCATTGCCCCCACACTAACTACCCCGCTCTAGCGACCATCGCTTTGTCATTTTTATTTATGACAAAGTTATTTGTCATAACAACAATAAAAATATATATTAAAAAAAATAAATTTAAAAAAATTTAATGTAGCCGTCAATCGTCCAAATAAAACGTAAACAATTTCATTGAGTATTTTAACAGCAATTACTTATTTCGACATATTTACAATAATCTTGTAAGTTTTATCTTTAAAATCTAATTTAAAGAAAGTAATAAGTGTTACAATTTCCTTAAATTATCATTTTACCATATTTTATCGATTCTAAACGTTACTATATTTTACAGACAATTTTTAAGGAACATTAGAAAGTGACAGACATTAAAAAAAAAAATTAATAAATATATCCTACTGTACTTACTTGAAAATACATGATCAAACAAATGTACTAAAATAAACTTAGGAGTTATGGTACCTAGTACTGGGTAGTTATTAAGGTTATGTTGATAAAATTACATATTTTAATACCGATAATATATAATTCCTATTCTGCAGCTCTGTTTGTTCAGCATTTTGTTCAGCGAATAACATAACTTTTCGTTTCAATGCTGCTTCGTAATGACGTACTCTCTTTGAAGTTTTTTTTATACTCTTTTTAACAACCTAGTTCTCACCAAACAACACAAGTTTAAATAAAAACACTCTTTACAACACAAGATTTAAATGAAAACACTCACTAGCTACGAAAACAAAATGGCGGAGTTGTATAAGGTGGAGGAGCTATCATAGTGAATCCTTGCAGCACTTTGTTCTATTGTTCATTTATTGGAATATGAAAATAGAAATATTTTTTTATTAGCTAGTACCGGTTTGATATTAAATGTAAAACGCCATCGATTCTAAGATGCGCCTCGTTTTTTGAGTATCAGGATAGGAAAAAAATATGAGTCTTAGAATCGATGAAATACGATATTTCCTCAAACTTAGTTATGTGACGACTTGTAGGGTAGACTTTTCGAATTTTCAAAGAAATTTGAAAATATGAAGATTTCTGATCAACAAATTGACCGGCTGATTAATGTTCATTTTCGTATTTTTAATTATAAAATATATCGATTTGTTAGTATACCTTATGTTACAGTAGTTAGTTTTTTTGGAAAATAGTTTCCATCACGTCAGCAGAATATCGTATGGTGGTTATTATCTAACCCATCAACAGCAACACAGAATGCAGGACATTGCTGTCCTTAAAAATGATTTTACCTCCAATTATTGTAGATGTAGTGTTGATATGTTGAGGAATGGGTAACGGTTGTTGTCTGGGAAACGTGGGTGGCGCTCCAGGCTGCGGCTGACTGACAGGAGTTACTGGTGCTGTCGGAATGGGTATGGTAGGATTAGCTGGAAGTGTCTGCAAAGTCGGAGGTCCTTGCGGCGGGGTAGGTTGACCTTGGACGTGAAGACGGTTCCGCAGGGTTACCAGCTCAGTGCTCAAGCTACGAAGCCTTTGTTGCAAGTGTACGGCTTCATTTGAAGAGGACGCATCTATAACAAATGAAGAGTTACATGTTACATCAAAGGTCCGAATGCATAGTTATAGACTCTATACTATTGTTTTGTTTCAGTTAAGGTTGTTAAATTGTGATTTTAATGTACTTCTGTCATATGTCAAACCAATTTTAATCCCACATTTTTTATCTTTACTTTTTAATTATAGACTATGAAATATACCCAATAAAAGTGTGGTGATTGTGAAAAAAATTATCTAAAGATTTTTTACGGATGTATGTTTAAAGGATGTAGTCAAAAAGTTCAAACATAATTTTTACTTCGATATTTATTTGTTTATGAGTCTGTACACATAGCCGGAGGCTAAACGAATTGACCAATTTGATGAAATTTGTCACAAAACAATATTCATATTCCACTATATCTGGACCATCTTATTTTTTATAAAATTTTTATTGAAAAATGAACAACTGAAGACCCAGGACCTTGAAATCTTCTGGCCCCACTTTTAAGGGTTTAATTACACACACGCACGCGCACACACATACACACACATTCATACACACACACACACACACACACACACACACACACACACACACACACACACACACACACACACACACATATATATATATATATATATATATACATATATTTATTTATTTATTTATAAAACATACATCCCTCCAAGCAAAGAAGGGGGAATTTGGTAATTTAGATTCAAAATCGAAATTGTATGCTTTTTTAAATATAAAATATATTATAAAACATATCTGAAACTACTTTAAACAGTTGCACTTAACATGTTGACTACTACGCGTCGCATAGTGTCTCAAACACAAATTCCCAATGTAACTCTTGGTAGGTAATGTGTTAATAGCCTATAAAAAAACAGTTTGGATCAAAACAAGAGAGGGGTTTACATAATTTTTATATAGTTTACACATTTTTCTCTTAATGTGCCTAAAAAAAACGTGTTTTGAAAAATTCACCAACAACTTTAGAAGGCTTTTTTTACCCCATTCGACCTTTTTCACTATGAGTAAAAGTTAGTAGAATACGATTAAAAAGTCATTTTTGTTTGAGCACTTTCAAAAGGATCATTTGAATCGTATTCTAAAAGCAGTATACACTACTTGCTATGTGTTTAGAAGGAATGGCGCTATCTTGTCAGCTTTACAGCAGCGAAATCAGCTGATCCATTCTTGTTAATAGTTTATATTTGATACGCAAGTCGTTGTAATCACCAAAATACAAGTACTTATGAGCACTGAATTTTACTCTTTTTTTGTTATTTTAAGGCTAAAAGCACATTGAGGCTTTTATTATCGCCTCCCTAAATGTAACTGTGAGTGTAAAGAGTTAAAGTCGTAAGTGTAGTGTTGTAAGTGTTTGTTAGACTCGGGTACCGCGAGGGACGTCTAAATCCTCTTAATAGTGCAACTAGTCTGTACCTTATGCGGGGTCTGCATTTTACTTGTAGCGCACTCAAGGTTATATTTCAACGGTCGATAAAATTCACAAGGACAAGAAAAAAGCTTACTTGTAAACATCAGTGAGTGCTTTAAAAACATATGCTCGGCGTTTTATTGTTCAGTAAAACCACTGAATACATACTAACTAGAAGTACAGCCACTATTATAATAGCGTGCAAGTATTATTATTATAGCGTGCAAGTATTATTATTATAGCGTGCAAGTATTATTATTATAGCGTGCAAGTATTATTATTATAGCGTGCAAGTATTATTATTATAGCGTGCAAGTATTATTATTATTATAGCGTGCAAGTATTATTATTATAGCGTGCAAGTATTATTATTATAGCGTGCAAGTATTATTATTATAGCGTGCAAGTATTATTATTATAGCGTGCAAGTATTATTATTATAGCGTGCAAGTATTATTATTATAGCGTGCAAGTATTATTATTATAGCGTGCAAGTATTATTATTATAGCGTGCAAGTATGCAAGTATTATTATTATAGCGTGCAAATATTATTATTATAGCGTGCAAGTATTATTATTATAGCGTGCAAGTATTATTATTATAGCGTGCAAGTATTATTATTATAGCGTGCAAGTATTATTATTATAGCGTGCAAGTATTATTATTATAGCGTGCAAGTATTATTATTATAGCGTGCAAGTATTATTATTATAGCGTGCAAGTATTATTATTATATTATTATTATAGCGTGCAAGTATTATTATTATAGCGTGCAAGTATTATTATTATAGCGTGCAAGTATTATTATTATAGCGTGCAAGTATTATTATTATAGCGTGCAAGTATTATTATTATAGCGTGCAAGTATTATTATTATAGCGTGCAAGTATTATTATTATAGCGTGCAAGTATTATTATTATAGCGTGCAAGTATTATTATTATAGCGTGCAAGTATTATTATTATAGCGTGCAAGTATTATTATTATAGCGTGCAAGTATTATTATTATAGCGTATTATTATTAAGCGTATTATTATTATAGCGTGCAAGTATTATTATAGCGTGCAAGATAGCGTGCAAGTATTATTATTATAGCGTGCAAGTATTATTATTATAGCGTGCAAGTATTATTATTATAGCGTGCAAGTATTATTATTATAGCGTGCAAGTATTATTATTATAGCGTGCAAGTATTATTATTATAGCGTGCAATTATTATTATTATAGCGTGCAAGTATTATTATTATAGCGTGCAAGTATTATTATTATAGCGTGCAAGTATTATTATTATAGCGTGCAAGTATTATTATTATAGCGTGCAAGTATTATTATTATAGCGTGCAAGTATTATTATTATAGCGTGCAAGTATTATTATTATAGCGTGCAAGTATTATTATTATAGCGTGCAAGTATTATTATTATAGCGTGCAAGTATTATTATTATAGCGTGCAAGTATTATTATTATAGCGTGCAAGTATTATTATTATAGCGTGCAAGTATTATTATTATAGCGTGCAAGTATTATTATTATAGCGTGCAAGTAACTGCCGCTAAGAAAGCTGGCAACTGAAAGGACAGGTTAGAAGATATTTGAGGAAATAGACAGTACATAATAATCTATTTAACTGCAGTTGAACATTCGGCCGCAAGATGCCACCAGCAGCGCTAACATATCTCCCATGAGTTGTCATTCTAGTACATTTATGTTCAATGGTAAAAAGTATGACATGAATTATATTCATATTAATATTTTTACTTTAATATTTATTTTGTGTCCCCACTGTCTCTTACTTTTTAAGTCTCACTGTTATACCAAGGCAATTGTAGTTTATATTTTATGGCTCATATTAAACGGAGCAGCGAAGACACCCGCCTAACAAGCTCACCCCAACGGCTTCTGAAGGCTAGACGAGGACGAAGGTCAAGCAGAAGTAGCTGGACTATAGAACACATTCATGTGATTCGTCAAGCTAAAAGGAATGGACCTGTGTTACAAGTCTCTTCAACCTTTGCATTCATAGACCGAAATATTATATATATATATTATATATTATATATAGTGTAAATTTAGCAAACACAAATGGAAATAACTGTATAAAATAATGCGTGCGCGCGCGTTTATGTGTTGGTCGATTTGATTAAAACTTGGCATGAAAATAGATTTTTGTAATAAATTGGACAAGCTCGATAACTATCAAAATTAATTCATTAGTTTCAAAATGACCAATATTTTAAATAATGTCTTTGTTTTAAACATTTTTTCGAAATCACCAAAATCAGCGTTAAAAATTTCACAAATTAGCATTTTGAATTTTTAAAATCCGTTAAAATTAAGAAATTTAATCTGATAATGGTCAGTGTACACATTTGTATGTTAAAGTTCAAAATGCTAATATATGCAGATTTTAATTCTGTTTATAACTGCGAGATCAGACTTTCAAAAAGAGAATAAGATACAAAATTACTTTTAGAAATTAACTTCTATCACGTCAGCGAAACGGCTGATTGTGATTTTTTAAAGACTGTATTGCTCATAAAAACTTAAAAATAGGATTAATTAGAACCAAAGACACCATACTTCGAAAAACTTCAATATTTTGGCTTTTCATATCCCCTACCCAAACTATTTTGACTTATTAAAATGAAATATATATGGCGCCACTATATCATAAACTGTTAAATTTATAATATTTATAATAATTGGAATTAAAACAAAGAAAATCTAAACTTTTTGTTGTCAGTTGACATCTGAGGGGGTAGATGTGCTTTGGGAAGCTCTGGAGACCTGGTATGGTATACAGATGGCTCCATGACAGACAGGCACTGGTGGTGGTAAGTACTGCTTGAGATCGGGGTTGAAAAAACAATTACCCTGGAACAGCACGCAACAGTTTTCCAGGCTGAAGTAATGGCCACCAATGATTGTGTTGGGAGAATTTTAAACAGGCTTTCAAGAAGGTTCGTATTCATATTTACATCTATAGTCAGACCCAATAAAAGACTTGCAGGTCCCACAATTCGGTCCCTGGGTAATCGGGTCGGGGCATAAGGCGGATTGTTGTATTGAGGAGGCAGACCGGCTGGCTTGACTGGGATCTCCGTCTGAGTTTATCGGACCTGAGCTGCCTTTAGGAATTTCTCTGTCGTTGGTCAGATCTGCTATCAATAGGTGGATTAACAAGCAACACAGACAAAATGGGATAACCTTCACGGGCATTTCCATAGCAAGCGCTTCTTAAGCCAAGTTCTTTATGGAAGACTTAAAAGGGGCAGCAGACGTCTTGGGTAGAGCACAACTCAGGAAGATCATGAGGTTCATTACAGGGCACTGTGGTCTGAGAATGTATATGAACAGGAGAAACCGTGTGTAGTTGTGCATTAAAGAGAAGGCCACATAATTCATGATTGTGACGCTCTTGCTAGTAGGAGACTAAGGGTTTTTTGTTTCCAGGACCTTGTTCCAGGTATCTAGACCTTCAGCAGAATGAGCTTGTCAGTGAATTGTTGGTATAAGTTGGATTGTTGGTACTTATTAAGAGTACTAGTCTATTGAACTAGTATTGAAGAGGTAAGTTCAGTTGCACAGTAGTTGATCGCAGAGTGGTTGTATTATCCCTTCATCCAGTTTGAATCGAATCCAAAAGGAAATAATTCGAGTTAATACAATTGATTAGAAAAGGTAACTAAACTTTCGTTAGTTTACAGGTTATGGAAGAGCAAAATCATTTTGAATTTCCAAAAATCGAAACTAATATATGTAGCGTACTTTTAGATTGTCCAAATAAAATTAAAATTTCGTTAAGTAATTGTCGATAGAAATTATCGATTTAAAAATCTGGTTATCATCAGGCAGTGAGTTAATATTGTAATTAAAGTAATTTCAAGGGAACATTAGAATTGTAAAGTCCCGCCGTGGAACTGCATTTTAATGAGAGGACCTGCTTTTTGTTTTAACTCGACTTTATTGGTCGCCTTGAGCGTGTCCATAATTGACGAGAAAGGGAACGGAATTTGTCCTAACTTGTAACCGGTCTTGGATGTTTGTAGAGTATATCCAACACTGCTATGTTTTAGTGTGAAGGCCTTCCGAGGGTCTTCCTTTACAAGCAGCGCAAAGATTCAGGTAAATCTATTTTAGAGCGGATCTGAAGACGATGATTGTGCATTCCGGGTGTGACCGTTGCTCGCCGGCCCGCACAAGTTTAAGACGAGTTCTGCTCGGCCGTAGTTTAGGCAACAGTACGAAAAAGTTCTTGATGAAAAACGACTTTTCATCAAATTTTGCTAGAATGTAGTTCATAGTCGTTATCGAAAAAAAGGAATAATCGACCTAAATTTTCAAAATCTGATTTGCCCAAATTTCAAACATATATTAAGATAGCATTTTGAATTTTATCCTATTTTTTGATTCGGTAAATAAAACACACACACACACACACACACACACACACACACACACACACACACACACACAACTCACGAATCGGAAGAAAATTGGAAAAACCTGAACATAGCCGGATTTACACTCAAATCTTAATTTTCTTTTATTTAAAATTTTTATGCAGTGATTTCAGTTATGATAACTCATAATTCGATCAAAATCTGATAGAACAATTTCTATTAGATTAACTAGGTTAAATTTTCCGGTTTTTTGTTGGTAACTTGTGAAGCAGATGTTTTTGGGAAACGATTGAATTTAAGAAAGTTCGTGTAATATTTTTGCACTATTTATTTTATCCAAAAACTAATTTTCTAACTTCTTGAGCGTTCTGTTCGAAATTTATTAAAAAACAAAAACCAAAATATAAAAGCGTTACCACCAAGCATTACAATTCACTTTTCATCCTTTAATTTTCACAATTCTACGTTTAACCGCTTTGTTTTCCCCACACCAGAGTCCCGGGCAAGCAGTAGTTTCTGTCTTAAAGTTTCCCGACAGACGTTGTAGACCTTTATGACCTCGCCAAGACCTTCTTTAGTTGTACAATTTGTTCATTTTAATTACCGAACAAAGTTTAAGACCCTCATTTCGTGTAGGAATGCAATTACATCCAGAAGAAATGCTATTAACGAAAAGGCAGTAAAACCGAAGAATAACAGAAAGACGATCGGTGCGGCCGCGTTAGCAATAACGGCGATCATTAAACACGGCAATAAGTTAGGTTAGATTTAATCCACGGCATAATAAATGTATGCTTCGGTCTGTGATAACTGGCCGTTATCTTACTGGGGAATGTCTGCAGTGGTTAACAGTCTCTAAGTAGGCAGCTGTTCTATCTCGGTTAGCTAATTTACTTTTAATAACTTCTGGTGTTTTTTTTATACATGATACTTTTTTTAAGAAAAATTGAAAAAAGCAGTTTTAACTTGAAGCCTATATGTGCATGCGTGAGTGCGTGGCAACGGGACAATTTTCATACACATAAGATATGTAAAATTTTGGATGCAAATAGAAGAATAACTTTAGTTTGAAAATATTAAAAATTCAACTACTGTTGCAATGGGGGCCAGAGGTGTTTTGATAGTTGTACAAACAAATGATATCGATAGACCACCTTGTACGGGAAAAAAGAACTTGGATAAGATTTGAACAGATATTTAAACGGCTACACAGTGTGAATGGAACGTAGAAGAAAATCGAATAATGAACACATGAATAAATCAAAAATTGAATAAAAACTTATCTTAAACTAACTTGTAATAAAAGAGATATTGAGAAATTAAAATTTTATAATTGAAAAATTCTATAAATCAACAAATTAAAAGTTACTGTACAATATAGTTTCATCAAATAATTAAAAGTTGTTAAAAAGTTCAATTAAAATATTTGTCAAGTTATGTAAAGGTAGGGTGAGAAAATGAAATGTATTATGAAAAATTAAATTAAATTATTGATCTATTGTTAAAATTATTAAAGTAAAAAGTATTAAATATTGTAAAATAAACTTAAATAGTTGTCAACAGAGATATAAATGTTGATTCAATTACAGAAATAGAATGGCATTTGGCATTTGTTGGCAAGCAATGTAAAAGTGATAATCACATCAAACAAATTTTAAACGATAGTCATAGGGTATATAAATAACAAAAAGTCAAAATAATTTCGAAACTTTAATTAGCCGTAATTAAATTAAATAAAATGAATTCTGTACGAAAGCAATTCAGCCCAGTGGCAAGGTATATAAAGTTATTAAGATTATTAAAGCAAATAATTAAAGTATAAAAGCACTATTACTTGCTATCCATTTTACATAGCGACTCCATTAGATTAGAAATCGCCGCGAATTCGCATCCGAAATGGACAAAATTTAACTGGCAGATTCAGTAACCAACGTAACAGGCCTAAAAGTTGAAAATGTAATTAACAAAATTGTTAATTAGGGCCTATAGAAAAACCATAACGTCTGGAGAGGAAACAAAGGGTTAGGAAGCAAGAGTTCAAGCAAGACCTGCGAAACGAAGAAATCGAGTTAGTTTGCCACACTGTAGGAATGGATTATCGGTCCCAGAAGGATACTGAACAAGTCATTATAGTTTTGAAACCCTTAGGCAGAATGCTTCAGCACAATTCGTTAAAATGAGATTATTGTACTTAGAAAAACTGCCTTTTCAAAAATCGTAACGTAACCCAAGTCATTGAAATCGTTAGAGGAAAGTTACGATTTTAAGTAAAATAAAAATCGCGTTACGAAGTTAAGTAAATAAATAAATTTTAAAAAAATACTAATTATTCGTATTTCACAGAATTAAACAAAAAGTTTTAATTTGAATTATACGACCGGATCTCGCTTACGTCTCGGCCGCCTAATAACCACCAACCACTTAGACAACTTCAGGGATCATCGTCCATGATATTCAGAACCTAGAAGCAGATCAATGCTGCCAACTTCAGGCGATGAAATCCGGGAAAGAAAACTCGCGATTCAAGGTATTCTTGTATTCAGGAAAATAATAATTCCGGACAAATATTGCTTTTATAAAATTTAAATTAAAAGAAATAATAAAGAAAAATTAAAAGTATAAAGTAAATTAAAGTTTGTAATCAAATAAATATAAAGAAGACAGAAAAAAATTACGAAGAGTAAATAATAATCAAAGCATTACCTGTCGCGGCTTCGCCCATGAAACATAAAAAAATATATTAATAAGAGCGTCATCATCTAAACTCATGATTATTTTACAGTGAATATGAAAAAATATTATAACCTGAATATGTTGTTTTATTGTCTTCAAATGTATTCCATTCGAATTTAAGAAAATCTGATACATTTTTTTTTCCAAAACAAACATTTACACATTTTTATATGTTTGTGTCCTTTTAGAGGATGAATTGGGGGGGGATGCTGAATTACGTGTATCATAATTCGTGTTTAAAAAATATTTTGTTTACTTTTAAGACTAGCCGATAGAAAATATTTTCCCCAATGAAAACACTCTTTTTTCTATAATTATACCTCTTTTATACATTTTTATTCCTTTAGGGAATGAATTCGAAAAAATGTTGAAATATGTGTTTCATTATTTGTGTTTCATTGCATATTTCTAGAATATAAGGATCCAAAATAAATATTTCTTCAATTTGAAAATTGTATACCCCTTTTTTACATTTTCCACCCCTATCAATCTCTTTAGGGTATGAGTTTTGGAAAATGGTGATTAATATATTTCATTACTTATATTTAAGAGTGACTATATTACGTTTTAAGAAGGTCAGACGAAAAACATTCCAATAAAAATTGCTGTACCTCATTTTTACCTCTTTAGGGGTTGAATACTGGAAAATCGTTTTTCAGTACACCTCTACATTTGGTGGTAACCCTGAAAATTTCAAATCTTTAGCTATTATAGTTTCGGCTATACGTTGATTATTAAAGTTCGACTAGGTAAGTAGTTTAATAGCTTTAAAATCAATTTTTTGCATAATCCTCTTTAAGTGTAACTCGACATTGTTGTAAGGAGGTACCCTCAAAATTTCAAGTCTCTAGCTATAATAGTCTCGGCTCTACGTTGATTATTAAAGTTGAACTGGGTAAGTAGTTTAATGGCGTTAACATCTAATGTTTGTATAATCCGTTCTTAGTGCATATCGACATTGTTGAAAGAAGGTGAAAATTTAAAGTTATTTATATAACTTTTAATTTATAAGTCTCTAGTTATAATAGTCTTGGCTGTACGTTGATTATTAAAGTTGAACTGGGTAAGTAATTTAATGGCGTTAAAATAATTTTTTTGCAAAATCCTTTCTCAGTGCCTCTCGACATTGTTGTAAGAAGGTACCCTGAAAATTTCAAGTCTCTAGTTATATTAGTCTCGGCTTTACGTTGATTATTAAAGTTGGATTGGGTAAGTAGTTTTAATAGAATTAAAATCAAATTTTTGCAAAATCCTTTCTTAGTGCATCTCGACATTATAAGAAAGTACCCTGAAAATTTCAAGTGTCTAGCTATAATAGTATTGGCTGTATGTTGATTATTAAATGTGGACTGGGTAAGTAGTTTAATGTCGTTAAAATATTTTTTTTGCAAAATTCTTTCTCAGTACAACCACGACATTGTTGTAAGAAGGTACCCTGAAAATTTCAAGTCTCTAGTTATATTAGTCTCGGCTGTACGTTGTTTATTAAATTTGGACTGGGTAAGTATTTTAATGTCGTTAAAATATTTTTTTTGCAAAATTCTTTCTCAGTACAACCTCGACATTGTTGTAAGAAGGTACCCTGAAAATTTCAAGTCTCTAGTTATATTAGTCTCGGCTGTACGTTGTTTATTAAATTTGGACTGGGTAAGTATTTTAATGGCCTTAAAATCAAATTTTTTACAAAATACGTTCTTAGTGCAAGCCTATATGGTAACATAAATGTACCCTGAAAGTTTCAAGTCGCTAGCTAAAATAGTTTTGGCTCTGCGTTGATTATGAATCAGTCAGTCAGGACTTCTTCTTTTATATATTAAGATTGAAGGATTAAAATTATCAAATGGTTTATACGAAACTGTATGAACATTAGGATGTTACAGTTAAGTAATATGTTTAACGGTTGCAAAAGATAATGTTTAGTTGAATATTAATTTGGAGATATTTTATTTTTTACAGAAGCTTTTTTGCAATTTGAAATTGGCAATTTCTATCGTAAGTAGTTTTTGTATGAATCAAAATCAGACTGAGTGTGTTAGATACCAGCGTTCTTTTCTTGTTAGAATCCGTAGCCTTACAGGGATAGTACAGTTTTTGCGAGAGAAACATTATACGACCGGTCTGCAAAGTTATATAAGTACCATACTTATATTGCCTGGTTTAAGTACAATTGTACCAAAGGTCTAATTAAAAACCAGATGCAGCAGGCAGGTAATTACAGAGTGCATTAATTAAAAAGTAAAACAATCGTTACACTGGGGACTGGTGTAGAGTTTTCCTTCTTCTTATGTTTATTGCTGATAGACGAGAAATTAACAAAATAAAGCTTAAAAACTAAGTTATAAAGTTAGAACGCATTAAAATAAACTGTTCGAGAGAAAATAGATTTAAATAGTAACTTCTGTGATATTTACGAGGGTTGATCAAATATAAACGAGACTGACTTTCTAAAAACTTTTCCGTTGGACATTGAACTCTAAAGGGTGGGGTTTCAGGTAGCCTGGGAGGTTTGGGACGGGCGTAGACGGGCAACATTTCCGTTCGGACCCTTCAGTATAAAACTATACAATGAGTGAGAGTGAAGTGCACGTTTCCGTGGAGCAGAGAATTATTATTAAGTTTTTGGCCAAGGAGGGGGTCAATCCGACTGAAATCTTTCGTAGATTGACGGCTCAATACGGGGACAGGACCCTGTCAAGAGCTCGCGTTTTTGCTTGGCACAAGGAATTCGCCGAAGGACGGGAAGCAGTAGAAAACCTGAAGGCCAAATCACGATCGTCGGCCGGGAAGGTAATGCCCACTGTATTTTTCGACAATCAAGGCGCCTTTCACGTCGATTTCCTCCATCAACGACGCACAATAAATGCACAATATTATTGCGATGTTTTAGAGGCCGCAAAACAGTCTTTTCGTAGGAAAAGGAAATCTAAACCGGCGAGAAACGTCATTCTTCTTCACGATACTGCCCGACCACATTCGGCGAACGCTACGTGGCTTAAACTCGATCAAATTGGCTGGGAACCAATGGAACATCCCCCATACAGTCCAGACTTATCACCCTTCGACTATCACCTGTTTGGGCCACTCAAAGAGGCGCTTGGAAACCAGCGTTTCGAAGACGATTCTGCGGTGGAGACCTTCGTGCTCCAATGGCTCAATGAACGCCCGAGAACTTTTTACGAAGATGGAATTAAAAAACTTCCAATCCGGTGGGAAAAGTGTGTTACTCGTGCGGGAGACTATGTAGAAAAATAAGTTGTATCAAGAATAATTTGTAAGTAAGCAATAAATTTTTTAAAAAATCAGTCTCGTTTATATTTGATCAACCCTCGTATATACACAAAGCAAGCAGCAACATCACAAGATAGGTTAATTTAACTTATTTCTGCTAGAATTAAAGTAAATTAAATCATCTCTTATCACAAATGGAACTTATTACCAGTGACTATAAACAATAAACAAACAAGTAAACAACAAACAAACAATAAAACAATACAAAGTGGCTTCCGAATATGGGACTACTAATTAAAAATAAAGATTTTCTCCTCTCCGCTGCGGTGTGTGTGCTTGCGTGAGTAAAAAAAAGATTCTCACTTCGCAAATTTTTTCCGATTTCATTCAAGCTTCGATCAAAAATCAATTTTTGGTGGAAAAATTCGTTACTCAACATAATCCGTTCAACAGGTTCAAAATGGTGGCTATTTAATATCTTTAAAAAAACTCTAATGCCTTATTTATTTTGAAAAAACTGATTTCACCACTGTAATCGGTAGTGAAAAGTGCGTATATTAGCATTTTGAATTTCTGAATTACTTTGAAATTACGAAATTGAATTTGACGGCGATTAGGGTTCATATTGACAACGTAATTTCAAACTTTAAAATGTTGATATATGCAGAGTTTAATGCCGATTATGACGATGAAATCAGTGTTTCAGAAAAACTGGTGTAACATAATAATTCCTTTTAGAAATTCGCTTTCATCACGTCAGCTAGACAGCGTGTTGAGATTATTCAAATTCGCACATGCGCAAACTGTATTTATGAAATAAACAGGAAGTTAAGGTTAGGTTGTATCCATACTACCTGAAATCATTGCTTTTCAAAATATTCATATGTTCACTTTCATGTTTCGGCATTTTATGGCACTGTTTTTTTAATGTGTCTCTCTTATTTGTCCTAGGGCAGAAACTATATCATATTTGGTTCAAAATTTAAAATTCAGTTTTTTTTTTTATTCCACATACCTACGAAGCCCCAAAATAAACAAAAGCGTATACAGGAGAGAAAAAACATGACATTTCAATAAAACAAATTGATTAATTTTTGCATTTTGCACCAAATTAGGGAACACCCCATTGTTCTAAAAAAAGTACATGCTTAAAAAAGCTTATCTTCTTACTTTTTTAATTTTCGAAGTAAATAAAGTATAGTTACCGTAAACAAATTGATCTTGAGATTTTGATAATTTTGTAAATTCGTTATAAGACACCCTGAACCGTGGCTTTAACGTTGACGTCAATATTACGGCGCGTCTGTGCATATCGCTGGAAACTAGCCCAATTTCAATAAACTTTGGCATAGTGGTCTGATTTTAATTTTTGTTCAAATTCAAGATTTTTCGAAATGGAAAAAGGTGGTTGCGCATATGAAATATTAATCAGTCTTGAAACAAATGAAATTTATAGTTTGAGAGCAAATAAACGTTAGATTGAACATATTAAAATACATTGTCCATTTTAAATTTTCGTTGCGGTGTTGAAATCAGATTTTCAAAAAAGTTTAATTGTGCGTTTACATATGTGAAGATTTGTATGAGATAAAACAAATTATTCCATTTTTCAAATGGTAATTTCTGTTGGTCAGTGGTCAATAAATTTACAAAATTTATTGTCATTTTTTACAATAAAACCATGTGTGGTAATGATAAGTTTTTATACTTAGCAACATGTGCACTGATGTAAATCAAATCTAAAAAAAAAATGAACTCGTAGATGGTGGCAACTAGAATTTTTAAGAAAAAGAAAAACTCATGATGCATGGGTCTACACCACGTTGGTTGATAAACTACTAAGATGGCTCTAATTTAAAATTAAATTAAATTTAATTTTAGTGCGATGGCTCAGGATTTAAAAACTGTACAACAAAACAAAATTGTAAAACAAACTAGCCCATTAAATACAACTGTATTTGTCAACAAATCAAAATGTGTCAGCTGAGTAAACAGCTAATTAAATATAATAAATAACAAAAAATTGCCATAACCTATAAAAACATGAAAATAAACTCATACAAGTCTATGCAATGTTTTGGTCATACAAAATATGTGAGGAAAACTTGGAAAGCACGCAATTTGTGTGAGATGATTTGTCAGTTTTGTTATCATACATACATGTATCCTAACATAATCGTACCACAAGGCGAAAATGTTAACAGGTTTTTTAATAACGCCATTTTGAAACTGTTGAACGTTTTCGGGCGATTAAAGTGTCAAATTTATAAAGATATTCAATGTTTTTGTCGAGTTTTATTTTAGCGTATCGAATTTTTTGTTTGCGTAATGATTTCAGTGTTTGTAAAATCGCTTCTGTCACGTCAGCGAGATGCAATTATAGGTTGTACGACACCTCGGCACCTCGGCAGATACAAAGGTGCCAAGCTTCTGAACACAATTTATAGGTTTATTGTATGGAACGTTTCCCAATACCGTTGCCTAGAGGACGGACCGCCATGTGACAAGTGGTTTTGGACAATTATGTAAATAGCAAGGACCGGCCGACTTTGAACTTGACCTCTGACCTTCAATGTCACTTGTCTGTGTCATGGAACTAAGCCAGTCTTTATGACCTTAACATATCAATTGAGCAGAATGTTTTTACATTCTTGCACTTACATTTATCATCTGTTAATATTTACATCGCTGATCTAGCGAATAACCAATCTGGAGTTTTGTTATTTTGTACAGTAATAATAAACATAATTTTACGTTTTTTACAAAACTTCCGAAATGTAAACTTACGGGGATATGCAATTTTCTACAAACACCAAAAATAATTTATTTTGTTAGTCATCCTATAAACAATATTTTGAAAAAGAAGTATGTTTGTAAAGATAATAATAAAAAAATGAATAATAATAATAATAAATAACTGGTCCGAGGCAGAATTACAAATTAAAGAGTTGCAGAAGCAAGCCATTAAAGTAGGTCTCCGAATCTCATTTGAGAAAACCAAAATACTAACGAATATTAAAAATGCACCACGACATCTGGGAGTCGGTAGTCATAAAATCGAGAGAGTTGACCACTTCAAATATCTGGGTGAATGGATCAGTTGGAACGCCTTAGAAAAGAGAGCATTGGAATCCAGGATGTGCAAAATGGAATTGGCGTTTCAATTAACCAAAGAGGTGTATAACAAGAAATCGTTATCCTGGAATTCCAAACTTAAGCATTATAAAACTGTGATCAAACCAGAGGCTTTATATGCATCTGAAACTCTTACACTCAATAATAAGGGATTACTGGACAACCTGGAGAAGAAGGAAAGAAAGTTAATAAGGAAGATATTGGGCTAAAACTTTAGAAATAATGAAGTAAAGTTGATTTCTAATAAAAACCTGTATCTCAAAATTGAGAGACTCTCAGATAGCATGAGGAAAAGACGACTTAGTTTTTATGGCCATATTAGTAGGATGAACAGCAGTAGACTTACTAGGCGGATCTTTGCTTTCTTCAGAGATCGGAAAACGAAGAGTAATTGGTTCAGGCGGGTCTAGGAAGACTTAACTGAGCTGGCGATATCAGATGAGATGATTGACGATGTACTTAAACTGCGAAAACTTTTACATAATGAAAACCTAAGGTTCCAAGAAAAACCAACATCTAAAAGGGGCGGGGCAGTCTCGGATGAAAGAAGGAAGGCAGCCTCGGATAGAATGAAGCAGTATTGGATACAGCGGAGGGCGGCTAACACACATCAAAGTAATTGATTTGGCGTACCCCAAAGTGGGTGATCCGGATGAAAGAAAAATAATTTAAATCTCCAGTTAGAAATGAAATTTAAAACTTTTAAAAAATGAGTTTTTTTAATTCAGAAAGCGTAGGAGGTGTCAAAATGCGTTTCTCTTCAACATATCAGACTTTAAACTTTATCTACTTTTTTAAAAAAACGAGAAAAACAGTTTTTTAATAAGAAGTCGTAAATTTTAAAAATACAAAATATATAACATTTCATAAAATTAAAGTTTTTATTATAAATTCTTTATATTTATGCGTTTTGGTTGTGTCAGTTATAAATGTCAATTTCAGAACATTACAGGATGACTAAATCTTATTGAATCTTATCATACAAGTTCATTTCAACTATAGGCAATGCAATAAGGAACACTGCTGTTATTCATTCTTAGTTGTTAATATTGCTGTAAGGAAGAAGTTTGTGCAGTCAAATTGTACGTTTACCCAGATAATTTGTTGATCACTGACTCGAATTTCACATCGAACAAGCTTATTTCTTGTTTCCTGCTTAAAACATGTCTCCTGACTGACACTATAAGTACTTTTTGGTAATTTCAGTCGAAGATGTTGACATGCTCTATCAGTGAAGCAGATCAATTGCTGAACTAGCAGCTTCGTCTTTTCACTCAAGTTTAAGGATCATATTTTTCAAATGTGAAAAGCCGTTACACAGTTATTGGTAACTGATAAGCAACGTCGTTAATTAGTGTGAGTGTGCATGCGCGCGTGCTTGTACGAGACCTTGAAACTTGATAGAATGTTTTTACATTGGTAACAGAGTCTATGTGCAAAGTTTCAGCTTGAATAGATTAATAGAATTATGTTAATTAACCCACCAACTTTACAACAAAAAATCGAAACTTTAAAAACAAAAAATCGGAACTAATATAAATGATTTAAGTGGATTTAATTACAAGTATCATTTGAAACACTAACTTCGTTCCACCCTGTATAACATGACGTGCAGTAATTGATGTGATGCTAACTATATATTGACATTTGAAAGTCTAGTCACACTTTAACCCATGTCTCGTACGCTAATTGTACTGAGACACGTTGGGCATCACAATGATCAAAGTCATTGAAATTCTTCGTACAGTTTATAAGCGCACACGCGCGCATTCCCGCGCATACACGGCGCGTTACTGGCCCAGTAAAGCACGCCAAACTCGTTCCCAGTGTGATTTCTCACAACCTCGCTGATTTATTGTGCCGACAGCTGAACTACAGTTATGTCTTTTAATTAGGCTATCTATTAACGTCCGATGCAATTAGTTTTGTTGCTTACATGTAGGTTATGATTGTTCTAACTCTTCTCTCCGGTGTTGGACATGTTACATTGATTACGTGTCGTTTCTTTAATGTTTCACGTAACTAATTTCAAGTTTAAATGTCCACAAATGCTTTTATCACACTTCTTTAGATGTCGCGTCAGAAGCACCGTATACCATTGTTGAATAACCAGTTTTTAATTTTAACAAAAATATTATTAACATGTATCATGTTTTAGGGCTGGTTGTGATGTTGGATTTTGCGCGTAGCATGATGCGCGTGCACAAGTTTATATTGGTAATCATAGTAAAAGATCAGGTGTTTTATATTAATTCGTAACGATCAGCTGATTTCATTGAACAGCTGATAGACTATAATACGTTTTAGGTTATGTTCTAAAAAACTAGCTAAGTTATAGTAAAAGATCAGTTTTTTTATATTCGTAACGATCAACTGATTTCATTGAACAGCTGATAACCTATAATAAGTTTTAGGTTATGTTGTTTGTTAAAAACTTGTGTTTTCGAACAAATTATCGTAATTAAAATAAAAAGAAAGAGAAAACATGATACATGATTTTTATTTTTTGTTCAATAACAGATTTTTTGAACAACCACAATGGAATTAACGTACTCCGTCAGTCTGCTGCGTTTATGAACTGCGCTCTTCAAAGTCGTAGGTTCTAAACTGCAGTTCTGCCATAATCTTTAACCCCAATATTAAAACAAACAACAAAAAAACACGAATTCAGTCTATTTTTTAAAAATAAACGTAATTACGCAAATTATTTTACAAAAAATCATTAGTAATTTACAAGCGAGTTGTACTTATTTAGCTAATTTCTACTAATATAGCTTAAGTATATATATATATATTATATATATATAGGCCTATATATAACTTTTTTACTTTAACAAAAATTTGATTTCATCGTCGTATTCATAGTTAAAATCTGCATAAATTAGCATTTAAAATTCCATTTTAATTATGAAAATAAATCTATAGCAGTCGTGTTCATTTTCGGATTTTCGGTGTAATTTAAAATGCTAATTTATGCAGATTTTAACGTTAATTATGGTGGTTAAAACAGATTTTCAAAAAAGTAGGCTACATCAGCGAGGCTGCTGCATGCCGCGTTAATGTAGATTTCCTTTCGAACCGTAAACAAATTTTAGCCTATTTCAAATTTGGTACTGATTTACGAATGCGACTAAAATCAGACAAACCGTTTTTGAGCGTTTTCTGAACTAGGATTTTGGTAAAAAACTGAATGTGAGTAAAGTTCGTGTACTGTTTTTTTACATTTGTTTTTTAACTCTGGATAAAATGACATTTGTGTTTTGCAGTTAAGATAACTTACTGAAATAGTTAAAAGCATCATTCAGAATTGTTTTACCTTGTTCTGCCTCAGACAATATGAGCCTATTCAGACCTTTGCCGAAATACGGGTATAAATTACCCAATGAGATAAAACTAGATCCTGCAGACACCCACGTGGGCATCCTGTATATAAACATGGCTCCAAAATATGAGCACGCTATATGCAAATCCCGAGGAACACGGAGAAGGGCCATTGTATGCATATCAGTCGGTCGGTCCCCGGCCAGTGTTAGGCTAATGCACTACTTTCAACCGACCGGTTTCCTTATACGATCAAACGCGTTTAACTTTTTTTCCTCTGAGCGCGGTTACCTCTTGGTCCGGCGTTGTTTTTGTCAAGGAAAAACGAAACTGGAAAAAATACCAGAACCCCGGATGAATTTGTATTTCACGACGGTGAGACAGTCACTCGGAAATGGTTTCGAGAGTGTTTTGATACGCCAAAGAAAGATTGAAAGATATAGGACTAGAAGTACAGCCAACATTATGAAAAGCGTACACGATATTAACGGATAAAGTCCAAGTAATTGAACTATCAGCCGCTACGAAAGCTACCATCTGTAAGAACTGAGGGAGACGTTTGAGAAAATAGACCATACTATTATCTATTTTACTGTAGCTGAACACACGGCCGTAAGATGCCACCAGCAGCAAGCACTCACACTTTCATAAGGGTTATCATACTAGTGCGTTTGTACCGGTTTAGGTGATAGAATGAATTTTCCAAAAATAAATAATATCTTATAAAGGAAAATAATTTAACTGAGGCCGAGTGTATACAAAAACGGAGCTGAGTTGCGTGCGAACTACGCATACAGAACAGAACCTACTATTTTCAAATGTACGAGCGAGCGAAGGTGTTTGACTCGCTTAGCTCTGTTTCGGTTTCAACGGCCGCACTTACTCTTCCAGAAGTAAGTCACAGACATGTATTTCCAGATAATAGCTTTTCTTTTGTTATTTTTTCCATCTTTCACTCTTGTCTTTCACGAATGTCTCAGGTCGTTCCCAAAGAGATTTAGCACATTATTGTGGCCTTCTATCTGAATTACCACCCTACATCCTCCTTGGTTCCTTTTGTGACAATCGTTCTAAGTATCTCAACAGTCTAAATTTTTCTTTCTAATTGTCTGTAGTATTTGTTTGTAAGAATTCTGTAGTATTCATGTTGCAACATTACGAATAATTTCCTAAAACTTCAACATTAAAAAAAGGTTTAATTTTGCTATTGTCAAAAAAAAATCCAGTTCAGATTCTGTTGGATACAACCAGGGAAATGTACATAACTTTTAAATTGTGTTTCATTAGATTTTGCTCAAATTTTTGTCATGTAGAAAGACACTGTTATAACTCAATTATGCATCCACTTAAAAAAAAAAATTTTTTTTTCAAAATTTTCCATGAACTGTTTTACAACATGAATATAATGTAATGTAGAATTAATATTAACGGACTGTTAAATTTCAAAAATTTTAGAACATGCTTCCCGTATTACGATTGTAATCAACTAATGAATTAAGTGATTAATTGAAAATATATATTAAATAATATTAAATTGTGCCCTAAATTAAGTATGCATTAAAAGACCAGGAAAATCTATCACAAGAATGTGTTCCAAAAATTGCGTTTAAACGTTGCAAAACACTAGATGTTCAAGTCGCTCTTTTACCTTGCAACGATGGGTGATCACGCAGTTCAATACAACTTGTAAAAGCAACGAACGTGTATTCTTAGGGCACACGGAGTTGCTGTGAAAAGCATAGTTAAATACACGCGTACAACAAACCGTTAAACTTAACACAGTTTGGTGCAACCGCGTGTTAAATCATACTGATATTTTATGGACTGCGTTACTAAGCTAAAACACACTCGCACGCACGCACGCGCGCGCGCGCACACACACACACACACACACACACACACACAATATTTAACTACTTTCCAAAAAGAAATCAAGAGGTCAAAAATCGGCGCTCATTTTCAAATGGAATTTCTCTAAAAAAAAAAAAAAATACTGTCGACAAATTGTGAAACATAGTGGAGTTGTGTAACTATCGTTAGAAAGAAACGTTTTGACTTGACAAGTTGGAAAATACTAATACAAACTTTGATAAAAAGTTAGCTTAACTAGCAAATTTAAATTGGAAAATGAGCTATTGGAGCTGCCATCATGGTAATATCTAGACCCGGGACCTTGAAATGAGCTCCGATCTTAACTTCTAGATCACGTTGTGAAGGATCGTTAAAACGTTCGCAATTTTACTCCTACTTGGTTTAAACTCGGCACGAAAATGCATTCACCTTATTTCCGGCTTAAAACGTCATCCGGGCGTCTTCCGATTCCAAGCTTCCATTTTTCTCTGTCGTTCCACAGATCTTGGTCCAATCCCCTCTTTCTCACTTCCTCAATAAGTCCTTCTCTCTAACTAAGTCTCGGTCTTTCTTTTTCTGCGACCATGTGATTTCCATATTGGAATCTGTTTGGGAAGTCGAGTTTCGATGAGAAGCAAAATCCTTTCAACAGTTTCAAAATGGTGGTCATTCTTTTAATAATTAGAATGTTTACTTCACTATTTTTGAAAATCTGATTTCACCATTTCAATCAAGTTAAGCTGCATAAATTAGTATTAAGAGATTTCGTATTTTCAATGTAATTTGGAAGTTTGAAATACTAATATATGCAGATAATATTGCTATATATAACGGTGAAAGAGGCATTTAAAAATACGGAAGATAAAAAATATATTGGAAATTCGCTTCCATCACGTCAGCGAGACAGCTGCGTGCCGCGATTATTTATAGCCTCCACAGGAGCTCATCAACATTAAGCAGCTTCGGAACACTCACAGGTAGTTACAGTTACTTCAGTGCTCGGGGTTCAAGTCAGTTAATAATAGTTGTGAGGTCACTGCGAAATGACCTTCTACGAGCGAGGTCATTAACAGGATAAATCACAGATTGAAGGATGACACTGTGCGCGATATGCTTTAGTGCTTTACACAAGACGTAACTTCTGGTAACGTAAGTTGCGTTATTAATTATAAAACAGAGACACGAAGCAGCCAATTACGAGTATGACTTTTAACACGAATTATAATTTCTCACCACACGAACTAAAATAATCAAGCACAAGAATTTAAAGCCCATGCTGAGTGCGTTGTTGACCGAGCGAAGAGAAGACTTCGACTCACCCGTTCGGCATTGGATTTGTAACGAAGTTTTGGCCAAACACATAGATCGATTGTTTTGAAACTTGGTATAGAAGTACCTTTTACAGTGCCCAAACAACATGTAAGATTGTTTCCCATTCACTTCCGTTTCAAGACGGCGGTCTCTGATTTTAAAATGAGTGTACGCAGTTTTGGCAAAGGGCATTGGCCGATTGATACGAAGGTAGCTTGTATAAAACCAAAAAATATGTAAGACTGTTTTACATTGACTTCCGTTTCAAATTGGCGGCGTTATGATTCACAATACGTGTAAGCAGTTTTAGCGAAACGCTTTGACAGACTGTTTTAAAATTTGTTACATAGGTACCTTGTATAAAACCCAAAAGACGTAAGTGTAATATTTATTTTAAGATGGCGGCCTTTGATTAACGATGACTAGTGTTTCATTTTAATCAAACGTATGGCCGATTGTTTTAAAATCTGGTACGAAGGGTAAAAAGTAATTGTATAAAGACCGAAAGACGTATGTTTAAAATTTTCCCCATGTTCTTCCGTTTCAAAATGGCTGGCTCTAATTCAACGTTGAGAGTGTAACGCTAGTTATTTCTTATAATAGGCCTACTGGCTGAACGGCAAAACCAATTTTTACCGCTTTATGGAAAAAGAGCAAACAACTAATAAAGCTTGTCCAGTAATATTTTTCGTAAATATTACTGTTACCGGTTAAATTGGCGGAAAAGTTACAAGCGTTGTCATGGAGCGCTTGACATTAATTAAAAATATACTGCGAGGTCTACTCTTCTTTGAACTACAGTAGAGAGTCGATTATCCGAAACAATTGGTGCAGGGGGGTGTTCGGATAATCGATTTTTCGGATAAACGAACATATTCGAAAAAATGTAGTGTGATATAATTTAACAGTGGTAGAACCAATTTAAGGAGCAAGTAGACACGTACAGCACATAAATTCATCCAGTTGTTTAATGACATATGATAAATATAAGCAGTACAGTATACAGTGTTCTGTACAGTAAAACAACTCTTTGATAATGAAAAAATAAACATTAGGTAAAGTAAAATTAAACATTCGGTAAAGAAAGAATAACATTTGGTAATTACATTCGGTAAAGAAAGTTGCAGTTCGGTAATTACACAGCAAAACAAACAGAAGCACAAACGGTCTAAACAACACGGAGACTGACTCGTCACTGTATGTGCTAGTGCACACTCTATATTGAGACTGTACTGCTGTCGAGCTGCCGCGCCGGCACTGTCTGGCCGCTGCGCTGTCAGGCCGCCGCGCCACCGCTTTCGGTTAACCGACGTTTCGGATGACCGGGCTTCGGATAATCGACGCTCTACTGTACTAGTTTAAAATGTAAAATACATAAAAACAAGAATGGATCAGCTGACTGACGTCCAAGTGTTCTGTATTGTCGCGACGCTGAGTGCGTTGCTTGCAGCGTACAATTTATCTTTTTTAACACATTTGATGTTTAAACATAAAATCACTTTTGAATCTTGTTCTATTTACCTATACTGCAGAAGGTTGAACGGTGACGGGGGAGTGTAAAAAATCTTCTAAGGTTGCTGATGATTTTTTTTCAAAACACATTTTTGTTGAGGCCCATAAATAGAAAAAAGTATTTAAAATATCGAAAATTCTGAAATTCTTTACTTTTTATTTGAGCCACACTAGGTTTATAAATTATTCAAGATTTCCTGACAAAACATGTCGAAATTTGATGAAGGGGGAACTTGATAACTTAAAGAGGTCCGGCCGCTCTATATAAATTCTTTATGTGCAAAAACTAAATATTTTCAGAACCCATATCTCTCCTAGTTTCAAGCGATATCAAACATTAGACAGATAAAAGAATCTACTCTAGAAATTTTACTCCTTAAGTAACCATACATATTTTTCGTCGTCATTCATTATTTTTTTCTGGGTTTGGACCGCTACAACGACCATTTGTACCACATTTTATAGCAATGGAACACACCGTTTACGAGTAAATGGTGCGTTACCGACCGACCGGTGGACAAGCGCGTGAATTTATAAGAATCCTTGGCTTGAATAGAGACTCCGAATAGCATACGTTTTATTGAAAAAAAACTAATTTCGACATTCTGATATAGCTTTATGCTTTAAAGATTCAAAAAGTGATTTTTTATTTTTGCCGGTCCGTCCTACCTCCCAGTCTCAGTCTCTCTCTCTGTCTGTCTTTCTATCCCTCCATTTAACCCTCTTCTCCCTCCCCCTCTCTCTCTATGCGCACGCATGCTTGACGATGAGAGAGGATATATTTTTACATTTACATTGATTAGTTACGAATGCCATTCATGACCAAATATGAACAAAATTTGAAAAATCAATTTTGATCAATTATACTCATTACTAAAAAGTGATTTTTTTTAAATTACAAAATTATCCCGCATAAAATCAAGCCAGTAAAAATCACATTAAAAACAGGTTACAATGATCAAAATCGCAGATAGAATTTTTCACAGTCACAATTATTCGTATATCTTTTTCACAGTGAAAGAAGAAACATTGTTACAAAAACATCATCAGACATTTTTTCCTCAGATTAAAAAAAAATATTATCCCATTACTTGCGGTTGTTAATTAATGTGGACACCCTTTATTTTAGTAAAAATACTTTCTTTAAAATGCACAACGATTAATAATTAAAATGAAATTAGAATAAGCGTAATAAATTAAAACAGTCATAATACAAGATTTCCCGTATCGTGTAAAAGAATTCGAAATTACTGTAGTCGTGTATAATTAACTGCTTTACATGGAAAGTGAACGCCTAACTCGTGGGAAATGTCTATATACTCAAGCCTAGCCGAGTGCAGTACTCGGTAATTTGAGGCAAGCGTAATTAACAAAACAGAAGTGAAGTGCCTAGCCGGGGTAATTACTTTTTTTAAAATTAATCTAACACGAGTGGATACTCGGAGAGGGAGAGGCTTCTCTATTTCAGAGGCGCGTGTTTGACCAAACCTGTGACCTTGAGGACCGCCAAGATTAACATTCCGTCCACGTTCAGGATAATTTACTCATTTTATTTTGAAATATATTTATACAGAAGACCGACTTGACTTCCGGAAGCCCAACAGTGTAACCGTTAACAAACAGGTGTTGGTAAAGTCCCATGCCGGCTCTAGTAGCTCACACTGACGAAGGCAGAGAGCCGAAACTACCGACTGAACTTGTCAGCTAAAATGTTTGAAACTAAAAGACTCCAGTAAATCTTAAAACATAACCTTTTTACGTTTTACATACGAATTATGACGAACGAATTATAACCTAAAAAGTTTCGAAAATAATCTTTCGTTAGGCTAAATATTTCGGTAACGTAGCTAATACCTACAAAGGAATACATCTCTACAACAATTCTATAATTTTGTATGACAAGGTACAAAATCTTAAGATAAATATTCCCGATCCCAATCTGTCACACTTAATATCAAGATAATTATATTCCCCAACTCAATGCGTCATACTGAATATCAAAATAAATATTTTCCTTTCAATTTGTCTAAAGCAAATATCCCCGATCCCACTCTTTATACTACATAAATCAAGATAAATATTTTCCTTTCAATTCTAAATACCACCATAAATTGGCAGAGTCCTGAATTATCTTCAAAATGTTCTTTTTTGTACTTTTTTGATTAAAAGATGTAGGATTTATTTTTAGTGGTTTTCTACTAGATTTCCATCTTGTTAAGACCCAGACCAAACAGAAAGATAATATTTATTCTATAAATAGTGGCAAAGAAAGGATGAACACACTTTTCAAATGTAATTCACATTTTCCATCCGTAAAGAGTATTGCGTTTGTTTGTTTCAAATTTCACATGCGCACATATTTTTAGATAAACGATTTAATTTAAAGACACCCTCAAAACATGTTCTTGACGTCTGGATTGGGTTTCATGATCCCGTATCTTGGTTTAGCACCATAGCTGCTCCAAAAGTCATTAAACTTATAGGTTATGTGGCCCTACTGACAGTTCCATATCCCTGCCCGTGGTACAAGCCAGGACAAGCATTTGGAATACCAAACACATGTTTTGGACACTGTTTTTACACAAATATATTTGTGATTTCTCCTCCCATCGTGCATTTTTATCTATTGTTAATACAGACATCATAAAGTACGAAGTACAATTAAAATGTCAAAATACATTTAGAGGTTATCAAGCATGCCTTTTCAATTGACTAGACAGTTACCTATTAAAATTGCGTTTGCTATCATTATAAACAAGTCGCGGGGACAAACACTTCAAGGAACAGGATTATATTTACCAAATGCTGTCTTTACTCACGGACAACTGTATGTAGCCTTTTCAAGGATAACTAAATCAACTAACATGTTTGTAGCCATTATAGAAAATGAAATTAGAAAAGTACGAGAAGATTACATTTGTATTACAACTGTATTAATTGTAATACCCTGTAAAAATCTCTATTAAAAAAACAATTATCTGTATATATTACAATGACTCATAAATTTGTGATTACTATTTCAAACCGATTGCTTTTCGATTTATTTTTTTAAACATGTTTTCTTCAATTTCCAACTTCCACCCTCACCCCAACGACTACTCTTATTCAAAAGGCTGTGCTTACTTAAAATTTTCATAGTGCGAATTTCACACGGACCTCCTGATTACTGACTAATTGTTAACTGTTGCTATTGTTAATTAATTGATACTTGTACTTTTGTGAAGTTTTAGGAATAAATAATGATTTTTCAGTGAATCCTTATAAGGTTTTATTGTTAATTTTCAAAAATTTACTTTTATCACCATCAGGTATACAGGCACGCAGTGAATGTTTACCTTTAAGAAGGCATTGTTCCCGTAGAATCTATTAGACATTGTTTTAGTTAGGTTAGGCTTCTCTTGCCTAGTTAGGTGTACTGTGGCGCATACCAACCTGTTCGTCTGTTTTAACTATGCAATAAAAATGCATACTTTAGCCTTAGTCTCGTTCTCTCTCTCTCTCTCTCTCTCTCTCTTTCTCTCGTTCTCTCTCTCGCGTGCTCTTTACCTTACCAGAACGTTCGTTGAATTCCTTAGTTCTCCAGCTGTTGCTAATACACACTACACTGCATATACTAAATTTATAAATGCAACTGCCTCTAGAAAATAAACCAATGTTTTCCTTTTACGTAATAATTTCAGAAGTTCATTACTCCAATACAATTCGAGAAAGTGTTTCACAGGAGGGGGGGATAAACAGTTGGACATAATTAGAAGAAATTTGATTTTTACGTGAAGGCCTAGTTTGTCTAAATTTCGTGACCATTTTTTATCCTTTTTACCAAAAATCTTCTTGAAAATTAACAAACTCCGTCATTAACGATTTGTAAAAAAGAATTGGACACTAAATTCTTTAAAATATCAATTCACGAGCTATTGACAACAAAAAACTATTCAGCGTATCAAATTTAAAGAAAAAACATTACATATTTTCACAAACATAGTTATAATGATTGTGATCAAAAATTGGTTGAAAGTAGCTTTCCCAAAATGTGGATTCAGAAACTGTGATGATAGTTTTTCAAAATGATGTAACTCCGAAATGAGTTTAAAAATAAGGATTAAAAGGCCATGCTAGAATTGGCAGCGAGATATAGTAGAGTCTCGATTAACCGTAATCCTTTTAACCGTCAGTTTCTATTAACCATCAGTTTTCATTAACCGTCAGGTTAATGTTTTCTGACATTTTTCAATAGTCTTACACAGTAAATAATTTGTAATAAATAACAGAAGTGAACTTATAGACAAAATAGAGTAACTGGACACGATTTATTTATAGCACAGGGACGACAGCTGACAATAATTGCTATAGCACAGGGACGACAGCTGACAATAATTGCTATAGCACAGGGACGACAGCTGACAATTGCTACCCTAAACAAACACTGATAATCAAAAAATAAATGATCGTATCATCTAGTGGAATGAGATAAAAATACTTTAAACAGTGTCAAAAGATTCAGAAAGCATAATGCATGAATGTTTCTATTGAGATATAAACACTCACACTATTTACGATAATACCATTCAGCGTATAAGTCGATCACACAGGCACATCAATACTTGTCAAAATGTTAAGTAAGGATAATTTACAGTAGTAAAGAGCTATGTTTTACTAGTAAAGTAAAAAAATGTGTGTAATACACAATTACAGTTAAATTAAAAATTTCAGATTTTCACTACACCTTCCAAAATGAAAATAATAAAAAAAGTTCTGTGCTATAAACAGACAATATAGTTTGTTATTTTTAATGGATCGCCGAAAGTACGGGTAGTCTATTTCTGTCATCCGTCACCCAAACGGTCCAGAGAATGCCGACTAATCGAATCTACTTGTCCTCAGTACTTATCCAGGTTAATTTTGAAAACAATATTTTGAGAGCCAGTTTGAAAAAAGTCTGAAGAAAACAAGTCCTAAAGAGATGGATTGGGGCTTATTTTAAAGGTCTTAGTCATAAATTTGAGGGAAAACTATACTAAGTTTTCTTAATGAGCTGTTAATGAAGGGATATAAAGGGCAAACGTTTCCATGATAAATGAATGGTATAATCATTTACGTAAGTAATAATTAAGTTCTAATATTGGTTTCTACGGTAAAAAAAGTCTCATTTTCATAACAGTTGGTGAATAAAAACAAAATAATCTCTGTTATTGAACCAAACATAAAAATCATGTATCATGTTTTTTCTTCCTTGTTATTTTAATCACAATAAACTGTTCGAAAATACGATAAATTAACATAGCTAGTGTTTAACAACATAACACAAAAATTATTATAGCCTATCAGCTGTTCAACGAAATCAGCCGGTGAATACGAATTAGTATAAAACAACTCATCTTTTACTATACAATATAAATGTGTGCCATAGCATTACGCAATGTGCAAAATCCAACACCACAACTAAAACATGATAGATGTTAAAATTTTAAATAAGTGCTTTGAAATATTGGTTTCTATTGTAGCAGTTTACATAATTATATTTAAATAGAAATATTTTGTTTCCCACGTAGTGGGCAGGGGTTCCCACTAGTTTAATTATAAATACGTTTTTTGTTGCAATTCTACAAATCCCTATTGCGTAATCTTATTTTATTTAAGAATGAATTTAAGTTACAGAAATATACAAACATGAAACAGATTAATTCTAAGATGGTGTCAGATGTAAAACGCACGCTCCGTCTGTCTGATTAGTCAACAAGGAGGAACTGCCGAAGAGAAAGGATAATGAAAATGCCAAACGTGTATCCTTCAGATACGTGAAGCCTAGTTTAATTCCCAGTGACTTAAATGGCGTGATGGTTCTTGCCGCACAACTAGGCCGTATTGTGATATTAACTAATCAGCTAGTAAAGTAATCCGAAGCAAACACATTCCATCTGCTATCCTATCGGGTGTTTCAGTACGTGTGGGGATTTGTGTTACTGTCGGCGTGCCACTAATCAATGCACAACGAGGCTTTTTGAAGGCGTTAGGCTAAGCTGTAACTAGTTTCTCGTTATACGTACAATTTGCATATCTGCCAACTTCAGAATGTTGACGTCAATAAGAAAATTAAATAAATGCGGACGTATACTTCTTTAAAAAGAATGGAATAAAGACATAGATAGACTAAACATATCTAAATTAAAAATACATTTAATGTTAAGTGAACTAAAATTTTCACCAGTAGAACCTCCAAAAAACAACTACGTGATACAATTTAAAATTAGTATTATTTCCATCGCAAGCCACAGAAAATGGTTCTATCTACAAATATATTTAACAGTAGCCTATTTGACAGTTTTTCCTTAACCATTTCGTTAATGTTATTGTTTCATAGCCAAATAAAACTATAACGGTTTTTGGGAACAGCACCTTACATAAAAGTAGCCCTACGTGATCAGCAGCGTTAACAGATACGTTGTGCTAAATTAGCAATGAAGTTAATAATAATTCCGTTTCTCATAATGTTCGACTTAACACTGAACACCTCTTACTTTACTGATGTAAAAATAAGCCAGAATATTGTTAAATTCTGTTACTGTATAGTAAATATTTAATAGCATATGGTTACGATATTTTTTAAAGTTCCGACAATGAATTCGCCAAAAGTTTAAAGATAATTTTGATATGTTCACGGTTTTTAATAAAATTCCATAAAAATTAAATAAATAAATTAAACCTTTTATTAAAATAGTACAATTATTTTTAAATGCGTACATTTTGCTCGTAATGCGTACAAGCTGATATGTATGCAATTTATTAGGTTATGGTTATTATGTTAGGTTAGGTTATCAGGTTATGGTTAGGTTACTAGGTTAGGTTAGGTTATAGAAAAGGATGGGTTAGGTTGGGTAAGATTAGGTTATGTTTATGGTTAGGATAGATTAGGTTGTGGTTAGGTTAGGACATTGTGTTTTACTTAAATAATTATTATACATGCAATTTATTTATAAATAAAACAAAAAGGTCAATTACGTGCTTTTAAAGTCCATACCGAGTGTCAGTAGGCGTCTTACTTCAAAATATAAGCTACATACTAACAGGAATGTATCAGCTGACTCTGTATCCTTGACGCGGACTGTACTGCTTTAATGCGCACTTTTAAAGAGTATTTAATGCCCAAACATAAAAATTACTTTTGAATCTTATTTTACTTACAAACCGTGAACTGCAAAAGATCAAGCTGCATAAAAACCTGTTTCAAAGTGGTTGGTGTAAGTTTTAAGAATACGTTTTATTGATATCCATAGATACAAAAATATGTAAAACTGAAAAATACAAAAAAAACTGTTTCTTTTAATCCAAACTAGGTTTATAAATATTTAAACATTTTCCTGACTCATCGTTTCGAAATTAGGGGAGGAGACACGCAAACCTGAACTTCTGAAGAAATCTGGTTGCTCTTTATAAATTATTTATTTTCAAAAAGTATACGTACGGACCGCTACAAAGACAATTTTCACCAAATTTTATAGCGAACAGTACGAGACAACAAGGTGCAAGAATTTATAAGGGTTTTTGAACCATAAAATTAAAATTTGTTTTGTGAGGTAGCTTTTTGTTGAAAATAGAAATGTACAAGGTTTTAAAACACAACTAGCGGTCCTATTACATGAAATTTATTAAATTTATGAAACAAATGACCTTTCTAGTTAAAAAAAACATCTCCCGAATAGACACTAATTTAACCTCGGAAACACCGTAACTTAAACCTCAAAATTAACAATTATAGTTTAAAACAACTGTTAAACGCAAAATAAACTACAGTAGGCTTATTATTACTCAAAACAGTTTGAAATAAGAAGAGAAACTACACAAACATAACCTCAAAAACCAGTACTAAAAAAGCTGTTTGACGTAATAAAAGAATATCGAATAAGCTTAAGATCACGATCAAAAACCAACGTCTTTAGCGTGCTTAGATTATTGAAACAGATTATATTCAATGTTTCCAACAGTAACAGACGGACAGGCATAAGAATATATAAATTTAAACCCTAAATTAAAAAAAATTGTGGAGGTTGCTTTTTGTTGAACATAAAAATTTACAAGGTTTTAAAACACATCTAGCGGTCCTATCACATGAAATTAAATACATTTATGTAACAAAATGCCCTTTCTAATAAAATTTGCCAAATAGAAATTGGTTTAACCTTACTTTTATGGCTCTTTATTAATGACAAAATTTGAAAACAGCTGATCAGCTGAAATACGCAAGGAATCAGCTGGGTATTTAAATATTTCACTCAACCAAAACAAACGGCTAAAACTGTTAATTGGTCTAATGTTATCTAACTGAAAATAAACATCAGGCTATAAACAGCTAGAAATATTATAAATGAATATTTAAATTTCATTAAACATTCAAATTGGTTGTTATTTGAACTTAATGAATCAATTAAGTTCGATTCATTTTAAACTTTCTATTTTAAAACATCAACATTAAAATATACTGTGTACAAAAAAATACTGCTTTACTTATTTTCCCTTCTTAAAGCAATCGTATCGTTTAGTACATTGATATTTACGAAATAATGTTTTGATTAAGTTTTGATATTCGTACATCAACAGGTTTTGAGAGAAACCTGAAACAGTTCCGGGAAGTTTTCCAATTTAAGTTACATTCGGAGATAACTCGCTGCTCTGTAATTATCCTGAAGGAAGAAGACAACCGCAATACGTTTGCCATTACGTTCTGCCAAGCTAATAGTTAATGGCTAATGGCTGTCTTTGTTGGCAGTGTCTACAGTTCAGTCACACCGGGCTGCTGGTAACCTTACACAAGAGGATATTTTAATTAACTTTATTAACGCGTTTTTAATGAAAAATGAGCTATTTCAGCGGCCTTCACGATCAATGGAAAGGTCCTGGCTCGGAACCATGATTTTTTTTTTTTTTTAACGTCCGACTATTGTGCACACTTGGGCTAATGCAGACGATGGGATGATTTATAGCGTATGAAAATGCCAAGCCCTGGCCGGGAATCGAACCCGGGTCCTCGGGGTGAAAGCTTAGTACGCTACCAACTAGGCGGCTCGGAACCATGAAGAAACACCGATGTAGAACATGTTCTGATATATATATATATATATATATATATATATATATATATTTCATATTGTTTGTGTAAAATCAAACACATATTTTAACTTTTTTTTATATAATACTATTCAATGTTGTTAGTTTTTTATTAGTTAGCAAGACAGCTACGTTTGAGATTACAGTATTTATTATTACTCAAATTATGACGATTAGAACATATTTATTTGTATATATTTATTTATTATTACATAACATGTATGTTTTACAGTTATAGAGTAATAACCTACTTCACTTTGATCGTAGATGCGAATTTTCACCCGCAAAAGAACAGTAACATAACCTCGAAAACCACTACTACAGTTTGAAAAACAGCTGTTTGAAATAAAAATAACCATAATTTAACCTCAAAATTAACTATTATAATTTAAAACAGCTGTTAAACTAAAAATAAACTACTATTACACAAAACACATGTTTGAAATAATACGAAAAACTACAAAAACACAACCTCAAAAACCAGTACTGCAGTAAAAAAACAACAGCTGTTTGAAATAATAAAAGAAAATTGGAAAAGCTTAAGATCACACTTAAAAATCAAGTTCATTCGAGTTCTGACATTATCGATATTCAGATGTGCGTGGTAGTTGTGCAAGTGTATATATATATATATATATATATATATATATATATATATATATAATATACTGCTCTATCAATTCTTATGTTTCAAACACTTTTCTACAATCAAAACATAACAATAACGATTATTTTAAATTTACTGTTATAGTCAACAATAGAATACGATCAAATTACCATTTAAATTTCATCGATTAAAAAAATAAATTATGATCGCTATTACTTCATTTTCCGATTTTCAAATAAATTTAAAAACCCAAGACACAAATTTGAAAATATTACCTCTGGTTTTGACTTAAGTGTGTTTCAATTCCTTACGTAAAGTGGCAGTACAAGTTAAACAAAATTTAGAGGCAGGTGGTGTTTTAAGGGGATTAATAAAATCACTGCAGAGTCGCTGATATTTTTGTATAAGATGGCTCAGTATCGCGGAGCTGTTTTGACCGAGCAACTAGTCTCTGTCGATAGTCGTCCAATGAATATACAGCTCTATCAATGACATTGCTGAGAAACCCGCCGCGAGTTCTCTCGTAATATATGATCATGTTGTGTAAGCCGACATACCAAAACCCCAGAGGAAACGAAAAGACGAGGCGAGATGTTATCTCTGCGGTTATAGGGTTGACCGCAGGCGTGGGAACTCTAATTATACTTTGCTATTATCTTACACTTTGTAAGTCACTAGTTGCAAGTTTTGGAAAATTATTTGATGGAAATGATGCATAAACTTTTAAACAATTCATTTATATTACTTACTTAAGGTAGTTCACATTTAGCCCACAACAAAGCGTAACGAGGGAAAATGAGGCTCAATATCTGAAATCGATTCGATAAATTTTGATTATTACGATTTAAAACTGATGCTACTTAAATTTGGTACTTCTTTAGCTACTTGTAGCATTTTTATGGCAGGAAATAAACTGTCAAAACCCACAAAACAATGGTGAACTTGCAAAAATGTATCTGAGGAGTGAAAGTAGCTGAAGAGTAGATGAAAACGGGACTGTGTCTAACATCACTAGCTGCTCGACTTGTGGGACCAGAGCTAGCGCGCGGGGATTAGTCGCGCAACTGCAAGGAAAGTGGACTAGGAAAGAAAACATCAAACAATGGAAGCAAATCCCTACGTAACGATTAGGGAAACGTCTTCTCTGGGGAACAAACCCTGCACTTATAAGAACACTTGTTTAGATTGACAGGAAGTTGCTGAGGCAGGTCGCCGCCATGATCACTGAACACGGCCACATTCGGAGTCATCTACAAAAAGTGGGATTACTACAAATCTAGCCTGAGTGTCGTCTGTGCGGGAAGGAGGCAGAAAGTGCAGCACACATACTCTTTCAGTGCGAGGAGTTTCCAAAAGAAGGAAACTCTTTGGACCTTAGCAACCAGATAAGGAGTTAAAAGAGACACCTTGTTCAATATTCTGAGCTCGTCAAGGGCACTGGGATCGGTTAAGGTGAAGTAGAAGCGGAACACAAAAAGCTTAAAGCTGACGTGTCGGAGGCCAACAGCCTCAGTAGTAACCCTAGTGGAAATACAAGCAGTGAACTACAGTGGTATGTATGGCCCTAGGCAGAACTACCCAATCTACCAATTGAAGAAGGGAGAGAACATCTCAAATCTGTATCTATTTCAAATCAGATACATGTTTGTAGATGCGCAAGCGCTAAACCACAATCTGAAAAGAGAAGAGGCGGCAAAGGGATTCTAAATCCAGAAGTTAAAGAACTCCCGGGGAACAAACCTTTAGTGTAAATAACACAACCCTTATAGGGCTGCGATGACAGGGCTGACTGGAAAATGTTCTTCAAGACTAGAGGGCTATTAACCAGGAAATCTATTGAAAGAGGCTTCTCTAGATGAACTTAAAGGGACAGTGGGGACTCTGTGAAGAAGACAATTTAGTAGAATCTTGAAGGTCATTATGGAAACTGTGGTTTGAAGGTGCTTAACACGGAGAAATCGTGTATAGGCTACGCTGGACGGATAAGGAACTGCAGGACATATAACCTGTGACTGAAGGTTTTGCCAGCAGAAGGCGAAGTGTTTGGTTTCCAAAACCTGAACGAACTCCTGCTGAATGAGGTTGTCAGTGGACTGTTTAAATCCACTGTGGAAACAGTCTACTGAATTAAAATCTAAGAGGCGTCCTTGCCAACAGACCTTTTGGTCGCAGTGCCAATGGCTATTAAGTGTCTATCTAGTTATATTTAAAATAAAATTTAGTAATTGTTTGTAACCATTTGAGAAAGGCTAAGGTTATTGGTTGAATGTTGTTTTTACGATTTGATCAAAAATAGTAACTTTATTTGAAATTCGATAAATTACTTACCACTTGATTAAAAATGACTGCTCATTGTGTGTGACGCTAAAGGTGTGTTAGGAGCAAACACAAATTTTAGCGAAAAAAAAGATTCTTGGTTTTGTTAAACACACTTAGGTTCCACATATATAATGAGGCAATATGTAATTTATTTTTTGAAATTAAGTGTCTTATTTTAGAGGTCAAAGAAATAAATGAAGCATCCTTACTTTTCTCCAATAACATCTGCCAAAAACGTCCCTCTAGCTTCTAAACGGTATGTCCAAAAATTAAATGCGAACTTCGGTCGTGTAAAAATATTACTGGAATCTACTTACAAACAGTACGTCACATTTCTACGATGCTATTTTGTTTACCTGGAAATAAAACAGAGATTTGTTAATGTTGCCTTGTGTGTAAATAAAGTATAGTTATAAATAATTAATTTTTATACAAATATGACTTAAATTTGTTGGTGGCAAAGGTCGAACCATTATAAATTCACCAATTTGATTTTTTTCTACAACGCACCTCTTACTAGTAAGCAAAATGACTGATCCCTCTTAAATTTAAGGAAAATAGTCTTTGTAGCAGTAATAACCCAGGAAAAATTGTTAGTTGTTTCTTTTTGTTATTTATTTAGTGCAGAGTGTCATTTAAAACTATAAGTGATTCTATTTATGAGTAAATATAGCTTTTGTACACAAAAAGTTTACAGAGAGCGTCGGAACTCTTCAAAATCAAGTTTTCACATCTCCCTTCTATCCTCGAGTTATTAAGTTACAAAATCAAGTTTTCACATCTCCCTTCTATCCTCGAGTTATTAAGTTACAAAATCCATCTCTTCTATCCTCGAGTTATTAAGTTACAAAAAATCAAGTTATTTTACAAAATCAAGTTTTCACATCTCCCTTCTATCCTCGAGTTATTAAGTTACAAAATCAAGTTTTCACATCTCCCTTCTATCCTCGAGTTATTAAGTTACAAAATCAAGTTTTCACATCTCCCTTCTATCCTCGAGTTATTAAGTTACCTTCTATCCTCGAGTTATTAAGTTACAAAATCAAGTTTTCACATCTCCCTTCTATCCTCGAGTTATTAAGTTACAAAATCAAGTTTTACAAAACATCTCCCTTCTATCCTCGAGTTATTAAGTTACAAAATCAAGTTTTCACATCACTCTTCTATCCTCGAGTTATTAAGTTACAAAATCAAGTTTTCACATCTCCCTTCTATCCTCGAGTTATTAAGTTACAAAATCAAGTTTTCACATCTCCCTTCTATCCTCGAGTTATTAAGTTACAAAATCAAGTTTCACATCTCCTTCTATCCTCGAGTTATTAAGAGTTAGTTTTCACATCTCCTTCTATCCTCGAGTTATTAAGTTACAAAATCAAGTTTTCACATCTCCCTTCTATCCTCGAGTTATTAAGTTACAAAATCAAGTTTTCACATCTCCCTTCTATCCTCGAGTTATTAAGTTACAAAATCAAGTTTTCACATCTCCCTTCTATCCTCGAGTTATTAAGTTACAAAATTTATGAACCTAGTTTGCATTTAAAAAACGGTTTTTTCAAGATTTTTCGACATTTTACAAATTTATGTACTTATAGACCTTAATAGAAGCGTGTTTTGAAAAAAATTACCAATAACTTTAAAAGAGTTTTTTTTACGATGCTCGATTTTTGTAGTGTGGCTAAAATTACGTATACAACGTTTCAAAAGTAATTTTTATGTTTGGTAATCAAATATGTTTAAAAAAAGCATTTAGCTCATGTAGGCAGTACGCATCGTGGCAGTACGGACTATAAAATATGGAAATCAGCACATCCATTCTTCTTAACACGTACTTTATATAAAACAAAGCGTTTTAATTTAGGCCCAAATCTAAACTATGAAGTTGAATTGCAATGAACTTACAAAAACATTCGACCTTTGCACAATAGTATTCAGATAACGATATGAATATTATATTTAAAATAAGATATGCATTTTCTAATTGGAGTACTTTAAATCCTCCAAAAAAGAAATATGTTTTAATAAATGTTTTAAATGTTCAAATTTATTGTGTATTTATTTGAATAAATACACAATAAATTTGAACATTTAGTTTTAATAATACATTTATCTAAAGAAATTGAGTAAATATTTATAAAAATAATCCATTTCCACTGTACCTTAAAACAAATTTAACTACACGCCTGTTATAATGCATTGATATTAAGTTTTAAAGTGTTACACCTATCAGTTCCATTAATTAGTTTACTCTATAACCTACAGAACTTCAAACTTTCCGCAAAACCTCTTTTTTGCTAAAAACGGCTAATTTGATTTTTATAAAATCAAATTATTTTGCCAGTTCAAAAGGGCTTGAAAATTATGGTTTTAAACGGTTAAAAATTGGTCTCAAGATATCTATGAACCAGACCAAGATGTTGTATTTCGTTAAAATTTGTTAGATTGGTACACAGACATACTTAGTGCAACTTTGTAAAAATCCTTCTTTAGACTAGGGGTTTGAAAACGAATACACCCATCACAATCTCAAGAACAATATTTATTAATAACCATAATCACTTTTCGTCCTTGCTTTCTTGCACAAAATATACCGCTGCTAGGGCTGGCGTGATCGAGGTAGCTAGACACCGGCTATGTCTCTAAACTGCGCACCTCAAGGTCGCAGGTAAGCTTTAATCTTACAGTTAACGCCGATCGCTTGTTCTCATTAGTTTAACTGGCATAAACTATTAATGTTAAGGGGAAAAATCTGTTAAACGCACACATTACGTCCTTCAAAGCAAGACATATATAAGATACAAACAGCCTGTGACATTTTCAAGATAAGGCACTCAAAATTGACAGAATAAGAAATGAAGATATAAGAGAGGAATAAAGTATATACAGCATGGAGGAAAGAATGGTAGAGTTTAGACAAGATTGGAAAAACATGTTCTCAAGATGAGTAACGATAGGTTAGCAAAAATACTAGATTGCAGAGCCAGAGGAAGATATAGAAGCAACTTTAGTGAAGTTGGACTGGCATAATTTCTTTTACTATGAAGTGGAGATGATAATTTAAAAAAAGAACTAATAAAACTTATGCTCCAACTGTAATATTAGCATGTAAATACCTTCTATAAAAATACAGCTTCTGGTCTCCAATTGGCTGCCACCCAATACTCACTGGTTCAAGTGCCTTGTTCAACAAGCCTTATTAATTGTAGGCTACAATACATTAACATATCTAACGAAACTCATTAGTACTTATACTTTACACTTCGATAATGAGAATGAATGTGACTTCAGTAACGAATACAAATGTTCGATTAATCGAAAATAAATCATGAACAGAAACTATACAATAGTCTTATTTAAATTAAAGTTATTCATGAAGGCTTACACGCAAAAGAAATCTTGTACTACAGTTATAGTTTACAATTTTAGTGCTAAAATTCGATGTTTTTTTAGTGTTACCGTATAAACTGATAACCTGATAACTGGTAAGATATTATCTAATTATCGCATAAAATCACAAAATATGCTAAATTTTCAATAAACGTAGATTTTTTTGTTATTTTAAGGCGAAAAGCACATTGAGGCTATTTCGCCTCCCTAAATGTAAGTGTGAGTGTAAAGTGCCTTAAAGTCGTAAGTGTAGTGTTGTAAGTGTAAGTGTGTGTTAGACTCGGGTACCGCGAGAGGCGTCTAAATCCTCTCAATAGGTGCAGCTAGTCTGCACCCCATGCGGGTCAATAAACGTAGAAAGTAAAAAGTTTGTACAGATTCGTTTTTCCCAACTCACCGCTGAGTTGCTACAGAAGCAACTAATTTAACCCTACATTAGTTCAGTTAAATTCTGGTTACATTAATTAGGGTAGTTCCAGTTTTCGAATTACCCCTCCGAAAAAATCGCTAAATCTTCAGATTTTGCTTTATTTTCCTAAAGTATTGGTATGAAAAAAATTAACATGGATTTGGATGCACATTCCCATTAGACCTCTCCCTTGAGAAGGATCCAGCACCCTCCTTCAATGCATGTGGATGCAGGAAAGCAGGTCTGCAGTGTTATTTACGTATAATGCAAACATTGCAATGCTCCAGTAGCACTTGGTATCGTTGACGAAGAACTGCTGTGTGAAGTCATTGAACTGGAAGAGGTGAAATGTTACTCTGTTTGACGTAAAGAACATGGCGCGAATTCTTCAAAACGTATGAAAATATGGTTGTAATTGAAAGGAATTGTACTTTTTTCAAGAAAAGTACGTAATATCGTTTAATTACAAATTATAATCGAATTCATAAAGCATATGTTGTATCAACAAATTTTCTTTGATCGGTCGGATTTTTCTCATCGTTTTTTCGTAAACTAATAAACAAACAGCGCTGCTAGTCTGGCGGAATTTATTAGAAACATAATTTTTCATACTTGACTTCCATTTCTGAGTTATCCATCAGCTGATTGCGCTTTTGTTTCTTATTGTTTACAAACAGGAATGTAAAAATTTGGATTCGACTATGAGTGAAACTATAATAAAAATACAAGTTTTCAGAATTATTCCACACAAACACGATTTAATCATAGATCCCCTTCTACACCATTCTCCAGGATTGCTGCCGTCGTGTGTGGGGGGTTTTGGTACATTCACTCCAAATGACACTTTTTTCATGAAATGTAGAGCCTATATAATATATAATTTAACTATAATTATTTTTCATTTATTTATCTGAATAATTTACTTTGTGCCTTTACGTGTTTTCCTAAGCAAATTCAAAAATATTCAAATATTGTTTCTAAGAGTCTAAACGAGCAGCAGAACCGTTTTGGCCTTATATACCTCTAGTACAGATGTTATTGTGTCAAACTTTGACACACACACCATTTACTTCCTACCGAGCAAAAACCAACAAAAAAATTCTGTATTTTTCACAGTTTTAAGAAAAATTCTGAAAATTCAAAATGCTTTATCTCGGGAAGTATTAGAGCTAGACATTTCATTTTGACCTCAAATAGCAGGGAAAAAAGGTTTTAATAACGGTTTTTGTTAGACCAATACTTTAAAAGCTTTTGAGAAAAATTGGAGCCAAGTCCTAAAATTTAGTAATTTTTTTAAAGATTGCTGCAACCGCGGTGGTGGTGAGGGGAAGTTGGAAATTTGAATTGTTTAACAGCGTACCACCCCATACAACATACCAAAAAATTGGAACTAATTATGTAACCAATCGGGTTTTTTGTAACAATAAAAAAGTATGTATGAAATAAGTATTTGGATTACATATGCTACTCTAAACGTCTAAACGATGCATATCAGATGCCTAAAGTAGGTTAAACGAGGATAGTATGATGTAACATTACAGAATGCCATTATAGTTACAACATATGGCAATTGTTTCTTTCTAAACTGCTGATTGTAATGATAAAATATAGTACAGTACCGTTGATATTTGCAACTGCGTCATTTTTGCGTGATGTAAACATAACAACGAATATTACTAAGGGGATATTCCTGCCCACTTCGCAGGGCAACCTTACATAAAACGTAATTCAAATGGAAGGACGCAATATGGCTATCAGGGGGCCGAATCCTCTGTGTCCTTCGACCCCGCAGGGGAATGCAGACTAGCTGCACCTATTGAGAGGATTTAGACGTCCCTCGCGGTACCCGAGTCTAACACACACACTTGCAACACTACACTTACGACTTTAATACTTTACTGTCACACTTACATTTAGGAAGGCGATAATAGCCTCAATGTGCTTTTCGCCTTAAAATAACAACAAAGATGTGTCCTTCGAGCGTCTACCTCCCCTACCTCTAACTAATAACGCCTTCCAAGCTTATACAATATGAACCAAGCAAGTCATTAAATAAAACATAATTCATGACAATAACCACTTTAGTTGTTTGTATACCTCGCGGTAAAATACATAAATATTTAAACACTAACAATTAAAATAATATTTACTTATTATTATTTAAATTATTAATAAACAATGGCAGTAAAAATAACCTCAGTTAAAATATTATCGAAGCACAGCTGTAGTACTAAATCAGCTGTTTAGGTGAACATTACCTAAAAAAAACACGAAACAATTTTTCCGTTGCATATTTATTAGACCTACGGTTTTATTTTTATAGAAATGATGTTCATAATAAAAAAAACTTGTTTATCAGATTTCCCTCAATGTATTGGCACATATAAAAATAATAGATAAAACTAGTGTAACAAATTTGAAATGGAAACAATTTAAGGTTAAAATAGAACTAAATTCATTTTTCTTTTTGCTTCAAAACTGCTCCTAATGGAAATAATAGCACATGGTAATATTTGTGTGATGTTTATTATCAAGTAATTTTCTGTTGGTTAAAAGCCACTTCAGTAAAAAAAAAACTAACAGTCAGCTACAATACAAAATATACTTTACATTTATAAACAAGTACCTTACATATATTATTACGCTAAGCATTTCGACAGGTTGTGTACCAAAAACAAGGACCTGAGTTACTGAAACTGCATGTATGGGGTACCTACAGGTTCGCCAGAACACAAGGGATCTCTCATGCTTCATATTTTTCCATTTTAGGGCTTCACAATAAAATCAAATCGGCTTAACACCGACAAAAAGGTTTGTAAACAAAATTCTAGAAGCATTTTAAAGTAACCCCGTGAGAGAGCAGCACAGTACAAGCATAGGATACAAATAATTGTGTGCGCAAAATCAGCTGATTGCTAAAAAAAAACACTGCTGAATGTAATATTTAAATTATTACTGTATCCAAGACTTAATTATTAACTGAATCAGTTCTGAAAGTAGAATCGGTGAGACAATCTAGGCAGTTCTAATATGTAAATGTCATTAAATAAAAGACTCTGCTTTTAGTAAACAGTAAATATTGCAGCATAATGTTAAATCCGGTTATAGTAGGATTCATTTGTAAATAATTCAATAAGGTAAAATTCGGTTAGAATTCGGTCATTAATTTTATAGGTTATAGTTTAAAATACAAAAGTAGAACAAAGTAAGGCCAATTGTATTAAATAACCTAAATATTATGAATGATACTGCTTTATTAACATGCCATACAAGCATTAAATATAATTATAACGTTTATTTTAACAGAAATTCATAATGACAAGAAATACACATAAGCCTACATGGTTGGTTATGCAATGATTTTACTTAGGAAAGGTATGTACAGTAATTTTAAAATACAAGTAATGAATTAAAGATTAGTTTATTATAGTAATTAAATTCCAGTTAGTAGTATAATTTGAATTATTTTATTTACAGAATTACAGTTTTTTACGTTCGATTAAGGATAGTGATTTTATGAAAAAAATGTCCTAACCTCTTTTCCTTTTCGTTCATGTATCAACAAGTAAAGTTATGATTGCCACATATTTCGTAAGTCATATAAATTAAAACTATATTCCATAGTTTATAAAGAAATATTATAACACTGATCAACTTCTTGCTGTACATTGTTTATTATTGTTTTTTTTCCATTAATTGCTAAAGGTCACACGGACCCACTACTTAAAATAACGTCATCAATACTGACCTCTGAAACGTTTTTCATGTAGTGGTCAATTAGTTTACCACCTTGTGCCTCACATGCTCGTACAGTTACACATACAAGGTGGTTATTCACATAACTGCAAGCTTTACAATTTTCCTACTAATCGTTTAGTTACGTTACAAACTGAACTAAGACCTTGAAAGTTACAGACTAATAACGTTTTGAATTCGGACGGTAACAGTTAATTAGCAACCAGTGATTTAAGTATTAGTTACTCACCGTTCCTGTTACAAACTGTTAAAAATATCCATCCTGAAACGAATTCAACGGAGTACTGTACCGTCAGAAGCAGCCTTCCCGCCCTTGCGGTGGACGTATGAACTAAGATAATGGGTTAGAAAGCTATTACATTGTGTAAGCAATTTTATGACTTACTGAAAATAACGATAGTGCTTCGTAAATTACAACAGCTGGTTGTTTACTTAAATTGTTACGTTGGGTTTCAGTAAAGCGCCACTGTTACTGAACAGATGAAACAGAAAATTCGGCCGAAATTTTGGTTTGATAAAAATATCGTTGAAGAGATTTACAACTTCACAAAAACCTTTATCATTCTGTACCTAAAGTTGTTTAATTCTCTAATAAATAAAGTTGTTTGGGAAAACATTATTTTTTGAGAGTATATTGTTCCACAATGTATTTTAAGAACTAATTGTTTATAGCCTATAACAAAATTTAATATATTAGCCCGAAAATTTAAAATATACGGTTTTCATTTTTTTAATAAGCTCACGTGTTTGAAAAACAGTTTAATGTACATTTAAATGATATTATCAATCACATGCCTTAAAATCACGAACTAAGGGCCTTGTTTCAAATATAGTCTACACATTGAGAAGAATGGATCAGCTAACAACCGTGTCGTTTGTACTGCCACGACGCGGACTGCTTTTCGCGAACTATTTAAGTGCTCTTTTTGAAACGTATTTGATGCTCAAATTAAAAAAAATGTTTTTTATCCTATTTAATTTACTGTTACCCTCGCTGTGTAAAATAACGAACGGTATAATGTGTTTCAATATTTTTGGTGAATTTTTCAAAAGTCGCTTTTGCTGAGGTCTATAAATACATAAATATGAAAATTATCGAATAATCCTGAATAACCGATTTTTGTTTTGATCCAACCTTGTTTTTTGCATTTTTGGAGATTTTTCGCTAGAAAATGTTGAAATTGGGTGCGGGGACATAAAAATTTGAACTTCTAAAGTGGCCTGACGGGATCTATAATAATTATGATTTATTTACCACACACAAAATAAATATGTAAATTTTTTAAGCGTTATAAGACAATTATTATATAGACCGATTGTGGTTATAAGACAATGGTATAAGTACTTGTAAACTTGCACATCTATTTTTTATTTTACATATGTCAGCATCAATTCTTTTTTTTTTCATTAACTTATAATTTTACATAAGTACATAAACACAATTAAATTACACCCCAAGCTATGAAAAAGAAATATTATTACTATTATTAATAATTAAACTCCTTCATTAAATCATATCTATTCCGCCATTCCTACCGAGTAGGGCAGCCAATCCCTTCCGTATAAATATCCACTAAATTCTTCTTTTAAAAGTCCTATTTTTTAAAACCTTTTTATAAAAATCCACAAAAATAGACACCTTATCACGTAATGAATGACGTCTTCTTTATCGTTCAGATTACATGAAGAGCAGTAAAAATTTCCCCTCCACCCAACTGACGGATCTATACACTGTTAGCCGCCTCAGTGGCCTAGTTGATAGCGTATTGGGCTTTCACCCCGAGGACCCGGGTTCGATTCCCGACCAGGGCTTGGCATTTTCATACGCTATAAATCATCCCATCGTCTGCATTAGCCCAAGTGTGCACAATAGTCGGACGTTAAACACAAAAAAATCTATTCACTGTCATTTACAAAACTACATAAATTTATTTTTTGGAATTGTTATCGCTTCCAGTTTAAAATGACACCTCACATTAGATAAATTAAAAAAAAATATTATACTGAAGACTTTACAACTTGACTACATCTAAATATTTTTTGTCGCCAAGCATTTATACTTTTTCAGTATTAAATTGCTACAAATAAGCCAAAGTTTACAGTAATCAGTCATTTCGTTTAAGAGTAAGAGCAGAGTTACAGACGGACAGACACGAGTGCGAATTTATAATGGTCCTAATGGTCCTTGGCTTTAGCTGTGGATCATACGAAAGAACTAAACAATCTCACACAAGTATTAGAAACTACTGTAAAATACCAACTTAAAGTATGCAACTTTAAGTTTTTGTTTTTTTAAATTGTCGATTTAGATATTTAGATATTCAAAGACTACTCTCAGCAAGCAGCCTGTTAAACAAAGAATCAATAAATTCATATTTAAACCTGTTTTGTACAACACAAAAGTTTCGAGGGTTGTAAAGGCGACATAAAGATGATGTAAAACGTATGGAGAGCTATTGAAGATCATGCAAATAAAGTAGCTATAAGAAGTAAAGAATTAAGCAGCTGAAACTGGAAGTAAAGGGAGGATCAAAGAAAGATTGAGAGTTGTAGAATAGCGGGAACATAACTTGTGGGAAGACCACGAAATCACTGGGAGGGTCAGATGACTACGGATGTGAGAGGACTGAAGATGACGGAGGGCAGAAGGTCAAGACACCTGGGGGCCGTGGAGCTACAAGAAGTAAATACAATAACACATTAAGTGTCCGAATCCACTAACGATCTTCCAACTTGGTTAAAGGATCTTGCCTGGGCTAGATGTTCTCTATAATACAAAACAATATTTAGAAAAATAAGTTTATAAAACAGATTTTTGAAGTAAAATTATTCAACATTTGCCTTTATTTGACAAAGACAGAGTTGCATCCTTGTCGCGCTTAACATTTGCGATGGTTATAGCTTTATATTTCTGGGCCAAAACTGGACGTTTTGACCTTATAATTTTTAATGTTAATATCTGTAACATATATTTTTGTTAAAATATGGTGCACAAATATTAAACATTTTTTTCTTAACGTCAATACTTACTATATGGTAGTTAGATTAATGAGGACGAGGGATCAGCGTTAAAGGTACGGTTAAAACAACGGCAGTAACTGCAGCACGAACTAAGAACCTTAAGGTGCGCAGTTCAGAGACGATGCAGACTGATCAGAGCTCTAACCATGTCACCACGGAGACTTAAAATAAGTAATGTTAAACACTCGCACATAAGTTACAATTATTTCAACAAAAAAAAAAAAACTCTTCAGAAATTATCAACAAAGAAGCAGGAAAATCGGAAAAATTCTCAATCTTAATTCACGAGCTTTCCCCAAAATTTGGTCATGAATTTTCATAAGTAAACAAATTTTAAAACCTGATGGGATTTTGATATCTTCAAATATGACAAAAGATGAAATAAAAAATGGTTCAGAGATAGGGACGGTATTTGGGAAATAAAGGAAATATATGGCTAGGAGTAAACAAATAATAAACATAAGTCGCCTTGTGGGTTTGTTTTTGTTTTTCTATTTACTCTGAAAATGCAAATATTACTTTTCATATATTATTACACTAAGCATTCCGATAGGTCTTGTAACAAATATAAGGCTCTGCAGACTACATACATGGACTACCTATAAATTCGTCAGAACACCAGGGAACTCTCACGCCTCATACTTTACAATCAAATAAAGCCGACAAAATGTCTGTAAACAAAATTCTAGGTGCTGTATAAAGTGTTCCCGTGAGAGTGCAGCACAATGCAGGCACATGTGACAAATAATTAATTGTGGGTACAAAAACAGCTGATTAAAAACAATGTTGAAAGTAGAATCAGTAAGACAATCTAGACCAACTGTAATATGTAAATGTTATTAAATAAAAAACTCTGTTTTTAGTAAACAGTAAATACTGAAGCCTAATTTAGGTTGTAATGTAAAATCCGGTTATAGTAGCTTTAATTTGTAAATATGTCAATAAGGTACACTGTTAGAACTTAGTCATTAATTCTATTAAATAAAAAATTTGGACGATGTAAGGTGTACTTTATTAAATAATCTAAATATACTTTAAAGGCAATGATTTATTAATAGGTCATACAAGTATTAAATATAACCGAAGCGTCTATTATAACAGAAGTTCATATTAGAAAGAAATAATAAGCTACATGATTTTGTAACGAGTTTACTTAAGAAGATATGTACAGAAATCTTAAAATACATGTATTGAATTAAATATTAGTGTATATAGTAACTAAATACCAGGCAATGGAATTATGTGAATTACTGTATTTACAGAATTCATGGTATTAAGTTCAATGTCGGACTGCGATTTCGTAAAAAAACCTTCCTAACCTCTTTTTCTTTTCGTTCAAGTAAAGTTATCCTTGCCAAATTTTACCGTTCATACATATTTCAACTGTGTTTCACAGTAAATAAAGAGGTGCTATAACAATGTTTAACTTCTTGCTGTACATTGTTGTACATTTTTCGTTTTTTCCATTAACGGCGAAAGGTCGCAAGGGTCAACTAGTTTATCAGATTTGGTACATTGAATTAAGTTACAAATATTCATAAGTGACAAAAATTTGAGAAAGTTTTGAAAAAAAATTGGAAGCTTTTACGTTTTTGTAGATAAATTCGAAAAATGTTTCAGGATAGTACGAAATGTGACAAAATTCGTTCACTAATTTTTGTTGATTATTAAGCTTTACTACTTATAACAAACAAGTAGGCTATTTGGTATAGTCTTTATTAATATTCTTACTGACTCATGTTTTTCTATTAATTGTTAGCAAATTTTCCACCTGAACATAATTCCAACAATCTACATTGCATTTTTTATACATAATTTTAATTAATATTCACTTCGTCGAAAACCTTTCGGTTAGTTTTACCTTTGGCGCTGGTAAATTCTCCGCTACTTAATGACCTCTCCGTCATTTAGTCGATGCTACATCTCGAACAGTTGGCGTGAAAAGATTTTTAGACAAAGGCGTCTAGGAGAAGGTGGAGCCAGAGAGTGCTGGAGGGGAGGTATTTTATGAACTCTCGTATAATCCTAGGATTGTCCTTGAAAGCTACAAGTCATCCTCGAATCTTCGTCCGCAGCCTAGAAGTATTCAAGCCCTTTCTAATGGCATTGTCTTCGAAACCGGCGTATGCTGCAGTAAATGGCTTGTATTTGATAAGTAATTACATGGAGGTACAATAATACAGAAAACATATGGCTCATGTGAGTGACGGTGCTTTATAGCTTCTACTTGGCAACAATTCATTGTTAGGCAATAGTTCTGATGTTGATGCATGGGTAATTATGTGGTAAATTATTAAACAGTGTATTGTAGTAAATATATGAAATATATATATTTTTGTAATTTTGAAATATATTTGCATGACTTCTCGGTCAAAATAATAACTGCGGCACGGGAAGGAATTCTAACTGACGTGAAGGAATCGAATTTCCAAAAAACAAAAATACGTAATAAGCGTTAAAATCTGCAGAAATGAATCCTGAATACCGTCTGACATGTTTGTATTTTTGACAGAATATAATTTAAAATGAAAAAGATAAAAATTACTTTTTTCAATATTTTTTATGACAGTCATATTAAAACTGTTAAATGCATTTTGCTAGGTCGAATATCATTAGTGCCGAATGGTTGTTTGAAACACCCTGTATTTTCAAGATTTCGGTTAGGACATTGCCAAGCTGCGTAACACTGTTATCGTTATAACCGTAAGTTCTACTGTTGCTATCATACATAAAAGAAACTACAATAAACATTTTCGAAGAAGATTTACTAAATAAGTAATAAGGAAGAAATCAGGTCTGAACAACTTATTTAAGTATTCAGTTTGAAGGTTGTTTGATGAAGAAGTTGAAAACAAAATAACCAAGACTATGAGGCCGGTGGGCCATCCTTAGGAACTACGTATAAAAATACTGCCACCTGATAATTAATTACATTCCACATAGCAACCGGGAGCCACTGCCTTTTGAATTAATAACACCCATTTATTAACCTCCGGCGAACATGAAATCAAGGCAGCGTTGGCCATGAACTAGACCTAACCAAATATAGAATAACTCGAATCATCCTGAGCTACATTCCTTTGTGAGGGAAGTATTGAATTGATTCTGTACTTGCATTATTAAATGTTTGTTAATTTTATGGCAACTAATGTAATTTACAAACAATCGAGTCATTTATGAACGAACATTTAGTACCGAACGGTACAAAAATCAGTGATGGTAATACAAGTAAGTTCGTTTCCAGCATAGTCGGTTTCAAAATGGCGGTTATTTGAATCTTAAAAAAACTTTTATTTTACACTTTTTTGTAAATCTGTTTCCACCATTGTAGAATTCAAATTGCATTGAAGAATTCGAATTTTAAAAACATCATGAAAACAAAAATTTATAATAGGGCAAACGCTTGAAAACCCGTACTAATGTACATAAGTTCCTTGTTTCAAATATAAACTACATTTTACCAAGAAGAATGGATCAGCTGATTTCCGCTACCGCTTATAGCTTAAGATTTAAGTGCTTCTTTTGAAACACATCTGACGTCACAAACATGAAAATGATTTTTGAATCTTGTTCTTCTTACTTTTAACCAAACTTTAACATGGGACATGAAAACTTTTCAATAGTTCTGACGACTCTTCATGTTCAAACACTATATACATTTGGAATCAGTTTATAGTTTTAAATGATATCCCACATTGGATATCCTAAAAAAAATTTATCCATTAACTATCCATAAATACCATGTGTCGTCCCATAATTACTTATATAGTTTCCTGTGTTACAAAGAACATTTTCACCAAATTTTATAGTGATCAATCGCTGTTTACGAGTTACTGACCGACAGACGGACACAGCCTTGGTTTTGCCAAAGAACCATAAAAATAGTTCCCATATACGGAAAATTACATTTGTATGACAAAAATAATTAAAATCTATCAATTGTAGTTGCCAGCGATCAACACAGTTGAACAGACATCTGTAACTAGCAATTTTGGTTGCTTCTTAAAAAAGGATTTATCAATCATACTTTCAGATCAACCATACTTTCGGTATATTTTTTTATACGAGGGTTGATCAAATATAAACGAGACTGATTTTTTAAAAAAATTATTGCTTACTTAGAAATTATTCTTGATACAACTTATTTTTCTACATAGTCTCCCGCACGAGTAACACATTTTCCCCACCAGATTGGAAGTTTTTTAATTCCATCTTCGTAAAAAGTTCTCGGGCGTTCATTGAGCCATTGGAGCACGAAGGTCTCCACCGCAGAATCGTCTTCGAAACGCTGGCCTCCAAGCGCCTCTTTGAGTGGCCCAAACAGGTGATAGTCGCAGGGTGATAAGTCTGGACTGTATGTGGGATGTTCCATTGGTTCCCAGCCAATTTGATCGAGTTTAAGCCTCGTAGCGTTCGCCGAATGTGGTCGGGCATTATCGTGAAGAAGAATGACGTTTCTCGCCGGTTTAGATTTCCTTTTCCTACGAAAAGACTGTTTTGCGGCCTCTAAAACATCGCAATAATATTGTGCATTTATTGTGCGTCGTTGATGGAGGAAATCGACGTGAAAGGCGCCTTGATTGTCGAAAAAAATGTTTTCGTCCGTGACGGAAGTGGTCGGGCGACGATCATGGCTGAGGTTTTCTACTGCTTCCCGTCCTTCGGCGAATTCCTTGTGCCAAGCAAAAACGCGAGCTCTTGACAGGGTCCTGTCCCCGTATTGAGCCGTCAATCTACGAAAGATTTCAGTCGGATTGACCCCCTCCTTGGCCAAAAACTTAATAATAATTCTCTGCTCCACGGAAACGTGCACTTCACTCACACTCATTGTATAGTTTTATACTGAAGGGTCCGAAAGGAAATGTTGCCCGTCTACGCCCGTCCCAAACCTCCCAGGATACCTGAAACCCCACCCTTTAGAGTTCAATGTCCAATGGAAAAGTTTTTAGAAAGTCAGTCTCGTTTATATTTGATCAACCCTCGTAGTTAGTTTAAACAGTGTAATTCTTATAGTCAACATTTGTTTGGGACGTATTTTTCTACAGTTTTATAATTTTCTTAATTATCGGTTAGACGCTAGCGGTGCTCTTTTACGTTCACTTTGGAAGAAAACATAAGAGTTTTGTTATAAAATGAAGCCATATTTTTATAACCACGAACTATAATTTACGTTAGGCTATTGAAGCTTACATTCAGCTCGTGATATGGGTATAACGGCGTGCCTCTAACATTCCTTCCTAGCAGAAGAATGTAATTGGACGTACTATCCTTCCGTCACATAAGGAATATTTATTTTAATTGGCTAACCTTCGGCCGCGTGTCATTCAGCTTGGGTCTGTTTACAAAATAGCAATTTAAAACTAACAAAGTGTAATTTGAAGACGGAAATCAATCAGGTACCCCGGGACCGTTTGCTTTCGATTTAGAAATAATTGTACTAATGAGCTTTTAGAAACTGGTTCTTAGGGTCATTGTTCGAACTAGTTTATATTAAATAGTTTGGCTCTGTTGGAAATTCGACTCATTTTGTTTTTAGTGACGCCGCCCGGCTGATAAACTGACCCGCAGCTCCTGTTTGATTGGACCACTAATTTATTGGAATTTTACATGCTCTGGTATTTTAAATCGGCTGGAAAATTTCAGTCTATCCTTAGCCATGTATTTTGGTGTTCGTTAATATTTTGTGACTTTAACACATGTTCTGACGTTCTTTTAAAGTGTATTTCGATTTTCTTTTAAACAATAATACTTAAAATATTATAATTACTTGTTTATTGTGCGATTAAATAAAAAAAACAATCTACTTATGTCTAAATGTCATTTTTATTAAAGAATGTTCTTAATATTACAATATAATGTTGGAAGATAATATTTTCTGGGGGGGATAGATCTAGATGAGTCTTATTTTTGGAAATACACGTTTAAATTACAAAAACGATTTTAACAAAGGCCGTATGAGTATTTATTTAAAAATATAATGCTAATAACATAACCAATGGCAATGAATACTGTTAAATTAGTTGACAGATAAATAATGTTTATTTTTCGTCAGAGGTATAATAGCCAACCCATTATACCAATTTTACATCTATAAAATTGCTTTAGGGCTCATTGGTGGATAAGGCTAAGGCAACGCTCTGAAATTCGCACTTCAAGGTGGCTAGTTCGAGCCGCAGTTACTGCCGTTCCCATAGCCCATTGTTACCGTTTATACTGATCCCTCGACAGTAATATCTAAGCATTAAAATTCTTTTAATTAATTTTTGCCTTTCTTTTACATATAATTTTTTCTTATCTTAACACGTATTTGGTATCCATTTCACATTTCGTTACTTTTTTAATTAATGTTTATTTTGGTCTTTTTTATATGTATTCTGATATCGCTTAAACATGTACTTTGGTGTTTTTGTATATTTTGATCTGGCTTTAATACGTACTTTTTTGTATCTTTTGCATGTAATTTGATCTTACTTTAACATATATTTTGGTGTTTCTTTTACATGTACACATCTTTTAATCTTGTTTTAACGTGTATTGTACCTTTCTTTAGCACTTACGTTGGTATTTTACAATTATGTATTTTGTTTTTTTCTTTCCAAGTAGTCTTCTCTTCTTTTAAGACGTATTTAATTTGATAAACGATATAATATTCTTTTATGTGTATTTTTATCCTTTTTTAATAATTATTTCGTTCTTTGTTAAATATGTTTTATCAATTTGTAATATGCATTCAAAAAGACATTAATCACGTAGTTTGGCTTTTAACAATCATAGTTGTTTGGTAGCTTAGTTTAGTTTTTAAATACACATCAAAATATGGATTTTGGACATTTGTTAACACTTATTTTATTCTTCTTTTAATTTAATTTACGTTTTTGTTTTCCTTTAACAAGTATTTCGGTTTTACGTATTTAACAATCTTGTTTCGCCTTTTCAGCAAACACTTCGACTTATTCAAGGTACTGTAAAACTGCCTATACATTTTACTTTACCAAAACAATATTGCTTTATAAAACAAAAATAACGTAAAAAGATTCACAAGAAAATACAACACGCGAAATGAATCAAAAGATTGCAAAAAATAAATTTAAATTGGAATTGGAATAGGTTTATAAAGGTTTTGCTTCAACCCATACAAAACATTCTGTAACTTGATTACAAGGTATGCATTGAAATTTATGAACTAATAAAATTTACTTTAAATGAAACAGTAATTGATTTAAGAAAAAAGAGCAATCAACTGAAGAAACCGCTTGAACGTACAGTTAGATGTAAATGTGATTGGTATTGCGTAGTAAAGGGCTACTCTCTGATGATTATTTTACTTTTATAGACCTGGTACAATGTCAGTCAATAAATTCTGTAAACTGTGGCCAGGTCGAATTACTTTTCAGAGATTGTTGAAGTGTTTAAGTGGACTTTTATTTTAAAAGCTTAAAAAGAAAACCTGAAATAGCGCACAAAAATACGGTACTTTCGTTTAAGTTTAAAAACAAGAATGTAAAACAGGCATTGTGATGACCATAAAATATCTTACTTTCTCGAATAGAAAGTAAGAAAAAATTATTTTGTTAGTGAACAAAAATCGGTATACGTTTCAAATAAGTTCAATGTATGTCACATCGCTAGAGACTAAAACACACTGACCAATTTTGATGAAATTACGCATGTAGGACTGGCGTACTTAAGTACTTAAATACTTAAATTTTCTAGTTAAATAACCCATATTGATAATTTTACATTATTTACACCTTTAAATATTATTTTTAATTTTGCACTTATTTAAAAAAAATGTAATACAGTTTATGCAGTTTTATGTAATACAGTTTATGTATTATGTAAAGAACGTCTTTCAATACCTTAATTACAAGATCTTCTGTGTTCATTAATCCATGAGGCAAGTTTTTCAAAATTTTGAATTTACTCATCTGTGGATTTAAATGACAGCTGCCTCAAATCTGCTGACACTCTGTATTTACTTTGACGTGATGATGAAAAATCTACTTTGACTTAATTTTGTCCACTCTACAACAATTCCGATTTGGTTCAAATTTTAAAATTTTTCTCCGAGAGTGATTGCATATGAACATTAAACTCAATGTCTGTATTATTAAACTAACAATATAATAACTAAGACACAAGACTATTGAGAGGATTTAGACGTCCCTCGCGGTACCCGAGTCTAACACACACTTACACTTACAATACTACATTTACGACTTTAACACTTTACACTCACACTTACATTTAGGGAGGCGATAATAGCCTCAATGTGCTTTTCCCTTTAAAATAACAAACAAATACAAAAAAAGTTTTTAAAGTTTAAAATATAGAGGCAAGTTTTTAGAAGTTTTAACTCCAATATCTCGTACAGGAAAAATAATAATTTAAAAGACAATAATAAAATAGTCAAAAATAAAACCTTCAATGAAAAAATAATTAAAAAATGTAGCAATGTCTAAGAAAATCAACGTTAGCTATAACTTTTGTAATTGGTGATCGATTTATAAAGTTCAACTACACCTTTTTATTGCACACAAAAAAGTACGTAAAATGTACCACTGGAAGGTAATCTTTAAGTTTCAAAAATCAAAATGGTAGCTCAGTAAAAACACATCCATTATTGAAAATCGAAAAATTCCAAGTGTTACTGTTAGTGCTGATGATAGAACTCTACCAAAAGGACCGAATACGTGCTTTTGAAACGTTCCTTAGGAACCAGTTTGGACGCAGAGTCTACCTGGACTGGGCCCCCAACACCATTCATTAAATAATCGCCCGTTAATGGTCTGACAACACGGCCAAATCTTATTCAGCGGCTTGAACTTTATTGTTAGGTTAGGTAAGGTTACTTTAATGTCCAACTGCGGGGTACCTTGTAATTATGTGGCCTAGAGAATGGCAAAATTTGATGCTGTTTTGGAAGTCACTTCTCTGCTTAACTGTGGTCCAATCATCTCTTTCCTGCGGTTATAGGACGTCCACTTAAATACCGTATCCTATTTTGTTGACCTGTACTTACAGAAAATTTTACCTTACTAAAAATAAATCTGCATTAACTGTATCATAAATTTATAATATACGAAATACGCGTGTAATGAATTAGTTTTTTTAATTTCTTTTACTGTAGTTATATTTAAAATTTTATACACTGACTGACATAAATGTTATCGTACAATTAAAACTTTAACACGTTTTTTTAGATTATTGGACACGAACTACATCTACTGATCTAGTTTATTAAGTTGTTTAGTCAAATTTAACTGAAATCGTTAGAAAAAAAGTTGTTTCTTTATTTTAGTGTCAAACAAATTTAAAAAAACACTATCGGGAAAAAGTTTAAAATTTGAACAAAATCGGAATGGTTTGAATTATGACAGTGAAAAGATGACTCAAGTAAATTTTTCATCACCAGGTCAAAGTATGTAAGTAGTTTTTTGGCGACTCTTAAAGATGACTAGATTGGGTAAAAATATGTAAGTAGTTTTTGGGCGACTGTCTTAGAGATGACTAGATTGGGTCAAAGTATGTAAGTAGTTTTTTTGGCGACTCTTAGAGATGACTAGATTGGGTCAAAGTATGTAAGCAGTTTTTTGGCGACTCTTAGAGATGACTAGATTGGGTCACATAGTATGTATGAAGTTTTTTGGCGACTCTTAGAGATGACTAGATTGGATCAAAGTATGTAAGAAGAGTTTTGGCGACTCTTAGAGATGACTAGATTGGGTCAAAATATGTAAGTAGTTTTTTTGGCGACTCTTAGAGATGACTAGATTGAGTCAAAGTATGTAAGAAGAGTTTTGGCGACTCTTAGATATGACTAGATTGGGTCAAAATATGTAAGTAGTTTTTTTGGCGACTCTTAGAGATGACTAGATTGGGTCAAAGTATGTAAGTAGTTTTTTGGCGACTCTTAGAGATGACTAGATTGGGTCAAAATATGTAAGTAGTTTTTTTGGCGACTCTTAGAGATGACTAGATTGGGTCAAAGTATGTAAGTAGTTTTTTGGCGACTCTTAGAGATGACTAGATTGGGTCACATAGTATGTATGAAGTTTTTTGGCGATTCTTAGAGATGACTAGATTGGGTCAAAATATGTAAGAAGAGTTTTGGCGACTCTTAGAGATGACTAGATTGGGTCAAAATATGTAAGTAGTTTTTTTGGCGACTCTTAGAGATGACTAGATTGAGTCAAAGTATGTAAGAAGAGTTTTGGCGACTCTTAGAGATTGGGTCAAAATATGTAAGTAGTTTTTTTGGCGACTCTTAGAGATGACTAGATTGGGTCAAAGTATGTAAGTAGTTTTTTGGCGACTATCTTAGAGATGACTAGATTGGATCAAAGTATGTAAGTAAGCGACTAGATTGGGTCTTAGAGATGACTAGATTGGGTCAAAGTATGTAAGTAGTTTTTTGGCGACTCTTAGAGATGACTAGATTGGGTCAAAGTATGTAAGTAGTTTTTTGGCGACTGTCTTAGAGATGACTAGATTGGGTCAAAGTATGTAAGTAGTTTTTTGGCGACTGTCTTAGAGATGACTAGATTGGGTCAAAGTAAGTAGTTTTTGTCTTAGAGATGACTAGATTGGGTCAAAGTATGTAAGTAGTTTTTTGGCGGCTATCTTAGAGATGACTAGATTGGGTCAAAGTATGTAAGTAGTTTTTTGGCGGCTATCTTAGAGATGACTAGATTGGGTCAAAGTATGTAAGTAGTTTTTTGGCGACTGTCTTAGAGATGACTAGATTGGGTCAAAGTATGTAAGTAGTTTTTTGGCGACAGTCTTAGAGATGTAAGTAGTTTTTGGCGACAGTCTTAGAGATGACTAGATTGGGTCAAAGTATGTAAGTAGTTTTTGGCGACTGTCTTAGATGATGACTAGATTGGGTCAAAGTATGTCAAAAGTAAGTTTTTGGCGACTGTCTTAGAGATGACTAGTTTTTTGGGTCTTAAATGTATTGGTCAAAAGTAGTAAGTAGTTTTTTGGCGACTGTCTTAGAGATGACTAGATTGGGTCAAAGTATGTAAGTAGTTTTTTGGCGACTGTCTTAGAGATGACTAGATTGGGTCAAAGTATGTAAGTAGTTTTTTGGCGACTGTCTTAGAGATGACTAGATTGGGTCAAAGTATGTAAGTAGTTTTTTGGCGACTGTCTTAGAGATGACTAGATTGGGTCAAAGTATGTAAGTAGTTTTTTGGCGACTGTCTTAGGATGACTAGATTGGGTCAAAGTATGTAAGTAGTTTTTTGGCGACTGTCTTAGGATGACTAGATTGGGTCAAAGTATGTAAGTAGTTTTTTGGCGACTGTCTTAGGATGACTAGATTGGGTCAAAATATGTAAGTAGTTTTTTGGCGACTGTCTTAGGATGACTAGATTGGGTCAAAGTATGTAAGTAGTTTTTGGCGACTGTCTTAGGATGACTAGATTAGATTTTGGCGACTATCTTAGAGATGACTAGATTGGGTCAAAGTATGTAAGTAGTTTTTTTTTGGATGACTGTCTTAGGATGACTAGATTGGGTCAAAGTATGTAAGTAGTTTTTTTTTGGCGACTAGTCTTAGAGATGACTAGATTGGGTTTTGGCGACTGTCTTAGAGATGACTAGATTGGGTCAAAGTATGTAAGTAGTTTTTGGCGACTGTCTTAGGATGACTAGATTGGGTCAAAGTATGTCAAAGTAGTAAGTTTTTGGCGGCTATCTTAGAGATGATGACTAGTAGTTTTTGGCGGCTATCTTAGAGATGACTAGATTGGATCAAAGTATGTAAGTAGTTTTTTGGCGACTGTCTTAGAGATGACTAGATTGGGTCAAAGTATGTAAGTAGTTTTTTGGCGACTGTCTTAGAGATGACTAGATTGGGTCAAAGTATGTAAGTAGTTTTTTGGCGACAGTCTTAGAGATGACTAGATTGGGTCAAAGTATGTAAGTAGTTTTTTGGCGGCTATCTTAGAGATGACTAGATTGGGTCAAAGTATGTAAGTAGTTTTTGGCGAACTCTTAGAGATGACTAGATTGGGTCAAAGTATGTAAGTAGTTTTTTTTTGATGCTAGACTATGTAAGTAGTTTTTTAGAGATGACTAGATTGGGTCAAAGTATGTAAGTAGTTTTTTGGCGACTGTCTTAGAGATGACTAGATTGGGTCAAAGTATGTAAGTAGTTTTTTGGCAACTCTTAGAGATGACTAGATTGGGTCATAGTATATATGAAGTTTTTTGGCGACTATTGGAGATGACTAGGTTGGGTTAAAGTATGTAAGTAGTTTTTTGGCGACTCTTAGAGATGACTAGATTGAAAATTTTTCTACACTGAACTACGTTGATTCTGAACGGTTTTAATTTTCTTACTTAAAATACGTTTTAAAAACTAAAATTACTAATTTGTTCAGATTTTAATTGTGATAGGCCTGCAGAACACGTGAGTATGGCCGAAATTCATTTTCAATAAATTTTCAAAAAGAACTTTTTTATCCTGTGTATTTTTTATTTGTGTGTGTGTGTGTGTGTGTGTGTGTGTGTGTTTCAAAATAAGGTTTAACGATTCTTATAAAATTTTGCTGAAACGTAATTCAAAAGTTTTGAAAAAAATTCGGTGCAGCGATTTTGAAACACCATAAATTTACCATTTGTTAGTAAATCAATGGATTCCGAAAATAAACTTTATATATTAGTACATATTCTTGAAATATATTTAGTACACTCACTTCAGTTTATGATTCATCATTTTTTGAGCGAAATCTAATGAACAACTTTTGAGATATTTTGTGATTTTATAGTCAGCTTAGGGAAATGATTTTGTTTTACAAATATCTTAACCTGAAAAGGTTTGCATAATGTGTTTGCAAAGTTTATTTGAACGCTGTCTTAAAATCGTACATTTCTTGGCAGCCTGTATGTTTGCAGGATGTTGTGCCAGGAAGGCGGCCAGACAATGCGCATGCAGGTTGCAGCCGCGATGTGTTTGCCTTGTCACTTAGTACTTTGCCGCACCAGAGCCCGCTAAGTGAATGTGACAATATGGTGCAACAATAACGGGAGTCGCTGTTTTATGATGAGGAAGCCGCATAGGGATTTCTGAGAAAGGCTTGCTAAATAACACTAGTAGTTCAAAGATAACGCTGGTAACCTTTTCACCCTAATTTAACTGGTAACTGTAATATTTACGAAAAATGTCACTGAACTAACTTTATCGGAAATTGTATTTCCGTAGTATATTGATTATCACGTGCACCTCCACGGGCGGAAAACACACGACTTTTTAATTATAATTAATTTAATGTGAGACTTGCGACGCGTGTTATGTCAATATAAAGATGTTCTTTGCATTACGCACATAACAACCAGCCCTATCACACGATACATGTTAAAAATACACAAAAGTATTTTACTTAAGAACATTCC